>OX439396.1:310714-839900 GCA_949319315.1 Zelleria hepariella
ATATAGGGTCGCGAGTTCAAAGTTCGGGGCGAACCACTAGTTACTGAACGTTTCTTATGCTTAAAAAGTTGGAATTTGTGCCATTTCAGCGCTGCCTGCGCGGCGCGCTTTCGTGTTATTAATAGTTATTTGTTATGCAATAATGCAAAATTATTGTTTGCGGCGAGTGCTTGTATTGAATACCGAGGTTTCTAAAATTGAGCCACGAGCGTAGCGAGTGGTTCAAAAAAAGAAACCTGAGCGTAGCGAGGTATTCAGAAGCACGAAACGCAAATAATATTGCATTCGTGCGAAACTCAAAACTTTTCATCTCACAGAAGCGAGGAAATGATTTTGTTAGCCAAGCGGGAAAAACTCTATAGACAACTACTTACAGGCCAAACAGGTGAGTCGAATAAGTTCCTATTAAAAGCATATTTTACTGTAGTTATGGCTGCTGCACTAAAGTTTTCAGCTTCGTTGGTATTAAAACCATTCGTTTTATTAATAATTTCCTGAAGTTTATTTATCCAGACACAAAAATAATGTAAATAAAAGAATGTTTTTTTTTCCGGGTGCATTCTGAACTTTTACCATATAAATTAAAAATTTATAGGAGATAAAAAATGAAATTAGTAATATCGTTTGAAATAATTTATTTAACAAACCAAAACATAATTATCTATTTGATAAAACAGAAGCGAAGCATTTTTTTTATTTACTGGTATTAAAAATAAATATAGTGTACAAAATATTGAAAAAACCTGAAAGAAGAAACCGCGTTTCTAAATGTTCTATTCCGTGACTTTACGTTTTTAAAAGATCCTTATGCCCCATTTACATTCACAGTTTTGTATAGAGAATGGGCACGAACAATCACTTTCGCTGAAGTACGCGTGTAAACGAACTATGAATGAGGATCTTTTTTCCGTCGGGATCTGGCATCTACTTAAACGGCCAGTGTTTTTTTCTTTTTCAACACCATAGGGCGCGGGAAAGACTTTCCCGGCGCCGCGTTCAAATTTCGAAGCGCACTAAAATGCAGATAGTTTAAATCCGGCCTTTACACGATCGTAAGTTACTAGTAACAGCAAACTTTCCGAGCGTGGGAGATGAAATAGTTATTTGTTATGCAAGAATGCAAAATTATTGTTTGCGGCGAGTGCTTGTATTGAAAACCGAGCTAGCGAAGGTTTCTAAAATTGAGCCACGAGCGTAGCGAGTGGTTCAAAAAAGAAACCTGAGCGTAGCGAGGTATTCAGAAGCACGAGACGCAAATAATATTGCATTCGTGCGAAACACAAAACTTTTCATCTCACAGAAGCGAGGAAATGACTTTGTTAGCCAAGCGGGAAAAACTCTATAGACAACTACTTACAGGCAAAACAGGTGAGTCAAATAAGTTCCTTTTAAAAGCATATTTTACTGTAGTTACGGCTGCCGCACTAAAGTTTTGAGCTTCGTTGGCATTAAAAACATTCGTTTTATTAATAATTTCCTGAAGTTTATTTATCCAGACACAAAAATAATGTAAATAAAAGAATGTTTTTTTTCCGGGTGCATTCTGAACTTATACCATATAAATAAAAAATTTGTAGGAGATAAAAAATGAAATTAGTAATATCGTTTGAAAAATGTATTTAACAAACCAAAACATAATTATCTATTTCATAAAACAGAAGCGCAGCATTTTTTTTATTTACTGGTATTTAAAAATAAATATGTGTACAAAATATTGAAAAGACTATAAGAAGAAACCGCGTTTCTGAATGTTCTATTCCGTGACTTTACCTTTTTAAAAGATGCTTATGCACCATTTACATTCACAGTTTTGTATAGAGAATAGGCACGAACAATCGCTTTCGCTGAAATACGCGTTTAAACGAACTATGAATGAGGTTTTATTTTCCATCGGGATCTGGCATCTACTTAAATGGCCAGTGTTTTTTTCTTTTTCAAAACCATAGGGCGCGGGAAAGACTGTCCCGGCGTCGCGTTCAAATTTCGAAGCGCACAAAAGTTCAGATAGTTTAAATCCGGCCTTTACACGATCGTAAGTTACTAGTAACAGCAAACTTTCCGAGCGTGGGAGATGAAAAAGATTTTTATTGTAATTTTCTGCGCGGTTAGACCACAGATAATCCGTTGTTTCAGTTCATGACTCCAAGGCGTGATGAATCGCGATTTCTGTGCAAAATACAAAAACTTAACCGCGCACAATGGGGCGCCACAGATTACTCTTCATCAAAGCGGAGAACGGTTTCTTTTGTAGTTTGTTTAAAATGAAATGTTTTGATAAAAAGTGCAGTCAACGATAGACAAAAGTAAAAACCTAGATGATTTATTATTTATCTTCTTTGATCAAATTAAAAACGGTTGTTATTTTTGACACAATCACGAACGCACCAAGCCTAAACCGAAATCATAATTTTAAAAAAATCGACCAATCGTTTCCATCTTACCTTTTATTGATAAAATACTTTTAATTTAGTGAAAGCATGCTCGTTCTTGTGCTAGAGAAACAGACACACTCATTATTTAATCTCACCTCACCTTTTCATCGGTATCCGCGTCATGTGGTCATTCAAAGGGGACACATCATAAGACATTAATATCACAATTTAATCTCACATCATAAGAAATTAATCTCGCAATACAGCATTGCATATTAAGGCTGGAAGATAGTAGTGTCACGGGAAATTCAAAATTTTCACAGTTTTTTACATTTTGTAGCTAAACTGAGCTATTTTTGTTCAGCGATTTTTCGTTCGCGAGAATAAAACCGTATTCTTTTCATTATTGTAAACAACAGAACAACAATAATTCCGCCGATTATGTGTTCTGGTCTACGAGAAGTTTTTTGGGCAGTACCACTGCTTCGTAGGCCAGAACACATAATCGGCTGAATTATTGTTGTTCTGTTGTTTACAATAATGAAAAGAATACGGTTTTATTCTCGCGAACGAAAAATCGCTGAACAAAAATAGTTCAGTTTAGCTACAAAATGTAAAAGTCTGTGAAAAAAAACCTTGCTATCGTCTACCCTTAAGGTGATAACCTAGACACAACTAGCGCCGCGAATGGAAAAAAATAATAACATCTTCTTTTTGGATGCGTTTTTTGCTAATCATTTGATTATCATTAATTGATGATTAGTTTTTAGCAAAAAACGCATCCAAAAAGAAGATATGTTTTTTCTTTCATTGGCGGCGCTAGTTGTGTTCATAAAGTTTACACGTGTGAACTAAACTCAGTTTCCCAGAAAGCACCAATTCCTTGAATTCGCCCCAATCGTAAGCTCTGTTTAATATTTTTTTTCTTATGAACAGGAAAAAGCTACCGGCCAAAATATCTTTACCTCGTGTTAAGAATTCGTAATTTCACCCCACTGCGGGAGAAGGGAGGTTGTTTACGGAATATTTTACAACAGACAAACAAACAGACAAGGCGCAATTAGCCAAGAGAAATCACGTCCATTAATCGTAGTCGGGGCACTTGGCTGCGCTCTGACCGGGCAAGATAGCGCGATGATAAAACATGATTTGTTGATGGAGAAATTGAACAAATAACTCTCAACAATTCCTTGCTTAAAAATAACTGGGAGGCTGCTATCTCTTTGCATTCAGATAAAATCAGACAGGGTGTTAAAAGACCGCCAACAAAGCGAGAAACCACGTATTGTCATCATCATAAGAAATATTGTTGCCCAAGGAACTATGCCTGGGAAATTAACGGTTACCGAGATAATGAGGTTCAAAGTCGGACTTTTCAAAACTCTTTTTTTTTGTAGAAATGCACGCAGTATCTAGTTTTTAACATACCTTCTCAAGAAGTCATATAAAAATTATGAATATTTCTTACAAAAAATGAAGTTAAAATTGCAGTATAGAATAGAATAGAAGATCTTTATTATATATAATTTTTACATTAATTATGTACATATTGCTTTCTGTTGGTTATAATTTTACAATAAACTTGCGGCATGTGCCGTCGTTATGTCTTTGAATTAATGATATGTATGCAAGTTTGTCGAAGCAAAAGCTTCGACTTAATGACTTAAAAACTAAAGGAGGGGGGTCCGACGCGGAGTCGGTCTTTTCGACACTGGCTTTTGTCTCACCTTACGCTCAATGCGAGGAATCACTCCCATTCTTTGGGTTGGTTTCATTGGGTTAAAATGTCCGTGTTTGGTATAAGTATCACCCGGGGCTTTGAGGCCTTCTAATTGGATGTTGTTTAGTTTGTCGATAAACTCGCAGTGAAGATCGTGTACACGAATATGATACGGGTCTTCGTCTAACATCTCCCAAATAATGCTTGTAGGTACACAAAAATTGCAGTTAAAATTCAAGCTTAAGTAACATAAACTGATACTTACGTTTGCGCAATATGACTTCTGTGCGTTACACGTCCATTGCGTGATAAAATATTTTTCAAAATTATAACCTAAAAAACCAAAATCATTTCCCAACAATAACTTATCGAAAAAGTACTTTGTTTTGGTGTCTAGTATGCGTGGCTTTCGGGTCTGTTGGCGGTCTTTTAACACGCTGTATTCGTAAAAATTAGTCATTTTACTTAGATTTTTTTAACGTACACAAGACATCACGTCGACCCTTACACGCTAGCACTCTACTCGGTTACGTTACGAGTGACTTTGCAACAAAAGTGTACACTCTGACGTGCTGTCGTGTGGTATATAGAATAGTGCAATTAATTACAATGATAATATAATCTCTACCCAGGGTTTTCTCACGATGCACAGTGGTCGATTTGTACGATTTAGGCGGCCAAAAGTCCATTTCTCAAAGTTAACTTATAACAAAACTAATTGATTCCCGGAAAAATAGACACCCCGACTGCCCAAACCCCACCCCTCCCCAGTTCCTAGAACTGCGTGCGCGCCCCCACAGGTAGTCGGAACTTGATCGTCGCGCAAGCTGTACGCGTTCGTTCTCGACACTCTTAGCGCAACCGATATTCTAAAGTGAATATTTCATTGGATATTATTCAGTTACAAGTGAAAGTGATGGAAGTCGAAAATTCAGGTAAGCTCCTTCAAATATAATTTAAATTAAGATAAGGAATATCAATATTTAGTGCAGTTACAACGTATCAAAGATCGCCCTTTTTCATAGAAAATATTATCATTTTTTTATTTTCAATAGTAAAAATGTTGTACTTCCGAGACCGTCCGAGTTAAATTCCTTATGGTTTCTAATAGTATAGCTCTTTGAGCAGATAACCACAAAAAAAATTGCCACCACCTTTGACCACTTCGCGAGAAAAATAATAATTCATTAACTTAGGCAGAAAGTGAGAAAAATTCCTTTTTTGTTTCTTTTGCGTTAAAATTCCTTTTCGTTGTTCTAGGTTCATCAAGTTACTCGGGCATGGAGGTAGTAACTCGCAGATATCTTTTTGATAAGATGATTGAGGAAAACTCTCCATCAATAAACGACAAATTGGAATACTTACAAAATTATTTGTTAGTGTCTTACGGGGACTCCGACGAAGACAAAAAGTATATAAATCATAAATTTTCATATTTTAAAACAGAAATAAAAAAGAGATGGTCCAAAGCACGCAACACGCTAGAAAATTTTCTTATAAGCAATGATGCATGGTTAGCAGGAACGTTCGAGATGCCCATAAAAACGCATAATAAGTCAGGACGACCTAGCAAAACATTCAGTGAATGTAGTGAAAGAACTAAAAGGAGGAAAACAGAAGAAGTTCGCTCCTCTGTGGGCAAAGAAGTGATAGTTCACGCAGCGCAAGTAATTTTACAAAAAGAAGGAAAAAGAAACGCCTCGCAAGTCCTAAAAGATATTACAAATTCGCCTGCAGCCGCAAACGAATGTAAAAAAAGACATTCCAAATCAAAGGCACAAGATCCCCTTACGCCTCGGGAGGCACTGCGAATGTGCGTGGACGCTGATTTGACACGAAGTCAATATGAAATTGTGCGAGCAACCAACAGAAGCTTTTACCCGTGCTACGAATTAGTGTTGAAGGCTAAACAGGAATGTTACCCACCCAAAGAGACGCTACGAGTGACCGCTTCCTGTGCTGAAAGTGATCTACAATCTTTGTTAGATCACACCGTCACGCGATTATCATTTTTCCTCGAAGAAGTACTAATGACTCTTACAGAAACTGAGAGAAATTCCTTGCAGATTATCTGCAAATGGGGTTGTGATGGTTCACAACAAGCTCAATACAAACAAAAGTTAATGAATGACGCCGACTCGGATGCAAATATATTTTTGAGCTCATTCGTGCCTCTACAAATTGTTTGCGGCGACGACAAAACAAAAATGGTTTGGCAAAACCCGACTCCTTCTTCACCACGATATTGCCGCCCGATACGATTCAGATTTATAAAAGAGTCTACAGACATTACAAAAGATGAAATAAATTACGTTCGGGACAGTGTGAAGTCCCTAAAAGCCACGGAATTGGAACTGAATGGGCAAAAATTCTCGGTTAGCCACAGTCTTAAAATGACCATGGTGGACGGCAAAGTTTGCAATGCGGCGACTGACACCAAATCAACGAGTAGATGCTACATATGCGGAGCCACTTCAAAAAACTTTAATGACTTAAGTAAAAAAAACGAAATTCACCCAGAATCGCTTGAATTTGGCCTATCAACTTTACATGCCAGAATTCGATTATTCGAGAGTATTTTACATTTAGCTTATAAATTGCCCGTTGGGAAATACCGTGAAAAAAGAACCAAAGCAGAAAAGATGCTAGAACAACAAAAAAAAAAAGAGATTCAGCAAAGATTCAGAGAAGAAGTAGGTATCTTGGTAGATATGCCAAAATGTAATTTTGGTAACACAAATGACGGCAATACTAGTAGAAGATTTTTTGAAAACCCACATCTGGCTGCTGAAATAACGGGAATAGACTTTAATTTTATTTATAGAATTAAAGTTATTTTGGAAGCCATATCAAGCGGTCACAAAATAGATGTCCCGAAATTTGATGAATACGCCATGGAGACAGCAAAACTGTATGTAGAGTTATATGGTTGGCATTCTATGACTCCTACCATGCATACAATTTTGGTACATGGTGGAAAAGTTATAGAAAATTTTCTAGTGCCTATTGGTCAACTTTCGGAGGAAGCTGCAGAAGCTCGTAATAAGCACTTTCGCTCATACCGTCTAAACTTTGCTCGAAAGTTTTCACGCGAAGACTGTAACCTTGATATTTATCACAGGTTACTCTTGACATCAGATCCACTCATCAGTTCAATGAGAAAAAAAAAGAAGATCCGATCAAAACCATTTTTGCAGGAAACTTTGGAGCTTTTGCTTCCTGCAGAGCCAAATACAAAAGGCACTTGTGATAAATGCATGGAAAGTGACGGTGAGGAAGAATTGTCTTTTAAAGAGTAACATAACAATTTGTATGTTAAACTTTCATAAAATATTGTCTTATTGTTTATGATTCGGTACCTAACATTGTAAGTAACATTTAGTATAATAATGTGGTAATAACTGTTGACCATTTAATTTTAGTGTATACTGTATTTTTTTGTCATCCATATTTTATTTTCAATTTAAATAGGCATGCAGACTGTAGAGAATAAACATTTTTTTTTATGTACGGCCGTCTTTTACTTAACAAATTGTGATAATTCTTAACCCAAATATCAAAAACTACTAAGCCGATTTCGATAATTCAAATGAACTCAAAATATATATTTTACACCAAAGGGAGATTTAAAGAAAATTTAAAAACATTGGCGCTATTTACAAAAATATTTTCACAGAAATGTTTTTTTGTATAGAAAAATACGCTTTCAATGAAACGAATAGGGATAAACATATATATTCACTCTAAAATACCAGATTAGCATTTGTTGTCGTATTTATTACTAAAATAAAGCATAAAATAGTTTTGGCCGCCTAAATCGTACAAATCGACCACTGTGCGATGTTTACTTCGCAATTAGCAAGTGGTTTTGCTACTGCAAATTAATTGATCAATGTACGTACAGTCGGCCATACGCTAGGATACCCTTTTTTGTTCGGTTGGTGCAGATTACAGATTATAAAAGTACTTTGCTACATAAAGTAACTATTAATGAAATAACGTACTATTAAAAGAATAAAGAATCCACTGGACGCTGTCCTGTACGTAAGGGGTAGACAAACGGTTCAAATTCGTTTTATTTAAACGTTCGATCGCTTTTTCAGCAAGTAAAAGTTGGAACGTGATGGAAAATTCGAGTGACATCGACGATTCATAAACCTCACGTACAAACAAGTTGGAAACATAAAGTTTCACAAATAGTTTAGTTCGCCAGCAAAAGTATAGTTTCCCAATGGTATTGCGTCGGACGGACGTTCTAAAATGTTTGCTGGAAAAATATTTCGAACTTTGCAGCAAGACCTTTACCCACTGCTTCACTTAAGGCGCTGGGCATAGTGAATTAGCCCGCGCGCAAAGAACAATGCACAAAATCGATTCCTGTATCAAATACGCAAAAAAATCGAAAATGTTCACATATCAAACCCTAGAATTAGTGAGACCTATCTAACACAGCCAGTTTCGTGTTGATATCCATAACAGATTGCAAGATATTTTGCTTTGTATTTTTTTTTAAGCAAATATCTTCAAAACGTTTATGAATGTTAAACGAAACTGGCTGTTTTAGATAAGTTTCACCTAATTCTAGAAGCGCTCACAGCCTAGTTGTACTAGCCGTTCTTAATCGATTGGCAAAGTTAAGCAACAACGGCCGCGGTCAGTCCATGGATGGGTGACCGCTAGTGGCAATAATATCTGAGCGCTTCCGTGCTTCGGAAGGCACGTTAAACCGTTGGTCCCGGTTGTTGTTGATTAATAACAATCGTTAAGCCATGTCAGAGACCCTTTAGGTGGCCTAAAAACTCTGACACCAGGGGTGGCCACTACCTCTTACGATTACCTACCTACCTAATTCTAGGGTTTGTTATGTGAAAATTTTCAATTTGTTACAGGAAACGATACTGTGCATTTTTCTTTGCGCGCGGGCGATTCACTATGCACGGCGCCTTAACCAAATGTACGTATCTACAGTAAGCGATTTGTAAGGATACTCCGTTTTGTTCGATTGACGCTCTAAAAGAGCTTATCCGCGGGTTTCCTCACAATGTTTTTCCTTCACCGTTAACACGGAAAAACATCGTGAAGAAACCCGCGGCTTAGTTGGCTCCGCACGTATTGACCTTGTCTTCCTGTGGGCTAGGCTGACTAAGCTGTCAGGGAGCCTACCCCATCTAAAAATAATATCCCAGGCACCGCTGCGCCGAGTGGTCTCTTCACCCATCTAGTGGGAGTGAAGGTGCCACTGGACGCTGTATAAATCGTTTCATTACGCCACAACTTTATGGCTCTTGAAGATCGGCGTGTCCTCCTGGATATGATGTTGCTGTATAAAGTGTGCCATGGATTGGTTAACTGCACTGAACTAGTCAATACACTTGTAAGACTATGAGCTCCTGGTACTCGCACTCGACACACCGCTTCTTCCCTCTTCGACATACCCTCCGCTACTACTAACTACGCTCAGAATTCCATAAGTTGTCGCTTGCCAAAGACATACAATAGTACTTTCCCCGATGTTGACATATTTCACAAGTGTCCGGGTCTATTCAAGCGTAGTATAATTAATTTACTAGCGCGTCGAAATGTTTGAATGTTAGGTCTTACTGTTTTTCTCTTCTCCTCTCCAACAGTACACACCCATACATACCCTCACACACCCTAACACACCCTCACACACACTCAAGTCACATGTTTCCAACCATTAATGTAAAATTTACTTTGTAAAATTTATTTTGTAATTTTACCTAATTTCGTTTTTTTTATCACATTTTAGGTCAATGAAATCTATATCTGTGTCAAATTTTTATTTCTATTATTTTACAGCTGAATGATTTTATTGTATTTTTGTTTTAATGATCTTATTGTAATTTTAATTTAATTTTAATTTGGTAATGCATGTTCGTAATTAATTGTTCAG
Organism: Zelleria hepariella; assembly: GCA_949319315.1. NCBI lineage: Eukaryota > Metazoa > Arthropoda > Insecta > Lepidoptera > Yponomeutidae > Zelleria > Zelleria hepariella. The sequence goes on from OX439396.1 coordinate 320,721, forward strand.
TTTATATTTACACTTTACTTTAGTAAGTCCTTAATTGGCCTAAGCTTAGCCTATTTCAATCTATTTATATTTTTTATCTTGTGCTGTGGGCTTTGTTTTATGAATAAATGAAATCAAATCAAATGCAAAGGCCTTAGTTTTTAATTAAATTACCTTTTGGTGGCCTAAGAACTTTGACCCCTCAAACGATTACCTAGCGCTTTAGAAAAAATAAGAACTTAAGAAGCAGTCGCATAACAGTATTCTGTTTCACGAGCCAGCAGCTATTATATCACACTCGACCTTGTGTCTTAAGTCGCGGCCTGCCCAACCGCGACACACTTCACTTCACTTCACTTAGGCCGCCTGCACACCGCGATAACTACTCGGAGGGAAAATTTACGGTTCGATGTATTACCGCCTTCGCGATACCAACACCCTGGAAAATCCAGACAACTGAACAAATTCGATATCTTCTAATACTACACGCGCATGGGAAAATCTGTTCCGCACTCGTTTGGTACGTATGTTTGAACAGCCGTGTTTACCTCTAACAGTGTTTTTAGGGTTCCGTACCCAAAAACATCGGTGTTCGTCTGTACGTCTATCACCAGTCTCATGAACCGTGATGGTTAGACAGTCAAAATTTTCAGAGATGAAGTATTTCTGTTGCCACTATACCAAGAAATACAAAAAAACAGAATAAAATAAATATTTAAAGGAGCTCCCATACAACAAACGTTTTTTTTTTGCTGTTTTTAGAGATAATGGTACGAGACGCTTCGTGCGCGAGTCTGACTCGCACTTGGCCAGTTTTTTGTCTTTTCAAACAACGAAACTGCTTGCTACGCTCGTGGTGCTACGCGCGTTGTGCTACGAAACTGCTACGAGGGCTCTACGAGAGCGCTACGAATGCTTTGCAGACGGCATTCTTGCAAATTACAACGCGTAACTAATTTGGTTGCTTTTATCCGCAAGTAGCATCCATGTTGATCAAACCCAAACTTCTGTCTTTAAGAAAAGGTCTACTTTAATTGTCTAATTTTTGGACGTGTTGTCTACTTTTTCACTGTACATAAAAAAAAAATGTTGCCAGAATAAAGGTACATTTTAAAGATAATATTGACTTTATTGTACTTTAAATAATATAGGTAGCCAGAGAACAGAGAGATTTACTAAACGGCGGTTACAATCCAATAAGTCGTTGAGAAAAGGTCTTTAATGGAACGTGTAGTCTACTTTTGCACTTTAAATAATACAAGGTGTTACAAAAGTACCTAACTCTTTTTACAGTGTAATAGCACCCGGTGATAGGGATCACAACCTAAATATTTTTTTTGTTCTATGACGTTCCGTTCATTTTTAAATTAATAAAATGTGAACGATGTGGCGGGAGAAAAGTATTTTTTAAATATTGTTTTCATTGACTTTCACAATGTTTTAACAACTCAAAGCTATGTAAATGCACCTACACCTAATACCTCTAATACCAAGAACAAAAAAGTTATGAAATTTTTTCAATTTTGAGGTTATAAAATAAAAATTGTTTTTTTCAACTTTTTTTTACAGATTTGACATCTTGTTGACCAGTAGGTTACACCCTGTAAAAAGAGTTAGGTACTTTTGTAACACCTTGTATAGTAGGTAGCCAGAGAGATGCAAATCATGGATGTGAATAATTTTGATTCTTACAAAGTCCTTAGTAAGCAGTGGTACCCGAGTGAATACAACAATGGACTCAGAATCGAGAGACCCAGGTTCGATTCGCGGTGCGGGCATGTACCAATGACTTTAATTTCTTTCAACGTTTGCGAATTTGCGAATTGGTAGTAGCAATACCACTCGCTAACTGTGAAGGAAAACAACGTGAGGAAACTGGAGCGTCTGAGGCATTATAACCTCAACGCGAAAATCGCCAATACGCAGTGGGCTCGCGGGACGATTAAGCCCAAACTCTCTCTGAGAGAAGGCCTTTGCCCAGCTAAGTAAAGTAAGTAAGATATTTATTCACAAGATAAAACACAGTACAATGATACTAAGGGTGGTATTCTAGAACGCTACTTAAACTCAGTTTAAACAGAGTTCAGACTGTCGATAAAACAGTGCATGTTTTGATATGAAGGGAGGGATATTCAAATCAAAACATGCACTGTTTTATCGACAGTCGATACTACTAAACTCTACTTAAACTGAGTTTAAACAGAGTTCAAGGAGCTTTCTAGTTTGAACTGAGTTTAAACAGAGTTTAAGTAGCGTTCTAGTTTGAACTGAGTTTAAGTACCGTTCTAGAATACCACCCTTAGGGTGGGTTAGGGTGGTATTCTAGAACGCTACTTAAACTCAGTTCAAACTAGAACGCTACTTAAACTCTGTTTAAACTCAGTTCAAACTAGAAATCTCCTTGAACTCGGTTTAAACTCAGTTTAGTAGTGTCGACTGTCGATAAAACAGTGAAAGTTTTGATTTGAATATCCTTCCCTTCATATCAAAACATGCACTGTTTTATCGACAGTCTGAACTCTGTTTAAACTGAGTTTAAGTAGCGTTCTAGAATACCACCCTAAGAACTAAAAATACACAAGTAAGCATGTTGGTCGCTACGATGAACAAAAGCAAAATAATGCCAATGTACTGCGCTTGTGAAATGGACCCGGCTCAGCATGTGTTACACAGAAGGTGGAACTTCTCGTAACGCTAGTGGGACATTTTCAATTCGGAAGGCAAAGTTTTTTGTTCGAAAGTCCGTTATTGGCTTAATCTTATCTTTAGACAATATTGAGAAACTAGTTTCAATATTTTCTATTTTGGTTCAGTAGTTTGGATTTTTCAACGTTTCAAAGATACGGTTTTATGACGTTACGCGACGGTTTGCATACTGTTGGCGGTCATAGGAACAAAACATTTTAGCGCATAAAAACAAAACTACTGGACCAAATAAAAATATTTAAAATTAGTTTCTCAATATTGTCTAAAGATAAGTTTAAGCCAATAACGGACTTTCGAACAAAAAACTTTGCGTACCGAATTGTACAGGCTAACATCTTACTTTCAAACTCATACCTACATAATAACATCCTGTGTGCAGTGTGCCTTAGCAACGGGAGCCGCCGGCTAGCGGCTGTGGGGCGGCACTCCATCAAGCTGACGTGCCACTCCCGAGCGAAACACTCGCAGTACCAACCTTGACTTCTTCACACTTCCCTCTGGCCACAGCTGACGGAATATAAAAACCGGCCAAGTGCGAGTCAGACTCGCGCACTGAGGGTTCCGTGCCGCCATACATTCGTCGCTCGAAATCAAATGAAAAATCTAGCTACAGCTGACGAAATAGAAAAAGCGGCCAAGTGCGGGCCGGTTTTTATTATTTGTTGTTATACTATGAAATAAGCCCTATAATCATGCCAAGTTTGATGTCTGCGTGAATTACCGTTTTTGTGATAGATTAAAAAGTATAAACGTGGAAACCAAACTGTATCAAGTGAAAGCCATTAAAATATGTAAATTGAGTAACAACGTAAATAATAAATTGTTAATTTCGCATTTTTTTTATCCGTCTCTTCTTGAAACATTAAAACACCTCATTTTATATTTATTCTGTAGAGAAAAGGATTCTCAAAGAGTTCTTTTTAGTTAACTGAATTAATTAATATTCTTGGCTTACAACAGCTCGGGCGAGACTTCGGAGAAAAAACTTTGGGGGAAATAATAAAAGAGGATCGCTTCTTGTCAAAAAAAAACACAATTATTATAACTTGTAATTTTTCTCTGCGAGAGAAAAATTTCAGGGATTACCTTTAGAAACCAAATGAATAACAACAGAATAACCACGTTTATATCAATACAATTAAACTAAACCATAACCCAGAACTTAAGTAATATCTTTATTTGGTTCGTTCCCAACATAATTTATGATTTGATTTGCTTGATTGATAAATGATAGAGCTCGATAGATACTAGGTAAAAGAGTGAGATGCGTATCGTATAGCTATAATCCCATTATACGAGTATACTGCCATACCCAGCCTTATACAACGTGTTACAAAACATCCTAACTCTTTTTACAGGGTGTAACCTACTGGTCAACAGGATGTCAATACTAAAAAAAAGTTTAAAAAAAAAATGTCTTTAAAATCAAAAATTTTTCATAACTTTTTTGTTTTTGGTATTAGCTCAAATTTGAAAATATGTTTGTTTGTGGGTGTAGGTGCATTTGCATAGCTTTGAGTTGTTAAAACATTGTGAAAGTCAATGAAAACAATATTTAAAAAATACTTTTCTCCCGCCGCAGCGTTCACATTTTATTAATTTAAAAATCAACGGAACGTCGTAGACCAAAAAAAAATATTTAGGTGGTGATCCCTATCACCGGGTGCTATTACCCTGTAAAAAGAGTTAGCATCTTTTGTAACACCTTGTATATGCTACGCTTGCTAGTATAAGCATGTTTGGTTGAGTTCGGTATGCTAACCCAGCAGAAACATGTAGCTCATTGAAAAATTGAAAAAAATTGAGAATTCCTTTTAGCCGTCCAAATCTGTGGGCCGGCCATCCATCTCGTTTACATATCGTCGTATTTTCCAGTGAAAATCGTCGGATCTGGCGGCGGAAAAATCTGACGTTTCGTCGGATAAAGTAGCGAAGTTCTGGCAGCATTAGCATAGCATCCTGCTCGGACCCACATTAACATGATCCGCCGATAGAAATTCAAATTGGCAGCCGATTCGGGTTTGTATCAGATGGTCTATAACGCAATAGACATGCGCGAAACAGTGCACTTCGAAGTCATGATATATTTCATTACATTTCATACCGCGTGATATTACCTTATATCATGGCACCAAACATGACGCATGATAATTCAATTCAGCACATGCCATGAAATGAAACATGTCATTTTTGCCATGAAACATGACACGTCATGAAATGAAACATGACATGTCATGAAACATGACAAGTCATATTTTAGCACACTTTCATTGCAGTACAGTTATTAATTTCATTACACCAGATGACATGAAACATGACATCACGGTATTTCTTCAAGGCAGACAATAAACATGACATCATGGTATTTCTTCATTGCAGACATGAAACATGACATCATGGTATTTCTTCATTGCAGACAATAAACATGACATCATGGTATTTCTTCATTGCAGAGACATGAAAAATGACATCGCTGTGATCGTGTGCTGAAATGCCATGTGTCATGTTTCATGTCATCTAGTGTAATGAAATGCTATGTGCCATGCTTTATTCTCTCGTGTAATATGTAATATTTCATGACACCGTTGTGTAATATGTCTTTTGTAATATTACAAGCATTACCTACACAATATGTCTATAACGCAACAATGGCAGGCCAGACACAGTCCACACCGTAGGTATGAAGCTACAAGTAGGTGGCGGGCTCGACTTGTCGGGCTAATTCAATGGACTGCCGATAAAAAGAGAGGTAAATTCTAGATTAATATAACTGTAGTTCTATAGCGCTATGTAACCTGAATTGCACAATATTATACCGCTGCATGCAAGAGTAGCTATTTATTTAAATTATTTTCCAGGGTAATTTTTCTCTACCTGTACCAATTACTTTTTAACCCAATTGCAAATTCGTCAAACTGCTAATCTGTAAATACGATTTTTTACGAGATACTTCTCAGACTATAATTATCCTTACGTTTTTGCCCAGCAAATGTTGGCATATAAAATCTCAACTTTTTACACCACATTTGGCTCGAGGTCGAGGCAGACCACACTCAAGATAGACGGATATTATGACCAAAGCTACGCAAGAACACCTGCACGAGCTGATCCGCATCTCGAGTGATAGAACTCAATCCACCACCTTCAAGTAATGGTCACGGTCTACAGTATTGAGGGAACGACTGGATGGATGGATGGTTGCCATTTTGAATTTTGAAAATTGCTACCCGTTATATAATATTTTATCTATTTTGTAGTTATAGTTAAGTTATTTTATATTTTATCTTATTTTATTTTATTTAAGTACCTACATCTTTTAAATTTAAATTTAAAATTTGTAGTGGATTGAATTATCTGGAATTAAGAATTATTATTATTAAACAAGTGGCGTTAAGATACTAACCCGCGGATTCGAGCTGAAATGTAAACAAGGGCGTGAGATCTCGCTGACATTACGATACTGCACAACTTTCCTTCTACTTACTAACTACTTACTATGCCGGCTCAGCAAAGGAAACTTAGCAGAGCTTTAGCATGTATTTATGCAAATTCTTATGTGCCCCAAGTGTCAATAAATAATTTGATTCAACTAATACTAATGGTTCACCCCGAACTGTGAACTCGCGACCCCATATAAACTTAACAACCCCATATCTCGGTAACCTCTCGATCGATTTAGCTCATGTTTGAACATAAAAATTATTTTAATTTCATTTACCCGCCTACCAAATTTCATAACGATCCGACCAAATTTACTCAAGTTATCGTCGAACGAACATTCATACATACATACAAACATACATACAAACATACTAGTGGTTCGCCCCGAACTATGAACTCGCGATCCCATATCTCAGCAACCCCGCTTCCAATTTGGCTCATGTTCGAACTTTAAAATTATCTTTGCCTCATATACCCGCCTACCAAATTTCATGACGATCCGCCTTAATTTACTCAAGTTATCGTCGAAAGAACATTCATACATACAAACATACGAACGCCGGATTGTTCAAGTAGACTCGGAGAACTTCGCTCGCTTCGCTCGCTCGTTGAATATCATAGTTTACAAACTTGATGTTTGTTATAAGTACAGAAAGCCCCAAAATCATCAAACAATTCAAAGTGTAATTCTTGAACCTACTTTTCTTTAAGGGTGGACGATAGCAGCGTGGCGGTAAATTCAAAATTTTCACAGTTTTTTACATTTTGTAGCTAAACTGAGCAATTTTTGTTCAGCAATTTTTCGTTCGCGGCAATAAAACAGTATTCTTTTCATTATTGTAAACAACAGAAAAACAATAATTCAGCCGATTACGTGTTCTGGTCTACGAAGCAGTGGCACTGCCCAAAAAACTTGTCGTAGACCAGAACACATAATCGGCTCAATTATTGTTGTTTACAATAATAAAAAGAATACTATGTTATTGCCGCGAACGAAAAATCGCTGAACAAAAATTGCTCAGTTTAGCTACAAAATGTAAAAAACTGTGAAAATTTTGAATTTCCCGCCACGCTGCTATCTTCCAGCCTTAAGTGCAAAAATCTTCTTAATATATATTTTTTTGTTCAATTTTATCTTGTGTCATTTCTCAAAACGCAAGCTTCTGTCGACATCAACGTAAAAAGTTAACTTAGGCCGACTAAGCTGTCAGGATGGTATAGGTGCTGGGCAAGTCTACTCCAGACTCTGCAGCGCCGAGTGGTCTCTTCACCCACCTAGTGTGAGTGAAAGACGCTGTATAAATCATCTCATTGCGTAGATGCAAATGCCTTTATTAAAAAGTTAACACAATTTTTTTACTTAAACTTTCGTGAGCACTGCACATTTTTTATTAAATCACGGTTTAACTCACTACAGGGTGCACTCTAAGTCGATAGCGGAACTTTAAGTAGGCTGTCTACTGATCGCTACAAACAACTTGTACCAGGTGTTCCATACAAAAGGTCGACTCAGTACTGAGCCAAATGTATGAAACAGCTGATAATTTTTTCGATCCATTTTTGTCGTCACCTGGTACAAGTTGTTTGTAGTGACCAGTAGACAGCCTACTTAAGGCTCGGTATAAGGCTAACTAGCGCCACCAATGTTGAAAAAATCATATGTCCCTTCAGAAGAAGTTTCTGACAAAATCCTAAGATGAGCTCATGCGCCATGCTTTTCTAGATTTTTAAGTGTAGGTACCTAACTCAATTTCTAGTCTTAAGCTAAAAAATTTTCGATAACCGCCAAAAACGGCCGCTTTTGGCGGTTATCGAAAATTTTTTAGCTTAAAAGTAAATTTCGAAGAGGGTATCCACACTTAAAAATCTAGAAAAGCATGGCGCATAGGCTCATCTTAGGATTTTTTCAGAAACTTCTTTTAAAGGAAGATATGATTTTTTTAACACTGGTGGCGCTAGTTAGCCTTATACCGAGCCTTAAAGTTCCGCTATCGACTTAGAGTGCACCCTGTAGTAGTTAATTCACAAAAGGACACACAGACGAACATTTGCTTTACTATTTCAAATATCAGCACGAATTAAAATAGACATAGGGCAAAGAAAACTTCCCTTGTAGGAAACTCGCAACATTCGTAGCTTTGCCAAATCCTAGCGCGTTTATTTGCGGAGCCGAACTGTTTCCGGGAACTTTTAATGCGGTATAGTTATACTCGCCGGTTCCCACACTATTGACACAAAACATGAACATACAGATAATCCAGTAATGTACTGTTATGTTATGTAATTTTATTGTATTGTTATGTTTTTTTTTTAAATAATTTATTGATAGTCGTTTTATTTTTTTACGAACCTTTTGTGAATTGTTAAATATTTTTTTTTTTTTTTGCATGAATAAATATTGTTAAGAGGCCCCTTCAGGACCGTGGGAACTCAGTGACGGGCAAGCGCGTGAAACACTGTTTTCTATAGCTGTTTCACACAGAGCGAGACGGGCGCGAGAAAAGTGAGAGGCAATGAGGCTGTATGAGTGTACGTGTGTCCGTGTCCTTTCGCGAGTATCTACATAGTTGTAGTTGTAATGTAATAGATCTATTTTCCCAAAATTTTTCGTAGTGCACCTGTCATTTCTACATTTTATTAGGTATTTTAAAAATCTTTTTTTTTCTACAAGAACAACATATTATTGATGTTCTCAAGGTAGTTTGACTCAAATAAACAGTGTAATAATGTAAGTAAATGACAGCTGAAAGTAACCCCTTTTTCGGCGCGAAAAACGAATCGCTCTAATTTATTTCAAGCTATTTTTTTATTATAAAAACTATTTGCAAACCTCCATATTGGTCATCTACGGATATAAACCAAGTTTCAGCAACTACGTTTGTATGGGAAAATGGTGCTCTAAGGCCCTCTTAGGGCCCATTTATAGGCACAACTAACGCCGCCAATGAAAAAAAAAACAATATATCTTCTTTTTGGATGCGTTTTTTTGCTAAAAACGAAGCGTCAAATCCCTAGGCTTAACTATTTTTAGGACCTAAGGTTTAGATTCCAGAGTTTAGAACCTACAACTAAAACCCACCGCCAAAAGTGGCCTGCATCTTTACTATCTATGGATTATGTATCTCACTCTTTTGTTTGACTCAGAGCGGGATAGACAGAGTTATAAACGCATAGATACGCTCCAATGCTACGCCTTATGGTACGCTTGCAGCACGCTTTCTGTATCTTTTTATTTGTACTGTTATGTTATTGAATTATCTAAAAGCGTGGTCAGAACTAGTTTGCAACTAATTTCTGGGCTGGACTGTTGCTATTAATATAACTAACGTCCGTTACTTAGTTTATATGACTGAGTATTCATGGATGAACAATGTCCCAGGCACTGCAGCGAAAAGTCAAGTAGTCTCTTCACCCATCTAGTGTGAGTGAAGGTGCCACTGAACGCTCGAAAAATCATTACCTACGTCACAAAAGTATATCGACTGAACAAAAAACCGCAAGAAGTTGAAAGAATAGTACCGCATAACTCTATTAGCGCTGTGAATCCTAAGTACAGTTGGCAACACGCTAGGATACCCCTTTTTGTTCGATTGGCGCCCTTATGCTGCGCGCGATATGAGCTGCCATGGGTCGTCTGTGACTGTGGCCGACCGTACTACCTATAGAGAGATTTGGACTTCAACTGTACATCGTGAATTCGTGAAGGAGAGCTAGCAAATGTTTCTAAAATTAAGCCACGAGCGTAGCGAGTTATCCTCGTTGAGTTGTAATGGAGGAAAGTGTTGTTTTAAAATATCAGACGATGTTTTGTCAAACTACGAGTATTAGCCCCTGCGAGGTGCCACCTTCTCAATGGTTTACGGCGAAATTTGAGGCTAAAGCCATAACTTGAGTGGAGCAATGCTTTTACGTAATGACACAAAAGAACACGACCCCATGGTAACAAATCATACTCTGCAGAAAAGTGACGGGAACTTTAAACTAGGAAGTAACAATAGTGGATTGTTACCCGAGGGAGTAAAGAACCATTTTTAGGCGATAGTGTTTTTTTTTAATTCAGAGCAGAGTGAAGGATTCTAGAGTGAAATCTCGGGCCTTAAACGAATCGTCACAAAAAAAAAACGGAGTTTTACGTGTGACAAGGTCAACAGATTTCTCTACCCATGCAATTAGGTATGCATGTCATTTTGTTTATTTGTTTGGATAGCTTCGATATATTCACGCGAAAACAATGTCCCAGCAACTGCAGCGCCGAGTGGTCTCTTCACCCATCTAGTGTGAGTGAAGGTGCCACTGGACGCTCTAAAAAACATCTCAATACGTATTGCAAGGGCCTTAGTTAATGGAGGAACACACAAAAGTATATCAACTGAACAAAGTACCGCATAACAGTTGAATGAATTTATGCAAACGCCTTAGTTTAGTTAGTATTTACGCAAACGCTATTTTGGTGACATGCGTTTTTATCTGTGGTTTTCATAGAAAACGCTCATCAACGGTTTCACTTACTTTTATTTTGTCGGAATAGCCGACATGTTTCGACTTCGTCCGGAAGTCTTAGTCATGGAGGAGGGATGGACGACGCGTTCGTTAAAGCGATGTAAAAATGTGCTTACGAAAGTTTAAGTTTTAAAACGCTCATCAATTTTGTGAGCCGCATGCTTTAAACTAGTGTTGCCGCTCGATAGTCCAATATCGATTGTCTATCGATAGCCTATCGATAGTTCAAGAAAACACGATAGTATCGATGTCCCTTCTACTGCAATACTATCGGTAAACAGCGGTAAACGGTTTGCTGTAAAGTGTAAACCAATGAACTATCGATAGTATCGATTCCATCGATCCACCATCTAGTCTATTCGATATTAAAAGCAATACTATTGATAGTATCGATACTATCGATAGTTCATTGGTTTGCAGCGACGAAACTATCGATATTATCGATAGTATTGCTGTGTACCGATAGTATTGCCTGTAGAAGAGACATCGAAACTATCTACAGGGTGTTAAAAGACAGACAACAAAGCGGGAAACCACGTATTGTCCTCATCATAAGGAACATTTTTGCCCAAGGAACTATGCCTGGGAAATCAACGGTTTCCGAGATAATGAGGTTCAAAGTCGGACTTTTCAAAACTTTTTTTTTGCAGAAATGCATTCAGTATCTAGTTCTTAACATACCTTCTCAAGAAGCCATATCAAAATTATGAATATTTCTTACAATAAACGACGTTAAAATTGCAACCCGCAATGTATTCTAAACATTTGCACTTCAAGCTTAAGTAACATAAAGTTATACCTACGCTTGCGCAATATGACTTCTGTGCTTTACACGTCCATTGCGTGATAAAATATTTTTCAAAATTATAACCTAAAAAACCAAAATCATTTCCCAGCAATAATTTATCGAAAAATTACTTTGTTTTGGTGTCTAGTATGCGTGGCTTTCGGGTCTGTTGGCGGTCTTTTAACACCCTGTATAGTATCGATAGTATCGATTTTTCGGCAACATTCTTTGAACGGTCCCTCGCAATGCTTACGTGAGGAAACCTCTAGCGTTTATCGCCAGACAGGTCCCGCAGGCACCCGCCACCTAGTCAGTAAAGTAGGCTCTGCTGCCGAGCCGCGCGACTTCGCCTATTCTGATGGTAAGCGGATCTAGCGAGAGCGGGGCGGATCGCGCTTGTTTGGGAAACTGGATAGAGGAATGAAAGGTTCTCTTTGGAGCAAGCTGTGAATAACTACTAAATAAAAAAAATGGTATTCCCACCGAACTAAATCCCATAGAATCCGCATTACGTATAAAATAACAATAAAAACTTGTCCCCACAGAAACACAATGATATCAGCAATAGAACAATACGAAACATCATTTCGACCATACGTCTAATATTCGAATGTCAACCTTATTGCATTAGTGTACAGTTTTACTTTAATTGCATAGACTACGAGCAAATAAGCTCCCAAAGGCAGTTTGGGCATCTATTTTTCCAGACACATTTCAGAGTTCTATGTTGTATCTAGTTTTATCCTTGATCGAAGGGTATTCCTGACTTTTTAGCTTCAAATTAGCATATCTCGAAAACTGCTTAACCGATTTTGATAAAACATATCTAAGAACACTTTCTGGAAAACCTGATTTCAAATAAAAAAAACCGCATCCAAATCAGTTCATCGGTTTAAGAGCTACGTACGGTGCCACAGACCAACAGACACAAACACACATACCCTCACACATACACACACATAGCGGACAAACCTCTTTTGGATCGGAAGTTAAAGAATTAAAATATTCTAGACCATAAAAAGGCTGTGCGATGACCTCATTATACACATACATTCAGAAGTCACTTTTACATTGAAGAAGGGCGACACTCTCTAACAACAGACGGTTACCTATAGATAAGTTTATTTAGTTCCTTATTTTGGCCGCCTGATCAAGTTATATGTGCAGGTCTATACTTCCAAATGTCTGTCACAACGACGTCTCACAGAAGAAAAACTTCAAAAAAGATTTGTTTACCAAAATAATGTGAAAAATTCTTGTCATCACGCAAAAAAATCGCTCAAAGAAAAACGTAAAAAAAAATGCACAGATGCTAACTACAACACAATGACGATGGCTTACAGGACTTGTGAACACTGCGACCTCAAAGTCAAAGTGGAGGAGGGCGTCCTCCGCGATGGGTTCAGCTACCACCTGCAATGTCACAAGTGTTACGCCTGCAGCGATACCGAGCTGCACGACGCCGAGATCTTCAAGGGCGTCATCTTCTGCCGCAGTTGCTCGCGCCGCATCTTCCAAAACTGCACCGACGCCCGACGGACTAGAGCCCTAAGACACAACAAGAGGTATTGCAATAGAACCAAGGCCAAACCCAGCAACTATCAACGCATCAGCGTCATCAACAGAGTATTAGCTTTAGCCGACGCGCACGAGGATTCAGATTGTAAGACCGAGAGCGACACCATGGAAGAAGACAGCAATATAATGACGGCAAACGTACTGTTAGAAACTCCGATGTCGCAAGGTCATACAGCAGATCATTTTGTCAAAGGCACTCAAAGCCCAGAAAGAGGCATCGTCACCGAGATAACGCAAGAAATGTTAGATAACTTCATCAAAAGTCTTACGCAGGATTTTTACGATAGTTCACCTACTAATACTATGTCGCCTTTTAAGATTATCGACAGCCTGACGATACCGGCTATCGGCAAGAAAAGGGCCGCAGCCAAAGCAATAGCCAGTGATACAAGAATGGCACATCTGGGCGCGTCCACGGAGATCGCTAACACAGCAATGAGCAACGTGTCTCAAAAGAAAACTAAACCTAAACAATCCGAGATTTCTCAACATAATAGGAAAGAATCTATTATCAGCCAAATGGGCAAAAACCCTACGTCGTCCGATGTCACAGACGACTCCTCGTACGTAAACACGAGACGAAGAAATAACCTAAGTTTATCTGGCCGAAACATCGGCAGTATATTAAAATTCCCAGTAATTTTTTTCAAGAAGAACATTATGAAACGTAGCTCGTTGGTGAAGACTTTAGAGTCAGAAAATGAGTACGATTACTTTGACTTCAGCGTCAAAGATAGAATCAAGATGCTATTCAGCAATGATATACCCCGACATCAGAAGCGTGGTGTTCGTAGGTTGTATTCAACGATATACAGGAGACAAACTCGGTACAGGTTGGGCTGGCTGACAATGCCAAAAACGGTCGTCACACGAGACGAAGAAGGCGCACCAAAACTATGCAAGCATTTTGAGCGCTCACACAGCTACCGATGTATGCGAAACCACACCATGAGCCACGCCGGGCCGACCAAGTCGGAACTAGCAGTGATCAGGAAGAAGATTCGCCACGTTTTCGTGCCAAAGAAACTACGCAAGCTGATGGATTACAGGAGCTATGAGAATCCGATGAGGCGAAACCCTCAAGTTTACTCCTCATTGCGGCGCACCAAAGTGAATCAAACCAAATGCCTGCCCCATATGCGGGGCATAAAGTCGTATGTGTCAATGGAAACCCTTAAAGCCACTCGGTCCTCTGACCGAGGGTCAGAGGCTCTTCGGTTTACACACTCTCTCACTCCAACGCTGAAGTTGGTTAAATCTCAAACTGGAAAACTGGTGGAGACTCAGTATTCGCCTAATGCGCTGGTCAAGGTTAAAAGGAATTCCCAATCTATTAGACGGTATACAATTGAATCCAAGAGAATACTTAATTAAGACTAAAATCACTTATCTGTAAAAAAAATAAAATTGGTACTTGCAATTTATTTGGGTTCACTTCTTTTGCATGCGGCCGCAAAGATGCAGCGCAAGACAAACAGTCGTCCTTAAATACTTGCGCACTCTGCTCAGTTACGTTACGGGCAAAATTGAAACTAAATTGTAAAGGTTGACACACTTCTATTTGTACCATTGAACTGTATACGTGCAATGGTACATCGGTTGTTCGGCCTGCCCAGAATCTGGAGTAGTCGGACTCTGTGGAGCCGGCTCAATGCCTGTACATGCAAGGAAAATTTTACCTTACCTTACCTAAAATACCATATTTCGTATCATTCAGGCATTCGATTTCTTGATATTCTGTGCCGCCCGCCCGCTATCTTTGTTCCTGCAAAGCGCGTTAGCTTTACAAAGGTGCAACGCGACCTGGGGGCTTAATTCTCGGAATCTCGCAATCGACACAGTCATCTCGAACGCAAAGTCTCACGATTGTCATTTCGATCTCCACTGCTCCCGACCATTCGAGTCATGTGGAGCGAAAAAGGCAAACATCTCGCAGAAATCTCGTGCCTAATGTCGTGCATGACTTCGTGAGAAAAGGAGATGTGACATTTGCCGCTAAATGAGATTTTTCCTTCCAAATGTGTCGAATGCGAGATTCCTGAGAATAACCCCCTGGCTCATGGCCTTTATTTTTTCTGTAAGGTTAAAAAATTCGCTCGGGACAGGACTTGAACTCGCAACCTCTTGCATACCGTGCATGCGCTCTACCTGATTCTGTCCAAAGCGATTTTTTTACCCTTTTTTTTATTATGTTCCCTAGCACGGGTTAGTGCTTTAGAAATTACCAACAGTACTTGAACCTTCCTCAGTAAAAGTTCTTTTGCTCTGGACATTACGTCGACTCCATTCTTTTTTCAGATGTCTGTCCCAACCTGTATATTACAGAGGGAAGTATGGATTATGTCTGTATAGCCATGAAGCTGAATGAAAAGCGCAAGCAAACACTAGGGGCGCGTGTCGTCATTACCGCTTATGAATGTTCTGAAGCCGGGTCACCAGGTCGCGGGAGCGTATTTACATACGTTGGTTTGGAAACCACATACCTTTTTGATATGCGGTTTCAACAAAACATTGCGCTGCAATCAGTCGGCTAGCCATACGAAAAATGACAATCAAATTGTCAACTATTAGTTGGACCACTGAAATAATAGGATTGAAATAGTTTGTAGCTTTTAGCTCAAATATCGAAATAAAATAATGACACTTATTGAGTAAAAAACAACATTTACGTTCGTTCTGTATAATGAGATGTAAGAAATATTGCAGTATACATAATGGGTATTTGGGATGTAGGAAACAATTGCTTGTTGATCTAAGAAACAGAAATCGTGCAATTTGAAACCACAAGGAACACCAGCCACAGGCCTCAGGTCTGCTTTATACATAATATTATTATGAAATTTGCACAAAATATTATGCTCTTTTTTTTGCTATTACTCCCTATAATCCGCGCGCGATGAGAATGGGATGGAACCTTGTCGAAATCAATCGAAAATATACTTTATTTTACTTTGACAAGGTTGCTTCGACGCGAGTTTGCTTACCGCGCGCATCCAAAAGGTCGCATCCCATTTTCATCCCGCGCGGATTATACCTACAGCCATTACCACCGTATAAACATTGACCAATATAAATGCATTTATGTTAAAGGACGTGAAATGTGAACACGGTTGTCTTATAAACTCAACCCTATCGAAAAGCAGCCTGCCCTTCAGCTTCAAACCCTAACACAAACCAGCCACTGCCCGAACCAGTAAACCGTAGTACGCAGCCCGCGCCCGCTTTGTGCCGTTGCATTTTGCACGAGAGCGGATGATGTGTGCCCACCTGCGACACACTGACACGCCCCATTCAGCGCCGAGCTGGAAAAATACTAATTTGGTGCCGCTTTTAGAGTGGTGGCGGCGGCGGCCTAGTTGGGAATGAGGTTCGGCGTTGGCCTTGTCCACACCGAACGATCCAGCAAGTAAGTAAGTCACTTATTCATGTACATGGGTAACATCGAGCTCCGATCGCGCGCGGCAGGACTGAAATCCATACATTTCGCTCTTGCCAATCGGACAAGGTTATACAACGTGTTACAAAACATCCTAACTCTTTTTACACGGTGTAACCTAGTGGTCAACAGGATGTCAAATCTGTAAAAAACAAGTTGAAAAAAACAATTATTATTTTATAACCTCAAAGTTGAAAAAAAATCATAACTTTTTGTTTTTGTTATTAGCTCAAATTTTAAAATATGTTTGTGTGTGTAGGCGCATTTACATAGCTTTAAGTTGTTTAAACATTGTGAAAGTCAATGAAAACAATATTTAAAAAATACTTTTCTCCCGCCACAGCGTTCACATTTTATTATTTAAAAAATCAACGGAACATCATAGAGCAAAAAAAAAATTTGGTTGTTATCCCTATCACCGGGTGCTATTACCCTGTAAAAAGAGTTAGGTACTTTTGTAACAACAGAACCGGGGCGTTGTATCAAAATTAAATGTTTACAGCAGCATTTCAAGCGTTTCAATGCCTGCTTAATAAAACACTTGAAAGTTCCACAGCACCCACCGCTCTGTTATACTACCCATACAGGGACGCATTTCATTTCAAGCGTTTCAATGCCTGCTTAATAAAACGCTTGAAAGTTCCACAGCACCCACCGCTCTGTTATACTACCCATACAGGGACTCGCTGTTTTTTTTTAATAATGTATTTTTGGTCGAAAAAAATAATTGTTCATTTCGATAAGAGCTATTTTCCCGCAAATAAACCAGTTTTGAGGACTAGCAACGATGCGTTTTTTACAGAATAACCAACCACACGGTAGGCAAAAAGCTACTCTACTCCCGGTGCCACCACTGGCAACGCCCCCTCTGGAGATTTGTCAGAACGCCAACCCAATTTAGGTGGATTAGTACATGTATCTTTGTCAACCCGACTCGCAGTAACTGGTTTGATCCGGCCGCATCCAGCTCATGCAAATAAACAAATAAGCAAGCTGTCACAGGCTTTGTTATTTAGGAGCTTGTCCATTAATTACTTTTTGCTCGGTCAGGTTGTTCCCGTATCTTCCAGGTTGAAATAATTTCTCAAAAAAATCTCATTAATAGACAAGATAACTCAGAAACGTATGTCCATTGCGATGAGTATTAGTGTTATTGCAACAAAGGGTGAATTAGATAGGTGATATTAGCAATTTCTGCAGGTGTTACAATAAAGTGTTCGGTACTATCTTTGTATCAAGTAGCCGGAAAGCAGTGGTTGCGTCTGGCACAGGATCGTGAGAGGTGGCGTGAGTATGAAGAGGCCTTTACTCAGCAGTGGTCGTCAACAGGCTAATCAGGATCTAACTATCTATCAATCTAGTACTTCAAAAACAAACAAAAATGGCATTTCTACTTATAAATATGTCCAAATTTAATGCCGTTGGCCCACCGCAGTCATCGGGAAGATGCCGAGGATGAGATGATGGTGCTAAAGTATCTGAAGTACCTTGTATTTGCTATGGGTGGCATTTATAGTCGTCAGCTCAAGCACGAGCTCAAATAGGTGATCTCAGCAAAACAAAATTACCGTCTTGAGACCTTGGCTTATGTCAATATTAAGGCTCGGTATAAGGCTAACTAGCGCCACCAATGTTAAAAAAATCATATCTTCCTTTAGAAGAAGTTTCTGAAAAAATCCTAAGATGAGCCTATGCGCCATGCTTTTCTAGATTTTTAAGTGTAGATACCCTCTTCGAAATTTACTTTTAAGCTAAAAAATTTTCGATAACCGCCAAAAGCGGCCGTTTTTGGCGGTTATCGAAAATTTTTTAGCTTAAGACTAGAAATTGAGTTGGGTACCTACACTTCAAAATCTAGAAAAGCATGGCGTATAGGCTCATCTTAGGATTTTGTCAGAAACTTCTTCTGAAGGGACATATGATTTTTTCAACATTGGTGGCGCTAGTTAGCCTTATACCAAGCCTTAAGCTAGTGTCTATCAATATGCTGACAGCTACTCAAGCTCGAGCTTGAGCCGAACTTGAGCTCGACAATGACATTAGCCAAGGGGTGATTTTGTTTTCTGAGATCACCTACTGTCGACAATGGAAAAAAAAACTTCTTTTTGGATGAGTTTTTTGCTAAAAACTCTTCATTACGTTATCAACGCGAGGCTTAACTATTTTTAGGACCTAAGGTTTAGATTCCAGATCCTAGAACCTACGAATAAAATCTTTGATCGCCAAAAGTGGCCACTTTTGATATGATTTTCTTTTTTTTCAAAATGAAGATAAGATTTTTTTTCCTTTGGCGGCGGCGCTAGTTGTGCCTTCCTACATCGTGAGGAAATCCGCAGTTTAGTTGGCTCCACACGTATTGGCCTGTCTTTCCTTTGGGCTAGGCCGACTAAGCTGTCAGGATGGTATAGGTGCTGGGCAAGCCTACTCCATCTAAAACAATGTCCCAGGCACTGCAGCGCCGAGTGGTCTCTTCAACCATCTAGTGTGAATGAAGGTGCCACTGGACGCTGTATAAATCATCTCATTACGTAGATGCAAAGGCCTTAGTTTTTTTTTTTAGTAGTGCCTAGGTTTTCACCTAAGTACTGCAGTAAACGAGAATGACCCACGCAGCAACCGTCGTTTTGTTCGTCGCCCAGACGTCGCGTCCAGTCGTTGGTACAAAGTTTTGGCCCGTTTTCGACCCGCGACTCCCGCGGCAGGAATTTTTCAATTTGTCGGGAATTGTCGGGATGTCTCCGGGGTGGATCGAGTGTTTTCTCAACTATGCGACAGAATCTGGACGCTCTTTGCACCGCGAAGAACTTTTCATGAGAGAGTTGCTGTCACTCGTACAATGCAGGATTAGAAAATTTGCGAATTCGACAAGTCTTTTTTTTTAACCCCCGATCAAAAAAGGAGGGGGTTATAAGTTTGGCCGCTATTTGTGTGTGTCTGTCTGTGTGTGAGTGTCTGTCTGTCCGTGTGTGTGTCTATCTGTGTGTCTTGTCGGTGGCACCGTAGCTCTTAAACGGTTGAATCGATTTTGATGCGGTATTTTTTATTTGAAAGCCGGTTTTCTAGCGGGAGTTCTTAGACAATAGACATGTTTTATCAAATCGGTTCAGCTGTTTAAAAGATAAGGTTTATTCAAAGGTGTATTGAGAAAAAGCGTTGGCACGGTAAGATATTCAGCTCAATAAAAATCACAAAATTAAATGGCATATTTTTTTCACTAAATAATAATATTTTTTCTAAAGGCAAACCTGCAATAATCTAAAATGTATTTTCATCTCGTATTCAAATCATTTTCGAATAATACGTTAGCACTGCATTTTGAAGCATAGAATAAACATATTCTAGAATTAAAACGCATTTCAGCGCGGTACATATTTTCTCCTCACGGGACTATAGGTATTGTATACTGAAGTGAGCTTCATTGTGGTCGTTTAGTCGATAAATGCCTTAGTCATGAAATGGCTACAGGGTCGCAAAATGCCTAATTCACAAAAAGACTTAGCCCCAAAATGCCTAGGTCTCAAAAAGAAAGTCGCGAAATGGCCAACTTTCCGTTTCAAACGGTCAAATATTTTTGACAAAAATAAAACATTGACTACAAAAAGATATGGACACCAAATAGCAGCCTAATCAAATCTTTGATTCTTCTAATGTTTTCGTATGTGTAATAAAGAGTTATTTACTTACTTACTTTTCTTCGTACTGACAAAACGTTTGTGGTCCTAAATGTTTTAAGTAATATGCCAAATTAAACACGAATATACAAAAAAAGTACACAAATCAAAACCAAAATTAATCAAAAATACCGCCCCCCGACACACCTGACACAAAGGTTCCCATGAAGACGCTAGCAGCATTCCCCCACTGCACCACCAGGGAAATTCTCTGTACCAGGTATGCCCCGGAACGGAAGTGTTCCTCAAGCGACTCAAGCATCAAGCCTCCGCTGTTCGACGTCCGTGGCTACGGACAATAACCTGTCCGTACACGGACAGCGGAAGATTCCTCGGGAAGAGGGCCACGCGTTGACCCCGACCCTCCACTTCCCTTGTGGGAAGTCCGAGAAGACCACTTGACTCAAGCGCCGACCAATTTCCTTTATGAAAACTCTCCCCTCTTCCCCCCCCCCCCCCCCAAACTCCCATGGTCTCCACAGCTAGTGCTAATTGAACGAGCGAGCGAAGTTCTCCGAGTCTACTGGAACAATCCGGCGTTTGTATGTATGTATGTTCGTTCGACGATAACTTGAGTAAATTTGGTCGGATCGTTATGAAATTTGGTAGGCGGGTAAATGAAATTAAAAGAATTTTTAAGTTCGAACATGAGCCAAATCGGTCGAGGGGTTGCCGAAATATGGGGTTGTACAGTTTATATGCAAACCGCGCGCGCCTGCGCGAATGGCGTAAGCAAAGTTACACATCTGTAACTGGGGTCGCGAGTTCACAGTTCGGGGCGAACCACTAGTAGATTTGGAGTCAAACTATTCATGTCTTCTTTTACCGAATGTCTCAAAGACCCAGAGAGAAGCTCACTGTTCAGAAAAAGACCTACAGTAGAAATTAAAACAGGTATTCAGCTAGTTGCTCAGTCTGCTAGCTTTTACGGGAACTATTACAATTACTAGAAACTAGCTTTTGTCCACAGCTTTGCTTGCGTGTTTAATCTTAACTAAGGCCTTTGCATCTACGTAATGAGATGATTTATACAGCGTCAAGTGGTACCTTCACTCAAATTAGATGGGTGAAGAGACCACTCGGCGTTGCAGTGCCTGAGGCCTTGTTTTATATGGAGTTTGCTTGCCCAGCACCTATACCAAACAACTATCGATGCAAATTTTGCCAACCCGTACGGTACTGCGAAGAAACAAACAGACTAACTGACAGACATTTCACATCGTAATATATGTAAAGAAGCGCCGGAAAGTTGTCAGTTTCCGGCGAATGCCGTGAAACCGCGCCGAGTGAATCGAGTGAATTGAATTAGTTTATTTCACTCAAATTGAGTTCCTCATTCGAATACCCCGAAGCCCGTCGTCCTAAGTGAAAGACGCCAAGACAATAGCAGAATAAATCTTAGAAACTATTCTTGGTCAATTAAAAACTAAAACCCGACTACCAAAAGGCTTGAGATAAGACCTACTTATCCTTAAAATAGACTCGTAGGTAATTAATCGTATTCGGAGGCCATCGGTTTTTAATGTGGGTGTCCTCCGACTACGATTACTCCGACTACGACTACGATAATACATTTTGGTAGTCTTTTCTATTTTTATTTTAAACCTTTTAGTAAGTACCACTTAAGTCATTTGGGCGAACTCGCAGCGCATTCGCTTCGCTTGTGTGGTAAGGCTCGGTGGACCATCTATAAATCAAGAACGATCGAGTGATCGAGTGATCGCTTTGTTATCATTTAGTTTGGCCTATTTCAGGTTTTCCGGAGCTTTAAAATAAGTAACACCAATGCGTGCGTATCAAAAGTACTCCATTGTCTTAGTAGAGCCTGGCGTCCACTAGGCGGATCGAGCCGGGGCGCAGCGCAACGCAAAAATCCGCCTGCCTATATTTATATGAAACAGCGTCCACTAGCGGCGGATCGGGGTGGATCGGGCTGCAGTGCAATAATCCGCCGCTAGTGGACGCTGTTTCATATAAATGCAGGCAGGCGGAGTTTTATTTTGCGGCCCGCCCCGACCCGGCCCGATCCGCCGCTAATCTAGCTTAAAAGTACATGTATCGAGGAGAGGGGCGAGAGGAGAAGATCGAACAGTCGCTGTGTTCCAGTTGTAACTCAGGCTCGAACAGATGCGAAAAGCTTACTATTATAACACGTCTACTTAGAACGCCGCAGGGCTAGGCAGGCAGAGGCACCGAATCGAGTGTCATTGAGGCAAATATCGCGATTGGGTGATCAAAGATCGGCAAAGATGAGGGATCGAAGGGTTAGAGACAGTCTGACCTAGTGAATATTTCCTTGGGTTACTTATATCTCAGAGGTAGAATTCAATAGTAACTAACAATATTCCTATCTGACTGTCACAAAAACAACAAATAAATGTAGCTAAAAATCAGCTTGATGTTTCGAGCTAAGCTTTAAAAAATCGATTCAGCCACCTCGGAGTCACAATACCACATAAAAAAAGAGGCTTAAGGCTGGAAGGTAGCAGCGTGGTGGGAAATTAAAAAATTTCACAGTTTTTTACATTTTGTAGCTAAACTGAGCTATTTTTGTTCAGCGATTAACAGCGATTTCAGCGATTGACAAAAATAGCTCAGCAAAATGAAGAGGTTCATGAGAGGTCAAAAACGTTTTCCACTCTAAAAAACTTCTTCTCCTTCTTCAGCCTGTTACCACCCGATGCTGAATGTAGGCCTCTTCCATTGCACTCAATTCCTTTCGGTCTTGGGCTTTTCTCATCCAGTCTTTTCATGAGTCTTAGACCAAGTCGTCAGTCCATCTCATTGGTTGCCTGCCCACATTTTTACGCCCCATTCTGGGTCTCCAATACTTTTTTAACACAGTGAAGTGGACACATCCTGTGGTCTTGTCTAAGGGTGGTATTCTACAGGGTGCACTCTAAGTCGATAGCGGAACTTTAAGTAGGCTGTCTACTGATCAATACAAACAACTTGTTCTAGGTGGCGACAAAAATGGAGTGAAAAAAATATCAGCTGTTCCATACAAAAGGTCGACTCAGTACTGCGCCAAATGTATGAAACAGCTGATATTTTTTTCGCTTAATTTTTGTCGCCACCTAGTACAAGTTGTTTGTATTGATCAGTAGACATCCTACTTAAAGTTCCGCTATAGACTTAGAGTGCACCCTGTAGAACGCTACTTAAACTCAGTTTAAACAGAGTTCAGACTGTCGATAAAGCAGTGCATGTTTTGATATGAAGGGAGGGATATTCAAATCAAAACATGCACAGTTTTATCGACACTACTAAACTCTACTCTTGAGTTTAAACAGAGTTCAAGGAGCTTTCTAGTTTGAACTGAGTTTAAGTAGCGTTCTAGAATACCACCCTTAGACACCTTTACGCGGTGTTTGTCTTATCGACTTATCCCAGGCATGGATGGATAACCATCCTTCATTTATACTGAATCTCAGTCTAACAGGTATGTCGCAAAGTTATAACGAGAACGAGGCCGCCGCGGGCTTCGGTCGCTCACCCGCGCGCCGTGTAGACGCGGCTTTTTAAACTACCTTTCGAGGCCGGTTTAGAGCCGGCGAATAGAAAACCGCGGTGACAGAAAAATCAGGATTCACAACGCAGTAACTGCATAAAAATCTAAGGACCTACCGCCCACATACAGTTTTTTCCTCCCGGAATTTTCACAGATGTGTATGCAGTTACTGCGTTCGGAATCCTGATTCGTTTTTCCTTTACAGAAAAATTCCGTCTGTATGTAGCCGGCCTTAGCGGCAGTACGCCGCCGCCCATGTATCTTCCGAGGTTTATTTAAGCCCGGCAAATGGAGGACCATGAAATCATACGAGTACATTCAGCAGCCCAGCCTGTATGCTTGAGACATCGTTCCGCTGTTAGGTATGTAGGTCAGGGCCACCGTTTCGTTTTTGCGCTATTACTTTTCAATGACAGATCACAAGTGTAGAGTTTGACATTGTCGTAGGGAAGAATTCGTCACAAAAATGCGCTATGCGTTATTTTCTGAAATAGCCTGAAACGCGCGTAGCGCAATGATTCAAAATTTTGCCGCTCTATTTCTCTGGATACGGACGGAGACGTGTAGTAAGTCTCTAGGATCACGACTCATGACTCTCACGAGCATCACGAAAGTATCACGTACGAATCGAGCGTTTGTAGCTTCTCAATGTATCACAAACCTTTCACTTTGTCTAAATGACCATCGTTAAGCCATGTCAAAAGGCCCTTTGGGAGGCCTAAAAACACTGACAACAGGGGTGGCCACTACCTCATACGATAACCTAACCTATACAACGTGTTACAAAACATCTTAACTCTTTTTACAGGGTGTAACCTACTGGTCAACAGGATGTCAATTCTGTAAAAAAAGTTGAAAAAAACAATTTTTATTTTATAACCTCGAAATTTAAAAAAATTCATACCTTTTTTGTTCTTGGTATTAGCTCAAATTTTAAAATATGTTTGTGGGTGTAGGTGCATTTGCATGGGTTTGAGTTGTTAAAACATTGTGAAAGTCAATGAAAACAATTTAAAAAAAAAAATACTTTTCTCCCGCCACAGCGTTCACATTTTATTAATTTAAAAATCAACGGAAAGTCATATAATAAAAAAAAAACAGGTTGTGATCCCTATCACCGGGTGCTCTAACCCTGTGAAAAGAGTTAGCATCTTTTGTAAAACCTTGTATAATGTCCATGGAAGAGAGGAAGCTCGCTTGGTCTAAACGTGCCGCAAGATGGTTCGGCGGACTGGGAGCGAATTTTTTTTTTTTGTCTTGACGCGAACGCTCAAGTGCCCTATTTTAATGGCCAATTTATTATGATTGAATAATTATTTGCGTACCCTTTTCCACTGGGCAAAATAATACAGGATGAAAATGTAGCAATAATCCTATGGCATAACGAACTTACGTACCTACGCTCACCAGCGATTTCAATTAATTCGAAATATGTAAAGTAAGGAGTAGGTAGGTAGTACGCTATACAGCATCTACAGTGGCACCTCTAATCACGCTAGATGGGTGAAGTGATCACTAGAACCCTATAATGCCAGGGACATGGTTAAAACCAGTAGGTAAGCATGTCCCACCTATCCCACCTTCTCAACTTAGACGATCTAGTCCACAGGAAAGACGATGCGGGATTTTTTCACGATTTTTTTCTTTACTATTAACGGTGGTAGCACAAACATCCCAGGTTAAAACTCCATTGCTGGCGGGCGCCTATGACTTTATTTCACTTCAAAGTCACTTACATTTGTGAATTTGTAGTAGCAATAAGTAAGTGGAACGTCCTAAAATTAGGTCCAAAGCGGAGACAACGAGCCAAAACTAAGTGACCGCATTGTGGCCTCACTCTGTCCGCAACATAATAGATAAACGATATAGAGCCTCCATCGTAAAACGCGGTCTGACACCTCAACAACGAGGCATGGAAGTTGCACAACAGTCATCCCTATATTTTTAACCCCCAACATAAAAAGGGGTGTCATAAGTTTGACGTGATTTGACCGCTATTTGTCTGTCTGTGTGTCGGACTGTGGTATCGTATGTAGCTCCTAACAAGAAATGGAATCATAGATTAGGAAGGTACCTAGCAGAGCGATAAGCGTTTTTGATCGAATATACAGGGGTGACCCTGTTGAGATAGGTCAGTATTGAGAAGTTCTAAACTAATAGATTTTGTCGTAAATTATAAAGATTAGAAAAACTGCATTAATCTTAGATAAAAAAAAACTTGTATACTAGGTACCTGCTTACTAGAGAATCGAACTCTGTTAAAACATATTCAAGGCGCCAGTTTGCAGTCCATGGGAATATAATGTAAGGATAAATCACTTGACCTCAAAATTGAATCAGGTACTTCTGAACGTTTTAACCCTTCGCAGGCAGGGCTAAGTAAACCGGGACGCGTTAACACAGTCTAACCCTATAAAGCGGGCTTAAGTGTCGCAGAGAAGAGGCGCGTGGCGGATAATGTGATTGAAGAGTTTACGACGGGTTGGGCAGAGCACATGGTGCGGGTCAATGAGCGGGAGAGGTAGCGAGCGCAGACAGATTCGTTTTTTTATATTTGCGCGACACTTCGTATACAAAGTGTGTTTTGTAAAGTGATACCCGACTCAGGGGTGATTTTTTACACGATACTGAAGCCAAAAAACTATTTAAAAAAAACCGTGAAAAATACCCAAAAATCATAAAATGTTGGCCTCTCTTACTATGCCGCCGCACTCGCATATTTGGGCGCCACATAGCTCGCGTGCTTTGAGAATGCCGGGGTGTCCGCACGTTGCGGTTATCATAAAACTAATAGAATTGAACAAATTGTATAAATAAAAATAGTTACCAAAACTAACCGTCGACTTAACTAACTGAGACGTCACTAACCAAAAACCACACCCTGTATTATTCATCAATTTATAAAAAAAAAAAATATGGTGAAAAATATAAAATATGTGTATATTATAAGAGTCACTTCACAGACAGCGAAAATCATCGCTATCCGCTTCGCTCGTGACCAAGCTATAAGCCATAGAGCTCGTAAAATCTGTCGCTATTCTGCGAGGTGCGGCGCCGCGTGAAAACAGTACCGCCTTTATGGTCCATTCTCGTACATATTGCACTCATTGGATTTACTCACGATAAGGCTCAATATTCGCCGAAATCTAGAGTGTTCTTTGTTGGTTTTGAATGAAATTCCATTGGTTGCATTAGTACAGTCCGTGACACGCAAACCCTTACTTTTCAAAAAGAAAAATAAAATAAACATAGTATGTTTCTACAAAGTTTGCAGCTTGCTTAGCATATTGACCGTGGGTTACGCAGTACCTACATAAAGGAGTTGTAACTATATTATTATGAATCTCACTCTTTTGTTTGACTTAGAGCGGGATAGCTAGAGTTATAAACCCATAGATAGATACGCTCTAACCCAGCCAGCCAGCCTATGCAACGCTTGCTGGGGCCTTAGCCTGTAACGCAATAGTGCCAAAAATGGGCTCCCAGTTGACGGCTTCAATTACGATTTAATAATGCTGTCGTTCCTTATAATGTTTTTGTAGTGCAGCAAAGAATATTCTGATTCAAATTCTAGAAGATTTGTTCTCTGGTTGTAGGAGAAAAACGAGGAAACTCCAAGGCCCTTAGCCTGTAATGCAATGGTGCCAAAATGGGCTCCCGGTTGACGGTTTCAATTGCGATTTATTAATGCTGTCGGTCCTTTTAATGTTTTTGTAGTACAGCAAAGAATATTATGAGTCTAATTCTAGAGGATTAGTTCGCTGGTTGTAGGAGAACAATGAAAAAATCGCGGTTTTGTCCTTCTACCTGGGACGCCATTGATACGCCAGTGTTACAGGCTAAGGCCCCAGGGCCCTGAGCCTGTAACGCAATGGCGGGTCAATGGGGTCCCGGCAGAAGGACAAAACCGGGCTCTCCTCGTTTTTCTCCCACAAACAGAGAACTAATCCTCTAGAATTAGAATCAAAATATTCTTTGCTGTACTACAAAAACATTAAAAGGACAGACAGCGTTAGCAAATCGTAATTGAAGTCGTCACCTGACAGCCCATTTTGGCACCATTGTGTTACAGGCTAAGGGCCCAGTTTTGTCCTTCTGCTGGGACGCCATCGACACGCCATTGCGTTACAGGCTAAGGCCCCTAGTGAATACTCACGTCAGACAAAGTCCCGCTTGTTTACCGCACGTTCGTTCAGAGTCGCGGTTTCACAGTGAGCTTCAATGCCGGTTTACGAGCTTCTTTATAGATTTTAACTTCGTCTTTAGTACTGCAGTTCAATAGTGTGATGTTCCGCTCTTTGTTCGGGACAACTTTGTTTTACGACTCGATCTCGCTTTTGTTCCCACAGTAAAAATATTGTTGATGGGTTTTCAGTCTTGTCTGGTATTATGCTGCCAGCTTCTTTTCGGAAGTGAATTATCCAATGGCGAAGCTGCCAAAACAAGCTTCCGTAAGAAATAAAGTATAATGTACCCTGTGCGATTGTTCATGTCCAACTAGCTGGGCAAAGGTCTTTTCTCAGAAAGAGAGTTCGAGCTTAATCACCACGCATGCTCAATGCGGGTTGGTGATTTTCGCGATGAGGGTATAATGCCTCATACGCTCAGGTTTTCTCACGATATTTTCCTTCACAGATAGCGAGTAACATTGCTAGTACACATTCACAAATGTATGTAACATTGAAATAAATTAGAGTCATAGGTACATGCCCGCACCGGGAATCGAACCTGGGTCTCTCGCTTCCGAGTTTATTTTACTACCACTCGACCAACACCGCTCCATAAGATCCGTAAACTTCCGTAAGATTAATCCATATCTTAGGGAGTGGACTTATAAAGTTTCGAAATCAGGTAGGAAATCCTTGGAAGGGACTTAGAAGCGGCTTCACAGACCTGTCAAGAAGAACCATATCGACCTTTGACAGCTCGATAGGTAAATCTATGTCTAACTCGTTGGTCCAACGATAGCAGCGTGGCGGGAAATTCAATGTTTTCACAGTCCTTACATTTTGAAGCTAAACTGAGGTAAACTGAGGACTTTTCGTTCACGGCAATAAAAATAGTATTCTCTTGATTTATTGTTAACAATAGAACAAAAATAATACAGCCGATGTGTTCTGGTCGACAAAGCAGTGGCACTACCCAAAAAACTAGTTTATGACCAGAACAAATAATCGGCTGAATTATTGTTGTTCTGTTGTTTACCAAATTTAATTTTTAAACTTAATCGGTTCAGTAGTTTCGGAGCAAATTGGATGTGATGTGACAGATGGACGGACAGACAGACACACGAGTCAAGTGATACGGAAGGTACGGAACCCTAAAAACTACAAATTATTGTTTCAGTGTGAAACTTCTGTATATTATCTACTTGTTGTTTGTTTGTTTGCAATAGCAAAGTTGTGAGATATCTTGAGAGATGTCTGAGTAGTTTTCATTGCTGTTCTTTAATTACGTTCCGTTTGTGGAACAAAGTTTTGTTTTGATGGAGAATATCTTTACTGTCTCATCTGCTGAAGATTTATGCAGAATCAAGTTTGTAAAGTCGTCAGTTTGTACAGTATTTTATAAGTATTCAAAACGGGTGGAATCGCAGTTTCATTGTAAAGTTACCAGGAAAGTAGTTTAAAAGGTCGAAATGCCGAAACGATGACTGAGCGTTGATAACTCACTGGTTAGACTAAAAAAAACTAAAACTAAGGTCTTTGCATCTACGAAATAAGATGATTTATACAGCGTCCAGTGGCACCTTCACTCACACTAGATGGGTAAAGAGACCACTTGGCGCTGCAGTGCCTGGGACATTGTTTTTAGATGGAGTAGGCTTGCCCAGCACCTATACCATCCTCAGGATAGACTAAAGGGTGCAATGTAATTCGATAACGGAACTTTAAGTAGGCTGTCTACTGATTACTACCAAACAACTTGTACGGTCGGCCACAATCTCAGATACCTCATGGCAGCTCTTATCCTGCCATGGGGTATCTGAGATTGTGGCCGATTGCGGCATAAGGGCGCCAATCGAACAAAAAGGGGTATCTGAGACTGTGGCCGACTGTAGTAGGTGGCAAAAAAAATATCAGCTGTTCCGTACATTAGATAGACTCAGTACTGCACCAAATGTATGGAACGACTGATATTTCTTTGCTCCATTTTTTTGCCACTCAGTACAAGTTGTTTGTAGTGATCAGTATATAGCCTACATAAAGTTCCCTGTAGTTTAGAAAAGTTAGTAAAGTCCCTGTAAAGTTCCCTATTTCGATTGCACCCTGTAGTGACTTAATATTCAAGAAGTCGTATAGGTTGAAATATTCGGTGGTGAAGTGTACTTTTGGAATGTCTGTGATTTGGAAAATTACCTACATTAGCAATCCCTTCCGGACCATTAGGTTGAATTCTCAAAATGTTGAATTCTTATCAAAGTAATTCCCTTTATAACTTTTTTTTTTCATATCTATGTTATGCTAATGATTTATAGGTACAGAGTCCATAGCATCTCACTAGAGGACCTAACACCTACGCCCCTCTACCACAGATAAGATAAGAGTTACTCTACCACAGATTAGATTATACGTAGTTACCCTCTCGCTTGCTGTAGACATAAACTGTAAAAACTGTAGACGCACAAGTCTATCTGCCGATTTCTAAATTGAGGAATTCGCTAAGCAAGCACGCAGATTCCTCACAAAAGAACGTGACAGAAAAGACACATAAGTATTTACTAAGTAAAATTCTCAATTCAGAAACCGGGACAGCCCCAGCGCTTGGCATTTTGAATCTAGTTCCAACATACACTTTTTAACAACAAAATTGTTAATTCTTGTTTGTATTGTTTGCAGCATCATTGTTTAGGCACTGCAAGACCTAGACCGCGTTTTCTATCAGGCACTTGTAAACCTGAAGCGTCCTCCAATACCCCACTGGGAGGCTTTAAGGCCCCTCTACACATTGGGCCAACATTAGCCAAGCCAATGATCACCAAAATCGCCCGCCAACATACACAAATCACCCGTGTACACATTGGCGTTGGCCAATGTTTCTCTACCTAATGTTTCGTTAATTTTATTTTTTAAATAAAATTACCTATAAATATAAAATATAACACAACGTATATATTCAACGTATGTATTCAACGTATGTATTACGTGGAACAATTATTCAGGACAGCAATGAACAGAGAGCGGTTCAGGGAGCTGACTGCCAACCTCCAGTGATGGAGAGGCACTTCAAGAAGATGATGTATTCAAGCTTTCAATTGAACACCCCATTTTACTACTGTTAATCAAATCAAATCGAATGTTGGCCCAATGTGTAGAGGGGCCTTTATGTGAGCTGAGTGCCAATTTAGTCAACTACTTGCGTTTTATAGTCGCTGGAAGAATGCACCGAGTGGCTTGATCGAGCTTCGATCCGGGGCTGAAGTCGATAAGCTGTGTGAAAGCTTCGCTTCAGCCCAGTAAGTTGAATACAACATTAATATATAGTGAAACGAATGACTAACTGGCTACCTTGTTACATCTTGTATGTAGCTTTAGTCTGTCTTATCTTTGGGCTAGGCCGACTAAGCTGTCAGGATGTTATAGGTGCTGGGAAAGCCTACTCCATCTAAAACAATGTCCCAGGCACTGCAGCGCCGAGTGGTCTCTTCATCCATCTAGTGTGAGTGAAGGTGCCACTTGCAATATAATAATATGCTGTTGACCGTACGTGTTTACGGTGAGGCACGAATCGAGATTAGCACGCAAGAGGGAATTTCCCACAAAGGATCATCAATTCAACACTCGTATAATCCGTGCGGGATGAGAATGGGATGGAACCTTGTCAAAGTCAATCGAAAACATACTTAATTTTACTTTGACAAGGTTGCATCGACGTGAGTTTGCTTACCGCGCGCGTCTCAGTTCCAAAAGGTCGCATCCCATTCTCATCCCGCGCGGATTATAATAAGTTGAGCCGCAGCGTTGCGGTTACGACGCTCTTGTTGGGTTTTTTTTGCGCGTTTTCGCTGTTTTTGTCACTTTACATCTTCGATCAAGGATAAAACTAGATACAACATAGATAGAACTCTGAAATGTGTCTGGAAAAATAGATGCCCAAATTGCCTTTGGGAGCTTATTTGCTCGTAGTCCATGCAATTAAAGTTAAACTGTACACTAATGCAATAAGGTTGACATTCGAATATTAGACGTATGGTCGAAATGATGTTTCGTATTGTTCTATTGCTGATATCTTTTGTTTCTTTGGGGACAAGTAAAGTTTTTATTGTGATTTTATACGTAATGCGTATTCTATGGGATTTAGTTCGGTGCTTTACATCAAGAGAATGAACACAGTAAGAGAAACTTCCTTCATAAAAGGGATTCGTTTCCTCACGATGTTTTCCTGCACCGTTAGCGAGTGGTATTGCTAATACAAATTCAAAAATGTACGTAACTTTGAAATTAAACAAAGTCATAGATACCTACATGCCCGCACTGGGAATCGAACCAGGTACCTCTTGCTTCAGAGTCCACTGTTCTACCCACCAGACCACCACCGCCCGCGTGAGGAAACCCGCGGCTCAATTGGCTCCACACGTATTGACCTGTCTTTCCTGTGGGCTAGGTCAACTAAGCTGTCAGGATGGTATAGGTGCTGGGCAAGCCTACTCCATCTAAAACAATGTCCCAGGCACTGCAGCGCCGAGTGGTCTCTTCACCCATCTAGTGTGAGTGAAGGTGCCACTGGACGCTGTATAAATCATCTCATTACGTAGATGCAAAGGCCTTAGTTTTTTTAGGGATTCGTATACAATTAACACGTAAAAGCGTTTTCAATTCGATGACATGACCAAAAAAGGAGTTTTCGAAAGGTGACTTCAAACATTTTAATCATCGAGAAAACCTTCACCATTCTTGTTTTCCTTCACAACAATACTTCATAAAACCTTCTAATTTTCACTGCCAAAATATTATACAAGGTGTTGCAAAAGTACCTAACTCTTTTTAGAGGATAATAACACCCGGTGATAGGGATCACAACCTAAATTTTTTTTTTGCTCTATTACTCTCCGTTGATTTTTAAATTAATAAAATGTGAACGCTGTGGCGGGAGAAAAGTATTTTTTAAATATTGTTTTCATTGACTTTCACAATGTTTTAACAACTTAAAGCTATGTAAATGCGCCTACACACACAAATATATTTTAAAATTTGAGCTAATACCAAAAACAAAAAAGTTATGATTTTTTTTTCAATTTTGAGGTTATAAAATAAAAATTGTTTTTTTCAACTTTTTTTTACAGATTTGACATCCTGTTGACCACTAGGTTACACCGTGTAAAAAGAGTTAGGATGTTTTGTAACACGTTGTATTTCTAGCAATTCGTGAGAGCTGAGATGTTAATTTAGAAATCGTCAGAAAAATTCGGTCCGCCTCTTAAATTTTATATTTTATTGTAAAGCCTGCTTGTCGGTTGTCGCGCCCGCTCCATTGTGCACCCCGAAGAGAAATAGAAAAAAGAAGTGTGTATTGTTCGGCGAGACGCGCCGCGAGTAAATCACGCCGATAAGGTCGCGCGGTTGCCAAACGCGCGTTTTTGCGCGCATTATAAGCTCTTTTGGCTGCCGTACACGGGTAGAGTAAACGGTAGAGTAAAGCGGTAGAGTCTCGTTGTCTGTTGTCTCGTTCAGTCACTTATTCGGGCCACTGACAGAATACCAGCGTCACGGGCTGACAAACTGTCACCTGTTGACACATGCTGAGTCAGTGACCCTTTTGGACACTACAGTACACGCCGTCACCCGAACTATTAGGTAGGTACCCTAATATGTTTATGTTTTGTCTGATATATTTTAAATTTAATGTGTTGCTACCTGTATCAATTATTGAAATTATGTGTGTGTTGTGGTGTCTAAATAAATGATTATTCTATTCTATTCTATTCTATACTAACTGAGTCATTTAAAAGCAAAAGCAGCAACATCCCTACCAATTGTTATGGATGTTGCTGCCTGATTTTAAATGACTCAGTTAGTACTCTACCGCTCTACTCTACCGTTTACTCTACCCGTGTACGGCAGCCTTTTTAGACAAACTAGACGAACATTTTCGTGCGGTGACTGCGCGGCGGCCGCGCTCTGCTGTTCAGTCAAGAGTGAACTCTGTTTACAAGGTAGCAACGATCTAATTTCTCCCAAATTTGCCATCCCCTAACGCGGTCGCCGCTTGCGTTTGTCTACCCGCTCTGTAAACCTAGCTGCTAACTAAATAGATACATAGGCCTAGGCGGTCGCCGTGTGATACAATTCGAGTGATATAAACGCGCCCTAAGCGCCTGTGACGCCACCGTTGTTTCAGAAATACTTTATTTGTTGTATAATTGAAACACTTTTCAACGGATTTATAGCTCGTTGTGTACAAACTTTTGTATTTTGCCAAAGTAACAAAACTAAGGCCTTAGATTTGTGTGCCAACCGAATACAATGCAGTTTTTAAGTTGAAAAACAATTAAATGCAGTTTCTGTTGTTTCAAACTTGTTGTAGTTTCTTTAGCGGGATGCGGGCTTTTATAGCAGTAACAAACGGTGTTCGGTGCGCTGTTCACGCCACATCACCGTAGCGAACCACAGATTGCCCATTCGTTTCATTGTCAGCAGTGCGTATCGTATGCGTTCGATGTGCAAACGCTTCGAACCAACCGAACCGTAAATAATAATAATAATAATGTTTAGTGTACCATGCTACACACGATCGAATATGACCCGACACCGCACCGCGTTCGTGGTTCGGCTGTACCAAATTCGATCGACTGTTAATGCTATTTGGTATGCTTTGTGTTCCGCCGTTGCTCGGCAAAGTACACACTTTCCTACACACTTTCCTTTCAAGACGTTTCCTCATTGGCCGTATTTTCTCTGTCTTGTGAGGACTAACAGGCAATAAAGCGCACCAATTTATGCAAAGGGAACGTAAAGGGAACCTTTCAGCTTTTTTAAATATTCTAGCGCCGCCATCCGGTCGCCGTAAGTTACAGCGAGAACAGACAAGAGTGCGTTCTTACCTATAATAGTCACTCTCAAAATATGTATTTTTTATGGTCAGCGGAGTCTAAACAACCAGCCTAGAAGCTCCCTATTGGTCACCAGCAAGTGTCGCATCGTGGGACACTCACATTGTATTTTCAACCCCCGACCCAAAAATAGGGGTGTTATCGTTGAAATTCAGTCACAATGAAATCAGGGCGTTTTGACATTCGGTCCTTACGGACCGGAGGGTAAGTTTGACCGCTATGTGTGTGCGAGGGTGTGTCTGACTATGTCAGGGTGTCTGTGTGTATGTCTGTCTGTGGCACTGTAGCTCTTAAACGGTTTCACCGATTTGGATGCCGTTTTTATTTTATTTGAAAGCAAATTTCCTAGTGAGTGTTCTAGTGAGATGTTTTATCAAAATCTGTTTAACTGTTTATGAGATGTGCAAATTTTAAGCTAAAAATTAAATGTCGGGGGTATTTTTTTATTTTTATTTAGTAGTTATGTCTGATTATACAACGTGTTACAAAACATCCTAACTCTTTTTACAGGGTGTAACCTACTGGTCAACAGGAACACAATTCTGTAAAAAAAAGTTGAAAAAATCAATTTTTATTTTATAACCTCTAAATTGAAAACTGTTCATAACTTTTTTGTTTTTGGTATAAGCTCAATTTTTTTAATATTTTTATGGGTGTAGGTGCATTTGCATAGCTTTGAGTTGTTAAAACATTGTGAAAGTCAATGAAAACAATATTTAAAAAATACTTTTCTCCCGCCACAGCGTTTACATTTTATTAATTTAAAAATCAACGAAACGTCATAGAGCAAAAAAAATATTTAGGTTGTGATCCCTATCACCGGGTGCTATTACCCTGTAAAAAGAGTTAGCATCTTTTGTAACACCTTGTATGTTTACTGCCACCACGTTTGAAGGCTAAAATGTGTTAATACGTCTATGATTTTTAATATCAAACTCTTTCCTCTGAGAGCAGTGATTAGTGAAACAAAGACTTCAGTGCCAAGTTGCCAACATTTGCCAAAGACATAGTTTGGTTTATTAAATTTAAAGTTGTAAAATAGAATAAAATACGCATTTATTTTTATTTTCGGTAGGTCCTAGCTCCTGTTAACAATAATTCCAGGGATGTTTCCAGGGATAATAACAATTATCCATGGAGGAAATCGGGCACTGCGGATGTATGGTGAAAACACTACCCTACGCTCTTACCTGACAAGTGCGCATTCCTGCAAAACACAGTTGCTTGTATATAAATTATTTGCTTGCCAGCAGCGGTTACCTGCGTAGTGAAGAGATAGTCTGAAGGCTACGGACGCTGTGGTAGGTCGGTATCTCAGACCATATACAACGTGTTACAAAACATCCCAACTCTTTTTCCAGGGTGTAACCTACTGGTCAACAGGATGTCAATTCTGTAAAAAAAAGTTGAAAAAAAAACAATTTTTATTTTATAACCTCATAATTGAAACATTTTAATAAATTTTTTCGTATTAGCTCAAATTTGAAAATGTGATTAGATATCTGTGTAGGTGCATTTGCATAACCTTGAGTTTTTAAAACATTATGAACGAAAATGGAAACAATAAAAAAAAAACTTTTCTTCCACGGTGTATATAAAATGTAAATGCTGGGGATTTACATTTTATATACACCGTGGAATTTTAGTGGTTTTAAAGCCGAAGGTATTTAGTTGCACTCGTGATTCTGAGCCAAATTCCAAAATTTTACTTCAAAACGAGCGAAAAAAAAAACACTTCCCAATACAAACGGCTATCGCCAATCGACACCATTTGTATGGAGAAGTGAATTTTTTTTTTCGCGCGTTTTGGAATGAAATTTTATAATTTGGCTCAGAATCACCAGCGCAACAAAATACCTTCGGCTTTAAAACCACTAAAATTCCACGGTGTATTTAAAAATCAAGGGTACGTCACAGAGCAAAGAAAATATTTAGGTTGTGATCCCTATCACCGGATGCTATTTCCCTGTAAAAAGAGTTAGGATCTTTTGTAACACCTTGTATAAAAGGTCTGTGGTCGGTATAAATCTTCTGCGCTATCTACGCCTGCCGTTTGACTTTGTTATTTGTACTCGCCGCTCGTTGCGGGGCTCATGCATAGTCAAGAGGAAAAATATTTTTCTTGCTGTAATTTCACCTCAACTTGTAGATTGTGGAACTAAAACGGGCGGTCCACGTTTGCCGTAAACTTTGGGACGAAACTGGTTTAGAGGGTTTTTTTTTTTTGCTATTATGATCGTCATCGAACGTAATTTCAATGTCCAAGGTTCAAATCACAATCGTTAACATGGCGAATGGATCAAAATCATCATTATTATCATCATTTAAAATTTAGAATTTATTTGCACTTTCTCTCTTTCTGAGAGAAGGCCTTTGCCCAGCTAGTGGGACATGTACAATTGTACAGGCTACATCTTACTTACTTACTTTTATTTGAAAAATCATCGGCTGAACTTCTGGGTAAATTCGTGACTTGTTTACAAGAAGGCACTAAAGACACAACTAGCGCCGCCAATGGAAAAAAAACATATTATTTTCTTTTTGGATGGGTATTTTAGCGCAAGGAAAACTCACACACCGTCGGTTTTCTTTTACTCGTTGTATGTTGTCGCACACGCGACGACTGATACATTATTCATGTCGACTATTTGTTACCTGTGATTCGTGACACGGTGGCCGGGGGGCAATTCTAGGGAATTTAATACTGACGTGGAAACATCGAAGGAAGACCATTTTCCTTTGACAAAACCACCACTACTCAGTCGTTCCCTCAATGCTGGGGATCGTGACCATCATTGAAGGTGGCGTTGAGTAGAGTTCTCCATTGCGCTCTATCACACGCGATGTGGATCAGTCCGTGCAGGTGTTTTAGCGTGGCTTTGGTCATAATATCCGTCCATCTGGCGAGTGGTCTGCCTCGAGCTCTCTTGCCCTCCACCTTTATTAATTCGACAGCTATGTGTCCGAATAACGTTATGGTCGAGAGTGGGGTTTGTGTTTTCAGCTTTTCGTGTATGGAGTAATTTTTTCTCATAGCTGTCCACGGAATCCGTAGCAGACTGACTCTATCTCTATAGACCACATCTTTTTTAAGCGCAAACATCTCAATGCTCTTCTCAGATTTTATCTGGGAACGCAGCAAAATATCAGCATGGCTCTAAAAGTATGAAAGCATCAAGTAAGTGGCAATTACATTAAGCTGAGTAGCGTCAGACGTCCACTCCGTGTGTAGGCAAGAGCTCGCCAAATAGAAGGCAAATAAATATACGAAAACACGAAATAACACTGCGGCCACGTAGATATATTTGTGGACGAGATCACATCTGCCCAAGAACCGCTAGACTAAATTAAAATTTTAAAATACCTTTTACATTTTAACTTCAAATAAGTCATAAAACTCATAAAACAATGGCTAAACCGATTTAGATAAAATCTTAAAACACTACACTAGAAAACCTGATTTGCATCCAAATCGGAGCTACGTACGGTGCAACAGACTGACACATAGTTATTTATACTTGAGGTATCGGTTGCCTTCTGTGAAAGTAGTTTATTTTATGCCAAAGAGCATTCAATGCGGCGGACACGATATTTGCATTTCCTTTAGAAATGAACCAAACGAAAGGGTGTGTGCAGACGTGGCAACTTTTCAAATGTCTGTTTTACCCATACTCTAAAGCGAAGCCCTAATTTTTTTTGGTATTTCTTTTGGTATTTTCTAAAGCACTAACCCGTGCTAGGGAACTTTGATGGCGCCCCATCGTCCGTAAGACGATTTCAATGAGGTTGGAAAATTTGTAAAGATACTCGTAGTACTTGACTTGGTAGCTCAATTGGTAGAGCGCCTGCACGGAATGCAAGAGGTAGCGGGTTCAAATCCTGTCCCGAGCAAATTTTTTAACGTTATACAAATTTTTCATCATCATCATCATCATCATCAGCCCACCTCTGCCCACTGCTGGGTATAGGCCTTTTTCCCCTCGCGCCACCTCTCACGGTCCCTAGCCATTCGCATCCATGGACCCTCCGCCGCAATGACGATGTCATCCGACCATCGGGCTGCTGGTCTTCCAACTGATCGCCGTCCAGTTCTCGGCCTCCACTCTGTCACAAATCTTTATAAGGCTCTAATTCGTTAATATCTGCGAGTAAGTAAGTAAACCAAATTATTACCCATCCCAGTAAAGTTGCCCATCTCTCATCTTCTCATCTTCATTCTTCATTAATAAAATTGATAATTGTCTATCATGAAGCCAAAATTAAAACATGCATGATGGTGAAAATAATGATCAACCGTTTGGACTTTACTGCAGTCGGTTGGAAGTCTCTTGATAAGTCCTCGTGATTGTTTCTCAAAAATGAGGTATTTTATTACGGACAGAACTTGGCTGCACTAAATCATCTGATAAACAATCGTATCATCTAAGCGTAGCCTAAACAACCCTTTGACTAACTTAGATGAATTGCCTTCTTTCCGTCGAACGACGCAAAATAAACCGTAAACAACGTCCGTTAGAGTCCAACATTAAATGCCACAATTCGCTATGACGAATGAAGCAGTAAGCGAGAACATCAGTCAGCTTTTCCGAGCACAAAGTTTTATTTTTCTCTCTTGTGAACTTTGCGGCAAAGCCGTAAGGTTGACTTCGGCTTATTTTGCGGAAATGTAAAGTGGTCGTGCTAAATATGAAGTATGCCATTTGTCAGGGCCCTTTTAGCTTGTCAGTGGGTCGCGTTTGTTTTGCTTTATGCAATGGACAGTTAGTTGGTGGTCGATAATGGAATCGGTCAGACGAAAGATGTTGGTCATCTAGCTGTTTTCAGTGTATAATATTTGCAAAACTTTCATTTGTATATAATAGTACTACCTGAGATACACCTATCTACGCTAATAGTAACATTTCCGATGTTTTTGTTTTGTACATTTTCTTCTGAAGCTTTATACCCAAATCCACCGAAGGAAAAACCATTTCCTAGCTAATGAGGCATGTACATTGTACATTATTCGTTTGTATAGGCTACACCTTACTTTTTTAAATTTTCGTTATTATATGTCTAGGTAATGAGATGAAGAGACAGGTAGTGAGATTCTCACACTCGGGGTGGCATTAATAGTCGTCAGCCCAAGCTCGAGTTCAAGTTGGTGATATCAGAAAACAAAATCACTGACTTGAGACCTTGGCTAATGTCAATGTCAAGCACAAGAGCTTGAGTAGTTGTCAGCTTGAGCTTGACATTTACATTAGCCAAGGTCTCAAGTCAGTGATTTTGTTTTCTGAGATCACCTACTCGAGCTCGAGCTTGAGTTGACGACTATCAATGCAACCCTTGATGGGTGAAGGGAATACATTGACGCTGCATTGCCTGGGACATTGTTTTTAAGAAATGTTACCTTCTGACCAGAGATGGGCGGTGGGTATATACCCAATCTACCCGTTTGGGTATTTACCGGGTACATTGGGTATATACCCGGTAAATACCCGTATGCACCCATTTGCTGGGTATATACAATTTGTGACTTAAAATTAACAACAAAGTATGCCAATCAGTTCTGCACCATGTTCCCTACACAAAGTACATCTTAGTAATTTTTCGTTGAACGCATATTTACAAAGTTATTCATGTTTTTGTGATTTCTTTATATGAAAACGATTATGCATACGGACATTTGTCTTATATTTTTATAGAATTAACAACCGGTATGTTTACAAAGTACTGTGTCATACTTTGTGTGACTAATATAATAGTTTTTAATATGAATTTAACAATAATTATTATTGATTAGGAAC
The DNA here is from genome assembly GCA_949319315.1 of Zelleria hepariella. NCBI lineage: Eukaryota > Metazoa > Arthropoda > Insecta > Lepidoptera > Yponomeutidae > Zelleria > Zelleria hepariella. The sequence continues at coordinate 361,169 of OX439396.1, forward strand.
AAAGTGTCAAAAATTTATATTTACATTGAAACGGTAGACAATACACTGATGAAGTCAGGTCATTTCGGTGTAATTAAAATGCGAAGACGAGTTAAGTGTTGCAAATAACAAAAATGTATAATAATAAAGTATGGTTTTACGTTTGTTCTTCCCGAACAAAGAATAACTAAAACTTATTACATTCGTTTATTTTATTTTGCAAATGGCATTGTGCTCAAAATGCTATACGGTGAAATGTAAGCCGTCCAGCCACCTCATTACGTCCGAGTCGACCTCATCTACACCGCCGCCTTGGATGGCGAACAGCGGGTAATCGTAGTTGATGTGGAACATCGTCTGAACCCGCCCGCACACGCAACTCGGGTCCGACCCACAGTTACATTTTGTGTATTTAGCTCCGCACACCTCCCCCGTAAGACCCGGAATCTATTTTATTTGAGTCCAGTGCTTTCTGGGAAGATGGAAACCTGGCACACGGATATCTGGCTCGGACTCGAGATGCTTGTTAGACAGGTCCACGGATGTCCACCGATCTCGCCATTTCTCCATCAGCGTTCTGTCGTCCTGCAAGAGTTCATGGGCCTGCATGGTATGGCAAGATGGTTGCAATTCTCTGATGCAACCCTGGTTCGGTCAAAATCCCACCAAAATTGAGGGTTGCTTTGACCAAGTGCTTGTATTAACTTCTAACGTCAAAGCAGGATTCCAAAAGAAACTCAAAACAGTGGCGGTATTGGTGGATCTCAGCTCAGCATTTAAAACTCTCTGGAACATGTCTGGAAACAGGAACAATCAGGGAATACCTTACGAGCTCGTAATTTTTTTTAAATGCAACGCACGTATCGTCTTTGTGACGCCCTCTTTTCAAACGCCAAACTCTGAACAATAGTGTTACGCAGGGCTTAGTCCTGGCGCCTACGCTTATCAACGTCTACGTCAGTTACATACCAAAACTACGACAATCTACGTCAGTCTCCAGGTGATCATTTATGTAGGCGACGACATTGCCATCACAGCACAAGCTTCGACACTGGACAAAGCGACAACACTGGTTCAGGAAGCCGTTGCAAAGTTTGAGCGCTATTTCATCGACTGGGGACTTAAACCCAACCCATGTAAAACTGGGCTGCTCCTTTTACCTCAACAATAGGCAAGCTAGTAAGTGAAGATGTTGAACGCAGTTTCTGCAATGAAACACGACACTAACCCAGGCTACCTTGGTGTAACTCTAGACAGAACTTCCACTCTTAAAGCCCCCCTCATGAAAGTAAAGAAAACTGTATCAAACAGCTGCAACCTGATACGGAAACTGGCAGCGATAAGATGGGGCTGCAAAGCGGATACACTGCGCATATCAACACTAGCCCTTGTCCATAGTGCGGCCCGAGCCAGTGTAGGCCGGCCATCATACTGACCTGGTTGACGTTGAACTGAACAGCGCCATTAGGAACATATCCGGAACCGTCAGACCCACAAACACCAATTGGCTTCCCGTCATTCCAAGATAATTAATGATCAGAATGGATTATGATAAGATCAACAATATGCCGCACCTGCCACTAGAACCTTATCTTCAGGCAACCCACAGTGATCTTTGCCTACCATCAGAGAGATCTTTTGCCATGCCATGCAGGCCCACGAACTCTTGCAGGACGACAGAACGCTGATGGAGAAATGGCGGGATCAGTGGTCATCTGTGACCTGCCTAACAAGCTTCTCGAGTCCGAGCCAGATATCCGTGTGCCAGGTTTCCATCTTCCCAGAAAGCACTGGACTCAAATGAATTGATTCCGGGTCTTACGGGGAAGGTGTGCGGAGCTAAATACACAAAATGTAACTGTGGGTCGAACCCGAGTTGCGTGTGCGGGCGGGTTCAGACGATGTCCCACATTAACTACGACTACCCGCTGTTCACCATCCAAGGCGGCGGTGTCGATGAGGCTGACTCGGAAGTAATGAGGTGGCTGGACGACTTACATTTCACCGTATAGCATTTTGAGCACAATGCCATTTGCAAAATAAAATAAATAAAATATCGCATTTAATAAGTTTTAGTTATTCTTTGTTCGGTAAGAACAAACATAAAACCATACTTTATGATTATAATTTATTGTTATTTGCAACACTTAACCCGTCTTCGCATTTTAATTAGACCGAAATGACCTGACTTCATCAGTGTATTGTTTACCGTTTCAATGTAAATATAAATTTTTGACACTTGGTTCCTAATCAATAATAATTATTGTTAAATTCATATTAAAAACTATTGTATTAGTCATACAAAGTATGACAAAGTACTTTTTACACATACCGGTTGTTAATTCTATAAAAATATAAGAAAAATGTCCTTATGAATATTCGTTTTCATACAAAGAAATCACAAAAACATGCATAACTTTGTAAATATGCGTTCAACGAAAAATTACTAAGACTTACTTTGCGTAGGGAATATGGTTTATAATTGATTGGCATACTTTGTTTTTCATATTAATAATTTTCATTATACTTGAAATCACAAATTGAATGTACCCAGCAAATGGGTGCATACGGGTATTTACCGGGTACATATCGGGTAAATACCCACAGTTGGGTATATACCCGGGTACGTGCCCATCTCTGCTTCTGACAAACGGATCCGAAGCCAAATAAGTTTCTTGGCTATGTCGAGTAAACAAATTCCTCACGGATTCAGCGCCGCCATTCAATTTCACCTGCCGGTAAGCAGATTGCCCCATAAAGGGCGCCAACAGGCTGGAAACCGCGTTACGCCGAGTTACGCGGTGTTAAGGTCGCGTCCATTAGCGGCGGATCGGGCCGGGCCGGGCCGGGGCGGGCCGCAACGCAAAAATCCGCCTGCCAGTATTTATATAAAACAGCTTTCACTAGCGGCGGACTATTGCGCTGCGGCCCGCCCCGCCCCGATCCGCAGCTAGTGGACGCTGTTTCATATTATAAATACAGGCAGGCGGATTTTTGCGTTGCGACGCGCCCCGGCCCGATCCGCCTAGTGGACGCCCACCTTTACGCGGTGGAAGTTGATGCGGCGCGTCGATCGGAAACATTGCATCGATTAGATTTTTAGCGCGGTTGGCGCGGAAATGTCGTCACGAGGCGACTGTGGCTGCTAGCGGCTCTAAGTTGCTCTAGCGAGGTGGTGGCGCAGGACTGAGCACTTCAAAGCATGGCTTGTGAGCACGGAAGCGCTCACGGCCTCGTTGGACTAGTCAATCTTAATCGATTAGCAAAGTTAAGGGTGGACGATAGCAACGTGGCGGAAAATTCAAAATTTTCACAGTCTTTTACATTTTGTAGCTAAACTGAGCTATTTTTGTTCAGCGATTTTTCGTTCGCGGCATTAAAACAGTATTCTTTTAATTATTGTAAACAACCGAACAACAATAATTCAGCCGATTATCTGTTCTGGTCTACGAAGCAGTGGCACTGCCCAAAAAACTTGTCGTAGACCAGAGCACATAATCGGCTGAATGAAGAATACCATCAACTTTTGATTTTTACCTTACCATACACTCTATTAAAAATGGAAACATTGTGTGAAAACATTTTTTTGATACGTCGTATAGTTCTCGAGATATTTAATTTTAAACTAACTGTGCGACGGGCGCGCGGTCTTCAGCTGCTGTGACGTCACTAAACAGCTGGCATCCGACGCATACACCGTAACACTCATTCAAAGGGCTGTATCTTTGGAACCGTACTAAGTAGCCAGTTGAAATTTTCAGAGATTATGTTTTATTATAGTGGATTACCCAAGAAATAATAAAAATAAAAAAATAATAAAAAATAAGAGGGGTCCCCATACAAAAAACGTTGTTTTATACTTTTTGCTCTATATAAAAAACGGTAAGGCATACAAGTATCAAACTTGGTATGATTTTAGGTCTTACTCCATAGTATAACAAAAAAATATAAAAAACGGTCAAGCGCGACTCGAACTCACGCGCCGAGGGTCCGTATAACCAGTTTTTTTTATTGTTTGGCGGTACGGAACTTAATTTTCTTATATCATAAAGCTATATCGGATTGTCATTTTTCACAGCCATCATCCACATCCATAGCTAAGTAATTTTTTTTTTTGTAATTTTTAAGCACTACCTAACCCGTGCTAGGGAATAGCTTGTGGCTTTAAAACTGTGCCTAGCGAATTTTTAACACTGACTAAACACACAAAAAAACTGGCCAAGTGCGAGTATAGCTCGCGCACTGAGAGTTCCGTACCGCCAAACAATAAAAAAAACTGGTTATGCGGACCCTCGGCGCGTGAGTTCGAGTCGCGCTTGACCGTTTTTTATATTTTTTTGTTATATTATGGAGTAAGCCCGAAAATCATACCAAGTTTGAAAGTTTTTTCTATAGAGCAAAAAGTATAAAACAACGTTTTTTGTATGGGGACCCCTCTTATTTTTTAATATTTTTTTATTTTTATTATTTCTTGGGTAATCCACTATTATAAAACATAATCTCTGAAAATTTCAACTGGCTACCTCTTATGGTTCCAAAGATACAGCCCTTTGAATGAGTGTTGCGGTGTATGTGTCGGGTACCAGCTATTTAGTGACGTCACGCGAGTTTGCCGCGCTCGCGCGAAAAACTCCAAAAGGACGGAAACTAAAACCGTCGTAACTTTAAAACTACTGGCTCGATTTGAAAGAAACAAAAACAGGCATATTTCTAAACTTTTAGGCTACACGGTCATAAAGTTTCAAGTGATTTAACATACCCATGGACATTCTTCATTATTGTTGTTCTGTTGTTTACAATAACTAGTGGTTCGCCCCGAACTACGAACTCGCGACCCGATATCTCAGCAACCCCTCGACCGATTTGGCTCATGTTCGAACTTAAAAATTATCTTGGCCTCATTTACCTGCCTACCAAATTTCATGACGATCCGACTAAATTTACTCAAGTTATCGTCGAACGAACATTCATACATACATACAGACATACATACATACATACATACATACAAACGCCGGATTGTTCCAGTAGACTCGGAGAACTTCGCTCGCTTCGCTCGCTCGTTCAATGAAGAGAATACTGTTTTATTGCCGCGAACGAAAAATTGCTGAACAAAAATAGATCATTTTAGCTACAAAATGTAAAAAACTGTGAAAATTTTGAATTTCCCGCCACAGTGCTATCGTCCACCCTTAAGGCTCCGTATAAGGCTAACTAGCGCCACCAATGTTGAAAAAATCATATCTTCCTTCAGAAGAAGTTTCTGAAAAAATCCTAAGATGAGCTCATGCGCCATGCTTTTCTAGATTTTTAAGTGTAGGTACCCAACTCAATTTCTAGTCTTAAGCTAAAAAAATTTCGATAACCGCCAAAAACGGCCGCTTTTGGCGGTTATCGAAATTTTTTTAGCTTAAAAGTCAATTTCGAAGAGGGTATCTACACTTAAAAATCTAGAAAAGCATGGCGCATGAGCTCATCTTAGGATTTTTTTAGAAACTTCTTCTGAAGGAAGATATGATTTTTTCAACATTGGTGGCGCTAGTTAGCCTTATACGGAGCCTTAAGCAACATCGGGCGCGGTCAGTCCATGGATCGGTGACCGCTAGTGGCAATAATATCTGAGCGCTTCCGTGCTTCGGAAGGCACGTCAAACCGTTTGTCCCGGGTGTTGTTGATTAGTATCAATCGTTAAGCCATGTCAGAGACCCTATGGGCGGCCTAAAGACTGTGACACCAGGGGTGGCCACTACCTCATACGATAACCTAACCTAGCACGGCCTTAGGCTTTTACATTTATTTGTATTTGATGATATACAGGGTTTTGTTTTGGTCAGTAACACCCGACTCAGGGACGATTGAGCAACACTTGAAACTAAAAACAAGTTCTTTTTTTTTTTTCAAAATATGTTTGATGCATAAATCACCTTGTTCAAGTTGTTCTATAATAACCGCGACGTGCGGACACCCCTGCTTTCTCAAAGCGCGCGCGCGATGTTGCGCCCGAGTCGCCGCTAGCGTTAGTGTATGTAACAGTACGGGCGGCCACAATTTAACTAGTGGTTCGCCCCGAACTATGAACTCGCGACCCCATATAAACTTAACAACCCCATATCTCAGCAACCCCTCGACCGATTTGGCTCATGTTCGAACTTAAAAATTCTCTTGGCCTCATTTACCTGCCTACCAAATTTCATGACGATCCGACTAAATTTACTCAAGTTATCGTCGAACGAACATTCATACATACATACATACATACATACATACATACAAACGCCGGATTGTTCCAGTAGACTCGGAGAACTTCGCTCGCTTCGCTCGCTCGTTCAATTATTTTTGGGTATTTTTCACTGACATTTTTTTTTTTTTTTCTGGCTTCAGTGTCGTGTAAATAATCACCCCTGAGCCGGGTGTAACTTTACAAAACAACACCCTGTATAAACTCTCATAAGCGCGCAGATTATTTATAAGCGCAGGGGGCAAATTCTCGGGTATGTCACATACGAGATTCTACGAAGAAAACCTTAGTAACAAGTCACATTCGAGATTGCCGAGGATTAGCCCCCAGATGGAAATCGACGTCGAGATAGGCCGCGTAGACGCTGGCGGGACGATCGCGACAAATCCATGCCGGGGTGGTCGAATAACAGGTAGGTACAGTCGGCCATAGTCTCAGATACCCCTTTTTGTTCGATTGGCGCCCTTATGCCGCGCGCGGTAAGAGCTGCCATGGGGTATCTGAGATTGTGTATCTGATACATATACTTTGCAACAGGATACTAACAGTATTGGAATGAGAATATCCGAGCTTGAGATGAAGGCGCAAAATCGGCCAGATTGGAAAACTGTTTTGAGAGCCCTATGTCCCTGATTAGGGATAAAAGGAACTCCTTCTGGGGCAGTCGGGTAAAAAAAGTGTAGTACACATTTTGTTTTAAAAAATGGTTCGTTATTAGCAGTCGTAAAACCAAAGTTGTTGGATTTAGAGGTTGGAGGGTCTGAGGAATAAAGCAATTTAAAATTGCATAGTGCTCGTGTAAACCTATGAAAATATTATCTCTCCTTTTGATACAAGCGTTCATTCCTGTGTGTGCCAGAGCCGCGGGGCCGTTCATAAGCTGATTTTGCGCCGTTTGTTTTTTGCCTTCGATTTTTATTGGACGCCTTCTAGCGCCGTCGAGTCAGGTTGTTGTTTTTGTGCAAAGTTTCCGCAAAGGAGTCTGCAGGGTTTTTCAAAGCCTTACATCAAATAAATAACATAGACCTTTGCGTTTACCTACGTACTCACTTATTTCGATGGCTCAGCGACCCGAAGTGCCTTCTTGGCCTCAGACACAGGAAGTCACCACTGGTCTCTGAACTGCGCGGTTTCCTTCCATTTGCATTTTATGTAGCGTCCAATGGCACCTTCGTTCACTCACACTAGGTGACATTACCACTCGGACGCTGCAGTGTAAGGGTTATGTTTAAATAGTAGACCAGCACCTATACATCAGGAAGTTTTTGTTTTGCAAGGATGCAAAATTATTGTTTGCAGCGGGTACTTGTATTGAATACCGAGCTAGCGAAGGTTTCTAAAATTGAGCCACGAGCGTAGCGAGTAGTTAAAAAAAGAAACCTAAGCGGAGCGAGGTATTCAGAAGCACGAGACGCAAATAATATTGCATTCGTGCGAAATACACAACTTTTCATGTCACACAGCGAGGAAATGAATAAGTTAGATGCCAGAAAAACAATAAAATTGACAACTATGTACTTAACGGTTAGTGAAATGAGTTTCCTTCTTCTTCGCTTTAACAGATGAGTCAAAGGAGTTCCTTTATTTCTTCTTATACACCAGGGTTATACTCGAAGCGCGCAAAAATGCAGATAGTTTAAAATAGGCTTTTCCACGCTCGTATGTAACATCATACTTTCCGAGCTTGGGAGATGAAAAGTTTGTGATCCCTATCACTGGGTGCTAATACCCTGTAAAAAGAGTTAGGATCTTTTGTCACACCTTGTATAATCGACTAGATTTAAGCTTTACCAGTTCCGGAACTATTAAACCACCAGAACAGAAACCAAGGCTTACAGGCTACCAATTAATTTCCCAAATCGAATCTTGGCCATCGCAGCCCAAGTGCAAACTCCGCCCCGGTACAAAGCCTCCTATCGGCTGAAGTTTGCCAAATTACAGGAAACAGCAGATGGTATCTGCAGATTCACAAATATTGTAGGTAAGGAGATGCACGTCCGATGGGGTCCTACTCTCGCTCGACCGATTTTGGAAAGTCAAAGTCAAAATTTAGTGACATTTTAATCTGGACAATATTATAATCTTTAGTTTTTGTTTTTTCTAAAGCACTAACCCGTGCTAGGGAATAATAATGCGAGAGGTTGCGGGTTCAAGTCCTGTCCCGAGTGAATTTTTTCAACTTATTATAAATGTTTAAATTATTATAATCTTTATTTTAAACAATATTTTTTTTATAACAATATTTTAAAAATATTTTTTTACAACATCTTGAGCCTTTATAAGTACTATTATTAATATTTAATTTTTTTGTGTACTGTGACCTTGTATATTGTATTTTTTTTTGTGATATGGAACCGTGTTTTCCGAAATAAAAGCATTTATTATTTGATTATTATTATTTTAAAATGTTTTATTCAATAAGTCATAAATAAATTATTTACATTGAATGAAAATATTATGAAAGGTAAAAAAAACTCCGGCCAAGCGCAAGTCGGGCTCTTGCACTAAGAGTTCTGGGTACTGACATACAATAAACTTTTTTTTTTTTGTTACTATTAATACCAGAGACTTCTTATAGGTTTTCCTGTAATAAATAGGTAAACACCTACGTTCGTATTTTTTTCAAAATTTTAGGTCCAGTAGTTTTGAAGTTAAGGGTTGTCAATTCAGATGGACAATATGTCAATATGTCAAAAGAATAGTCAATTTTTGCGTTCTATCTCAAATAACTTAAAAAATATATTTTTATTTTCTAAGTAACCCCCCAAAAGTGGCCTCCCTAATTAAAATTCCTCTACTTACGTTACACGTTCGTATTTGTGTCACCGAATTACATATTTGTACCAAATTTCAACTCGATCGTTAGCAATAATATCTGAGCGCATTCGTGCTTTGGAAGGCACGTTAAACCGTTGGTCTCGATTGTTGGGCGGCCTAAAGACTCTGACACCAGGGATGGCCACTACCATATACGATAACATAACCTAAGACTTACCTATCTCTAAGGTCCACTTGCGTCAACCAGGGTTAGCCAGTTAACTCTGAGTTAACGTCAAAATTTGTATGGAAATGTCAAGTTAACTCGGAGTTAGTTTGCTAACCCTGAGTGACGCAAGTCCGCCTAAGCAAACTAAGGCCCGGTTTCTGAGTTGAGAATTTTGCTAAGCAAATGGATAAGTATCGTCCTGTCTCTGCAGATTTCTCACAAAAGAGCGATACGTAAGTATATGCTTAGTAAAATTCTCAACTCAGAAATCGGGCCTAAGGGCACTTGCAGTAGCCCCCTAGATCAACCAAGATACCGACGGAATTAACAACCTGCTCCTACTCCGTATATCTGACGAGCAATCTTCGAACTAACAAGCGCCATCGACGACCTAAAGTGCACTCTAAAACCAGGTGGCAGGTACGATATTCCCGCAGACGAGAGGGCCAGAATTGAGTCATGTATGGAAGCGAGTAATATCTGGATCGGGTATGCGAATACGGTTGTAGGCGAAAGGGTTAATATTCCTGGGGTCCATGGAGTTACGAAGCGGTGACTTGGAGTAAGTTGAGGCCACATTTCTTTCAACATGTGAGTCATCTAATATCAAAGGCGGCAATATCCATTTCGTTGTATTTTGTGTAAAGAGATAATTAAGATTTGATTCGATTTAGACAGTATGGGATAATGCCGGGTTTGCTACGCACTCGAAACTTTGAGCTCGATTTTCTATGGGTTACTGCAGCAATTGATACGAAATATAGATTTCCTTAGAAAGCTACGTCTACAGACAATAAACCTACATTTACAGATTAGTTTTGACTTTGATTGCCGCCTTTGTTGACTCATGTTGTCGGCTGTTGAACAGTCTTGGAGACATGACCGACTTGGAAGTCTTGGAACGCTTCTTTCGATCATGTGCTTTGCTTCAGGTTAATAAAGGAAGCACTCACAGCCTAGTAGAACTAGCCATTCTCGATCGTAAAGGCTCCCCAAACAGGTGCGTTTTATCGGTCGGTAATTGCAAATGCGTGATTGCGATATCTGTTCAGTACATTTTAAATTAGGAATGCCATTGCGTTCTTACCGCAGCAATGTGTAACGCCATGGCAATCCTAATACCTCTACAAAATGAACTGAAAACAGCTATCGTAATAACGCAAACGCAAAAACGCGCCTTTAAGCAACATCGGTCAGTCCATGGATGGGTGACTGCTGGTGGCAATAATATCTAAATAATACCGTGCTTCGGAAGGCACGTTAAACCGTTAGTCCCGGTTGTTGTTCACTCGTAGATGAAGTGACTATTCGGATGCTGCACTACCTGGGACATTATAATTTGGATAGGTAAAGGTAAATAAAAACAAACAGCCCTTTGTTTGCCTACCCCGTTATATGCGTAGCTCCTCGCGTTTGGCACAATGGTTCTTAGCATACGTTCGTCGCTCGAGCCGGCATCGGCAGTGATCCGCCAACATGGCTGCCGGATATCGGTCCATGACCGCCTGACCGGACAGTGTCACTGGGGAAAGTGACAGAGGCATCAGCGTACATATTTGATACTCATTCCTCCTGCTCTTGGGCCGTGTACCGAACATCTTAATAAGAAGCCGTGGATAATATACTTTACTCAAAAAAGCTCGTAATGTGGACATTAATTCGACAACCTTCTTTGAGCAAAGTCGGACTTGCGGGCTACTTGGATTAGGCGCCAGAAAAGTTGTATGGAATTTCATTAATGTCTTGTGTTTTGCGGCCAGAAAAACATTAATGTCGAGTTTTGTTTCATAAATAGAACTCAAACATCAGGTGCAAAAAGTATTTATTTAGAATTAGGCTGTATGGGTACTGGCAGTCGAATGTGTCGGTACTGGCAGTCGACACATTGCACAGAAAAAAAAGAGCGGCCATATTGTTTTCGACTTTTCGCGCGTTGTTCGAAGTGATTTTTTTCTGTGTTTTTGTTGAAAAAGTGAACTCTCAAAGCGACGAATCCTCGGATTTAATGTGTTTAACACCGCCGGACATTCAAAATCAAGCGAAATTAGTAATTGGAAATTTATTGCCACCGAAGTAAAAAGAAAAATACAAGCAAGCTTACCAACAAAAAGTTTGCGGAATGGAAAATCGACAAAAAGTACTTAATCTACGACAAATGGTAAGCTAATTAAATTACTATGTTAATTACTATTCTAATTAATATTTTAATTACTCGCATTGTTTGAGTAAAGCACTATACAAGCCTTGGTCTGCAATGAGTGCGCTTCTGGCCACGCTATGATTGCCTCGAGCTTAGCTTAGCTACGCTCTCGGCCCTCAAGTTTGGTCATCATTGCAGCCCTTGCTGGCCGCGCTATAAAGGCCTCGACCTTCGGTCTCGGCCTTCATTTCAGCTTGTCCATCAAGGGCTGCAATGCTGACCGCATTGTGAGGGCCTTGAGCTGCGCTACGCTGCGCTCTGTCGGCCATCAAAAGCGCGCCAGAAACGCACTCATTACAGATCGCGGCAGTAATGTACTATTACTCATAAAAGCTCGTAATGTGGTCATTAATTCGACAACCTTGTTTGAGCAAAGTCGGACTTGCGGGCTACTTTGATTAGGCGCCAGAAAAGTTGTATGGAATTTTATTAATGTCGTGTTTTGCGGCAAAAAAAAAACTGTATGAAAATCCATTAATGTCGAGTTTTGTTTCATAAATAGAACTCAAACATCAGGCGCAAAAAGTATTTATTTAGAACTGGACTGTATGGGTACTGGCAGTACAAATTGCACAAAAAAAAAGCGCGGCCATATTGTTTTTGCCGTTTCGCGCGTTGTTCGAAGTGATGTTTTCTGTGTTTTTGTTGAAAAAGTGAATTCTTAAAGCGACAAATCCCCCGATGTAATTTGTTTAACACCGCCGGACATTCAAAAGCAAGCGAAATTAGTAAAATAATTGGAAATGTATTGCCACGGAAGTAAAAAAAAAATACAAGCAAGCTTACCAACAAAAAGTTTGCGGAATGGAAAATCGACAGAAAGTACCTAATCTACGACGAAAGGCAAGTTAATTAAATTACTATTTTAATTTCTATTTTAAGTACTATTTTAATTACTCGCATTGTTTGAGTAAAGCACTATACAAGCCTTGGCCTGCAATGAGTGCGCTGCTGGCCACGCTATGATTGCCTCGAGCTTAGCTTAGCTACGCTCTCGGCCCTCAATTAAGTTTTGTCATCATTGCAGCCCTTGCTGGCCGCGCTATAAAGGGCTGCAATGCTGACCGCACTGTGAGGGCCTTGAGCTGCGCTACGCTGTGCTCTGTCGGCCGACAAAAGCGCGCCAGAAACGCACCCATTACAGATCGCGGCAGTAATGTACTAAACTAAACCTTGTTGGTGCTTTTTACTTTCTCTATGTGTTGTTCTCATATAAAAATTTATGATATATTTTTGCAAAATACGAAAACTAGCGACAGACAGCAGCCTCCAAACCGCACAAAAGTGGCAGACATCGGAAAACGCATAGCTTCTGGCACAGGATTGTGGGATTTGTGGGCGGTGTCGTGAGCATGAAGAGGTCTTTACTCAGCAGTGGGTGTCATGTCAGTAGGCTGATGATGATGATTTATTCATAGTATAACCCGTGTCATTAAAGAAAACATTTAGGACGGAGTGAAAAACCTAGCGTTGTCTCGCTTTGACTGTATTAATTATAGCGAGAGGCCGAGTGTTTTGAAGTTCATCCTAAATGTTTTCTTCAATGACACGGGTTATACAATAAATATGTAAGTATGAGCGTTGATTTAGCAACACCTACAACTACATACCCACACTCAACTCAAACCACACACCACATACATGCTAAGGAAGTTCCGTCGTCTGCCTCGAACAAAGGATACAGACTGCGACGTAGGTTAGAGGAGTTGCAGTACTTGGGTCCCTACAGACCGTGTATATTCAGACTGCAAATAGGTAGCAAAGAAACGAAAATTATATACAGGGTGTTAAAAGACCGCCAACAAAGCGGGAAACCACATATTGTCCTCATCATAATGAACATTTTTGCCCAAGGAACTATGCCTGGGAAATCAACGGTTTCCGAGATATGAGGTTCAAAGTCGGACTTCGCAAAACTTTTTTTTTGCGGAAATGTATTCAGTATCTAGTTCTTAACATAACAAACATAACACATAACATACCAAAATTATGAATATTTCTTACAAAAAACGACGTTAAAATTGTAACCCGCAATGTATTCCAAACATCGGCACTTCAAGCTTAAGTAACATAAACTTATACCTACGCTTGCGCAATATGACTTCTGTGCATTACAAATGTCCATTGCGGGATAAAATATTTTTCAAAAATAACCTAATAAACCAAAATCATTTCCCAGTAATAATTTATCGAAAAATTACTTTTTTGTTTTTTCTAAAGCACTAACCCGTGCTAGGGAATAATTTAAACATTTATAATAAGTTGAAAAAATTCACTCGGGACAGGACTTGAACCCGCAACCTCCCGCATTGGGTGGTGTAGATTAGTGCAAACTAATCACACCAGGTGGCGCCCCCCGTCCAGTAGACGGAGACTAGTTGAAGAAATTCGCATCGACAGTTACTTGACTCGGTAGCTCAATTGGTAGAGCGCCTGCACGGTGTGCGGAAGGTTGCGGGTTCAAGTCCTGTCCCGAGTGAATTTTTTCAACTTATTATAAATGTTTGAAAAATTACTTTGTTTTGGTGTCTAGTATGCGTGGCTTTCGGGTCCGTTGGCGGTCTTTTTACACCCTGTATGTGCTGTTAAAAATAATCCTTTTAAACTCTTTTGCAAAACAGCACATAATAATCGCTCTCTCCCAGATTATTTGATAATGGGTCCTACATATTCTTCGTATCTGCTTTCGCTTTCGTTTTTTGCGTTTTTACGAAACAAAGCCAGCAGTTTCCTCGTCGGAATGCATTTTGTTACAGAGTGTCCAAAACGCGGATCGCACGTCGTCATTTCGCGATAAACTCGCTGCGCATTCGCTTCGCCTTCAATTTGCTAGCTCTTACTTACTCCGCTGGCACAGCGACCCGAAGTGTGTCTTGGCCTCAGACACAAGAAGTCGCCACTGGTCTCTGTCCTGCACGGTTGCTTTCCAGTCTCCAGCGGTATTCGGGATGGCCAACTGGTCTTCGACCGCTTGGTACTTCATTGGCTCGATCACCCGGAAAGGATGGGAGAGGATCGGGCAGTCTAGAGGACCTACCTTGGTTAAGGCTGTGGAAGATATTTTCACCGTCCTTCACCTAACAGTAACCGCGAGAGACCGCTCGGCTGAAAGGCGCGAACACAAAGCGCACCGCTGAAAGCACCTCGCTGACTCGAAACAACCTTCTTTAATCGCGCCGCTCACACAAGCAAAGTGAAATATTATGAATAAAAAGTTATACTTTTACTAAACACTTAAAAGTAAGATGTAGCCTGTATAATTGTACATGTCCCACTAGCTGGGCAAAGGCCTTCTCTCAGAAAGAGAGTTCGAGCTCACACAACAATTGAGTGAATCAATATTGTATATTATGCTATACCGATAAAACTCCTGTTTCCTGTGGGCTAGGCTGACTAAGCTGTCAGGATGGTATATGGGTGCTGGGCAAGTCTACTCCATCTAAAAAAATGTCCGAGGCACTGCAGCGTCGAGTGGTCTCTTCATCCATCTAGTGTGAGTGAAGGTGCCACTGGACGCTGTATAAATCATCTCATTACGTAGATGCAAAGGATAAAAACACATTTAGGGTAAACTATTTACGTGCCCTCTGCGTTATCTCACTTTGAAATATGTATTTTTTTATAGCAGCTCTTGAAGTTCATACTCATCAATGTTTTTCTTTATCGGTTCCGGGTTACTTATGTTTGATTCGTGCACAAATATCAATGGAACGTTTTTATCCCGTTTTGCTTTATTCTTGCAAAATGAAATTGTGTTCAATATCAGAACTGAACTTTGAATAACCTGATATCTGTGATCAAATCCCGAGTCTCAAGTGGAAATGGGCAGGACACCTGGCGAGGAGGGAAGATTTCCAGCATTGACGGAGTGGCGGCCAAGAACTGGGGCCTTAGCCTGTAACACAATGGCGTCCTAGGTAGAAGGACAAAACCGGGATTTTTCCGTTGTTCTCCTACAACCAGCGAACCAATCCTCTAGGATTAGACTCATAATATTCTTTGCTGTACTACAATAACATTAAAAGGATCGACACTGGACCGACGGCATCAATAAATCGTAATTAAAACCGTCAACCGGAAGCCCATTTTGGCACCATTGCGTTACAGGCTAAGGGCCCTGGACGTCGATCAGTCGAAAGACCAGCAGCCCGATGGTCGGACGACATTGTCACAGCGGCGGAGGGTCCATGGATGCGGATGGCGAGGGACCGTGAGAGGTGGCGCGAGGGAAAAAAGGCATATACCCAGCAGTGGGCAGAGGTGGACTGATGATGATGCTGAGCTGAACTTTTGGAGTCTTTCTGCTTGTTTACTTATTGCAGGGTTGCTTCACTCATCTACAGGGTGCACTCTAAGTCAATAGCGGAACTTTAAGTAGGCTGATCAATACAAACAACTTGTACTAGGTGGCGAAAAAAATGGAGCGAAAAAATTATTAGCTGTTTCATACATTTGGCGCAGTACTGAGTCGACCTTTTGTATGGAACGGCAGAAATTTTTTTCGCTCCATTTTTTTAGCCACCTAGTACAAGTTTTTTGTATTGATCAGCAGACAGCCTACTTAAAGTTCCGCTATCGACTTAGAGTACACCCTGTAGTGAGAGAGGAGATGCTACTGGACGCTGTACAAATCATCGGTCAGAGATGCAAAGGCCTATGTTTTTGAAGTCTTTAGAAAGGACGATAATGTTTTGTTCAATTAAAAACCATATCTCGTGGGGTTAGGGTATAATTTAAATTACCACCGTCTCCCGACCGGAGTGCAATTTTTCAGCGCTCGTTTTGATAAGAGGATTAATCGAAAAAGTTATCGCCTCGTCGCTCAAGTGGCTCAAGGAACCAACACGAGAATGCGGGGACTTCCCGGCTGCTTCAACACTTCCTCCTTTTAAGAGGAAACACGGGTAGCCGCTGCTCCATACAAAAAGGGAGACCTGTTTCCTCCCTGGATAATAGTTTTAGAAAAAATATGTTTATGCCATTCAATTTATATGTACGTCTGCCATATCCCAATGTTTTAATTTTTTTATTATTTTAATTATGTGAATACATTTTATTAAAATAATTATAATCGAAATAATTAAAATAATTAAAAAGGAAACATAGGGATATGGCAGAGGTACATATAAATTGAATGGCATAAACATATTTTTTCTAAAATTATTATCCAGGGAGGAAACAGGTCTCCCTTTTTGTATTTGTTTTATGGAGCAGCGGCTACCCGCGTTTCGTCTTAACCCCCGATACAAAAAGAGTGGTGTTATAAGTTTGACCGCTAGTGTGTCTGTCTGTCTGTAAATCTTTGTGTCTGTCTATGTGTATGTCTGTCTATATGTTTGTGTTTCAATATGTGGCACCGTAGCTCTTAAACGAGTGTACCTATTTGGATGATATTTTTATTTATTTGAAAGCAGGTTTTCTAGCGAGTGTTCTTAGATAATATGTTTTATCAAAATCGGTTAAGCCGTTTATGAGATGAGTATGCTTATTTGAAGTTAAAATGTCGGGGTATTTTAAATGTTAAATGTAGATATTTTTTTTACGTTTGCACGAGCTCTATCGTAAACTAGAGACATGCACCTAAAATTCTATCCTATTTTATTTCTGTACGCGGGTGTACATTTACGTGGGTATGGTTTCCATACAAATGTGACCAATGATATTTGCATTGTTTTATTTTATTTTATTTATTAAACAGAATCAACAGCACAAGTTAAGTATTTAGGCTAAATTACAATCCCGATCTTTGGCCAATAAATGATTAATCTTATATACAATTCAACGTACAAATTAAAAACCGGCAAGTAGAGTTTACTTAAAATAGCTAGATTAAGAATTTTAAAGCTAAACTAAAAACTAAATTAAACTATGACCTACTGAGCTAAATTTTAACTGAACTAAGATTAAATTAAAACTAAATTAAAATTAAATTAAATGGGATTGTAATTTTTTTTATATTTATAGGGCTTTGGCGTGAGGACTTGTGAGTGTGCGTGTATGTGAGTGAGGGTGTGTATGTGTGTTTGGGAAGAGCCCGTGACCGCCCGACGGCACGGTGATAGTGCACGAAAACAATTTTCCAGTGAAGTCCGCCGGAGATTAAAAAGGATTTGAAATATTTTTATTGTTGCTTCCAGCTGCGGCCCCAGTGCAGTAGGGCGACGAGTAGGGTTCCGTAGACCTTTCAATGTGGGAAAACCGGACAAGTTCGAGTTAAGGCTCGCGCCACCAATGTTAAAAAAAACATATCCTTTCCTTTAGAAGAAGTTGATGAAAAAATCCTAAGATGAGCCTATGCGCCATGCTTTTCTAGATTTTTAAGTGTAGAAATTTACTTTTAAGCTAAAGAATTTTCGATAACTGCCAAAAGCGGTTGTTTTTGGCGGTTATCGAAAATTTTGTAGCTTAAGACTAGAAATTGAGTTGGGTACCTACACTTAAAAATCTAGAAAAGCATGGCGCAGGATCTCATCTTAGGATTTTGTCAGAAACTTCTTCTGAAGGGAGATATGATTTTTTCAACATTGGAGGCGCTAGTTAGCCTTATACCGAGCCTTAAACTCGCCTGGAGAGGCTTCCGTGCATCCGACGTTCATTTACGTACAAATGTTGTGAAACCACACCCAACATACAGACGATCCTTTATTGGTTCCGTTTTGCCTCTTGAGGTACGGAACACTAAAAAACAAGCACTTGTGGCGTTACCATGGTTACCATGTTGTTGATAGAAGACAGTTGAGCCGCCTCGTTAAATGGGTCTATTAAGTGATGACGATGATGATACTAATCCGATGATTGTTATAGGTGCTTTTAAGATGTTTATGTATGTGGGATAATGGCGGATACAAAATATACAAGGTGTTACAAAAGTACCTAACTCTTTTTACAGGGTAATAGCACCCGGTGATAGGGATCACAACAAAATATTTTTTTTTGCTCTATGACGTTCCGTTAATTTTTAAATTAATAAAATGTCACGATGTGGCGGGGGATAAGTATTTTTTAATTATTGTTTTCATTGACTTTCACAATGTTATAACCCCTCAGTTGTGGCGAGGCCGCAGCGAGCTTCCGCATCCATTTTGCCATGTTGTGGATAACCGCACCGAGCTCTCATTTTCCCCGCTCATATTTCGTCAAAAAAGCATAAACAAACCTCCCTTTGTCTCTTTTTGACCTATTTAAATGTATTGCCGATGAAACGAGACAGCTAGCAAGGGTCCAAGCTTTGATTCACAGTGGCAAACATCGGATAAATCGTCAGTTGCAAATCCGTGTTGCGTAATGGCGGTCGTCAAAATTTTATCGCCCGTGTTTCAAGTTTTGAGGTGAAAAAGTGCTTAAAAGGGGTGTAAATATAAGTTAAATCTGTTTTTTACTTCATAATCTTCCTAATTATATGCAGTTTGGGTGCTTATTTAATGATTTTCATCACAAAATCATTGTTTAAAAACTACCCCTTTTTGGGAAAAAAATACACCAAAATTTCAAAAAAACTTTTTTTTTGTTTTTTTGAGAAAAACTTGAAAACAAAAGTGCATGTTTATTAGTAGTAAATTTTATCTAGAAATGAGTTTTGTCTCCGTCAAGGCTGTAATTTAGTCAAAAAAGAAGAAAACGCAGTTTTAGTGCAGACGGGGAGAACGGGAAGGGCATGCTGTGGCGAAACCGCCGCGAGCTTTCCACTACGACGCCATTTTCTTTAAGCTATGTAAATGCACCTACACGCACAAACTTATTTTAAAATTTGAGCTAATAACAAAAACAAAAAAGTTATGATTTTTTTTTAATTTTGAGGTTATAAAATAAAAATTGTTTTTTTCAATTTTTTTTACAGATTAACATTCTGTTGACCAGTAGGTCACACCCTGTAAAAAGAGTTAGGTACTTTTGTAACACCTTGTATTACAATTGATTACAATATTATAGATCGTACAAAGGCGTGGCGAGTTCAGGGTACTATCCTATGAAACCGACACGGTTTTGTTGTTGTTTAAGTTTAAGATACCTGCGTCCTAAAACCTTCAGGGGAATAGAAGGCCCTGGAAAACGACTTGTATTGTTAATTTCCTAGCCGCCCTCTTCATTTTCGCGGGACAAATTGACCATTCAACTCTACCATTGTTCTTTGCCCGGGAGAGTAGAAGGCTTTCATCGACGAGCCGCTGTTGCTACCCGACTGCGCAAGCAAACGAGCGTAATGTTCTTCGCTCGTATGTTTGTATGTTTCTTCTTTGTAACAATTCACAGGACAAACTGATAGACGGATTTTGATGAGTGGGGTATCAAGGGAAATGGTTGTCACATGTGACTTTATGAAAAATCTAGTGTCATTTTGTTGAGAAAAACAAATTATTGTTCAATTTTGTTAAAAAAAAAGGTAAAAAAGGTATTCTCATGAAGATTTTGGAAATAAAATCGTATAAATAAAAAAATATCGTTTATGACGAAAAAAGCAAAAAATAAAAAAGCTACGTATTTATAATTTTTTTGCACAGGGGTTATTCTTTTGTTGATATTGTTTAGAACAGTGTGTACAACCTATTTTCAACCTCTTTTTATTTTATTATTAATTTTGTTTTTTTTTTTGGCTCTTTTCTGCTCTCTCTCTTCCGATCTGTCTGTGAAACTAGCACCATGCGCTCCGCATAATTTAATTCCTGAAAATACCATCTAATGTTCATTAAAAGTGATAAAAGTGCTAAGTGTATCATTGGGTTTCATTCCAGCTATAATCCAAGCGTAAATCTTTTTCGGTTATTTTTCTTAAATTCCTATTTTATTCTCCCGCAAAGTTGGCGAAATTCCTCATCGGAATAATTATTCGAGAAAGAATGCCGGCGGTCCCGCTCCACTCTTAACAAGTTTTATTTCTGCCGCAGGGAGCGACCAAGAAACAAAAAACACTAATAGAAGGTTCTAGGAAAATATTGACATTTGTGGCCTATCTATCCCATTCATGCGCTAAGACGATGTAGCTATGTTAAGTAAGTAAGTAACTAACTCTTTACTACTTACTTATTTTTATCGACCACGCAACATACAACAAATATAGAGCCACATTCAATAAAGAACTGTTCGACCCAAAAAAAACGGTGTTTTAAGTTTAACCGCTACGCGTGTGTCTGTCTATACAGGGTGTTAAAAGACCGCCAACAAAGCGGGAAACCACGTATTGTCCTCATCATAAGGTACATTTTTGCCCAAGGAACTATGCCTGGGAAATCAACGGTTTCCGAGATAATGAGGTTCAAAGTCGGACTTTTCAAAACTTTTTTTTTGTAGAAATGTATTCAGTATCTAGTTCTTAACATATCCTCTCAAGAAGCCATATCAAAATTATGAATATTTCTTAGAAAAAATTACGTTAAAATTGCAACCCGCAATGTATTCTAAACATCGGCACTTCAAGGTTAAGTAACATAAACTTATACCCACGCTTGCGCAATATGACTTCTGTGCGTTACACGTCCATTGAGTAATAAAATATTTTTCAAAATTATAACCTAAAAAAACCAAAATCATTTCCCAGCAATAATTTATCGAAAAAGTACTTTGTTTTGGTGTCTAGTATCCGTGGCTTTCGGGTCTGTTGGCGGTCTTTTAACACCCTGTATATCTGTCTGTGGCACAGAAATAGTTATTAAACGTGTGAACCGATTTGGATGCGGTTTTCAAAAATATTTGAAAGCAGGTTTTCTAGCGAGTGTTCTTAGATTTATGTTTTATCAAAATCGGTTCTGAAAATATCAGCTGTTCCATACAAAAGGTCGACTCAGTACTGCGCAAAATGTATGAAACAGCTGATATTTTTTTCGCTCCATTTTTGTCGCCACTTAGTACAAGTTGTTTGTATTGATCAGTAGACAGCGTACTTAAAGTTCCGCTATCGACTTAGAGTGCACCCTGTAGTTTATGATGATAGATGATCAAAGGAATTTAGAAGTTATGCTTTAATAGAAAGAACGCACAATTAATAACAGGATTAGAAGAGGCTTAGGCGTTGTCAAAACAATAAAAAAAGGTGCACAAGGAAAAGGAAAAAACATAGACAAGCCAAAGCTAATCAAATCCATAATTAGTAAGCAAGATCAGCCAGGTGGTCCAATGACATAGCTCAAGTAGTCGGAAAACAGTGGTTACGTCTGGCACGGGATCGTGAGAGGTGGCGTGAGCATGAAGAGGCCTTTACTCAGCAGCGGGTGTTAACAGGCTGATGATGATGATGATGAAGAAAAAATTATAAAACCCTCCTGAGGTAGAAAATATGTAGTTGCGCCCCTGTAATGCGCGCACGCCAAGAGGCGTGTTGGCAGGCCACTGCTGCGGTTTAAAGACTGCGTCAAGCGTGACATGGCGGCTTTCGGGATTGACCACAAGAGTTAGGATACGCTTGCTGTGGATAGAGATGCCTGGAGGGATAAAATCAGGAAGGACGCAAGACCTGCGATAAAGCATGGTGCTCCATACTGGCCGACAAAAGAGCCAGGAGGCACCAAGGACGCATCAACCCATCAGCAGGGGGGTCCCATGTGTGCTTGTGTGCGGCAGGGCCTGCCGCTCCCGAATCGGATTATACAGGGTGTTAAAAGACCGCCAACAAAGCGGGAAACCACGTATTGTACTCATCATAAGGAACATTTTTTCCCAAGGGACTATGCCTGGGAAATCAACGGTTTCCGAGATAATGAGGTTCAAAGTCGGACTTTGCAAAACTTTTTTTTTGCAGAATTGTATTCAGTATCTGGTTCTTAACATATCTTCTCAAGAAGCCATATCAAAATTATAAATATTTCCTACAAAAAACGACGTTAAAATTGCAACCCGCAATGTATTCTAAACATCGCCACTTCAAGCTTAAGTAAAAAAAACTTATACCTACGCTTGCGCAATATGACTTCTGTGCGTTACACGTCCATTGCGTGAAAAAATATTTTTCAAAATTATAACCTAAAAAACCAAAATCATTTCCCAGCAATAATTTATCGAAAAAGTACTTTGTTTTGGTGTCTAGTATGCGTGGCTTTCGGGTCTGTTGGCGGTCTTTTAACACCCTGTATAGTCACTCTAAAAAGTGCTCCAATTAATAGACACGCAGTAAATCGTCCGTAATGGACGCAAAGGCCAATGATGCCCTTGTAATAGGCACAAACGCTTGCCTTGTGTCTATTTACCCTTACTTGATGTACGCTTCTTTTGGAGCGTCTGTTTATCTTATCATGAGTCCCGGCTGCGCGACGCATCTACAGGGTGTTAAAAGACCGCCAACAGACCCGAAAGGTACTAAAACAAAGTACTTTTTCGATAAATTATTGCTGGTAAATGATTTTGGTTTATTAGGTTATAATTTTGGAAAATATTTTGTTACGCAATGGAAGTGTAACGTAGAGAAGTCATATTACGCAAGCGTTGACATAAACTTTTGTTACTTACGCTCGAGGTGCCGATGTTAAAAATACATTGCGGGTTGCAATTTTAACGTCGTTTTATGCAAGAAATATTCCAAATTTTGATATGGTTTCTTGAGGAGAAATGTTAAGTCCTAGATACTGAGTAAATTTGTACAATTTTTTTTTTTAATTCCTAGTTTGAACCTTATTATCTCGGAATCCGTTGATTTCCCAGGCATAGTTCCTTGGGCAAAAAATTTCGTTATGATGAGGACAATACGTGGTTTCCCGCTTTGTTGGCGGTCTTTTAACACCCTGTATAAACATTTTTATTTTATCAATGCGGACGTCCGCACAATGAGGATTGTGGTCTAACTTAAGACCGCACAATGTTAAAGCCGCGGAGACACCCTCACACACACACATCCTCTTCACTCTATACACCGAGAGGACGTCTAGGTACACTCTATATAATTAGTAATTATTGCATGCTTACTACTAATATTATTTGTTAATTCAATGATCCAACTACAATACTATAATGAATTAATTTGATTTATGTTTTGTGAAATCTAATTTAGTAATAATAATATTATACCTTATTAATTTGTACACGAATATTTTGTTAAAAATAGTACTTAATTTAATCAGAGTCTGGAAGAGGCACTGTCTACTGTAGTACAGGTGATAAACCTAGTACAGTGGCAGTTACTTAAATTGCACTTAACTGTACTTCAATATATCCAATTATCCATGTTTGATTATTATGTATGTAGCAATTATGTATGATAGCTTTTGCCCGCGACTTCGTCCGCGCAGACTTAGTTTTTTTCCCGTTATCACAATAAAACATAGCACTCAGCAATAATGTAGCTTCCCATTAATGAAGGAATTTTTAAAATTGGATGAGTTGTTTTGGAGATTACACCCTACATACGTACTTACTTACAAACTTTTCCTCTTTATAATATTAGTGTAGATAGCTAGTGCCCACGACTTCATTCACGTGGATAAAAGAAAAAGGATAAACGTGGTGATTTTGCAATTGTACCTAGCATATTTTTTCCCACCTAGTAGGTATGATGTACTTAAAACACACCCCCTGCACTATCAAAGCGTTGGCCCGAGATTTCGCTCCCGTGGACCACGCGTTGTTATCTGCTTCTTCCAAACTGAACGGAGTAAAGATGCAGATACCTACTGTTATAGGCGTAACTAATTTAACGCGGGTTACCTACATTTCAAGACACACTCGAAGATTCTCTTTTCTTTATAGCCCTATCCCATTATTTTGAGTCCGCTAATCTGCTACTCCTTACTGCAAACTTTCAGTCTGGGTTGTCTCTGTTCAGTTGGTCTCGCCCCAAGTCTTCGTGCCCTTGTGGCCTTTGTGGCCGTTGTGGACACTGCCTCTACCGATGTTAGAGAGCCCTAATGCGTAGTTTGATACCCAAGTACATCTCGTTTGCTTGCGCTATTGGGTGAATGCATATTTATCAGCATTCGCTGCAGTACGTCACAGGTCTCAACATCTCTTTGGCGTTCTATAAAACTATAAAAGATCTCCAACAGAGCTAGTTAGCGTCACCTACTCGTATTATAGGCACGAAGTTACTTAACAGAGAAAAACTATAAATAAAAAAAACGTGTCGTGCGGACTCGTGTCGCGGACGGCTTACCTATCAATCTTATCATACACTAGCTTTTGTCCGCGACTTCGTCCGCGCAGGCTTACTTTTTTCACGTTATCACAATAAAAATAGCCTATACGAGTTTCTCTCAGCGATAACGTAGCTTCTCATGAGTGAAATCATTTTTAAAATCGGATGAGTAGTTTTGGAGATTACCCCCTACAAACCTACAACCTACAACCTACGTACATACTTACAAACTTTTCCTCTTGTATAATATTAGTGTAGATAAGTCGTTTTACGACTGAACTTATAGATAAGAATTAGTTGCGCTCCGGCCGCCAGTCAGACACGCGCTTGCTCATTATAATGAGATACATCAAATTCACTATCGTAATTTTAATTCTGTTTTTAATGTTTAGTATATACCATCATTTTAAATTAAATAAACAAATGGTGCCGTCAGTTAAAGTGAGAAAAGACAAAATGAAGTACATTTTACAGTGGACGCTACCCAATACTATACCGTTTGTCGAAATGAAATCAGGACAAGATACGTTCATTGAAAGGAAGTGTAGTTTTACAAACTGTTTTGTGACGCCAAATAAGACCTACCTGAAAAGTATAGCTGACTATGACGTCATCGTACTGCATGGTCCGGAACTGACCAGAAAACAGTTTGACCGTAAAATCCTAACCCTCAAACGTGATCCGAAGCAAAAATACGTCTTCGTCAGTATAGAATCGTCCCACTACTATCCTCTGAACTCAAAAGAATATAATAACTTCTTCAACTGGACCTGGACTTACAAATTGGAATCAGACGTGCCGTATGCTTACATCACTGTGAGGAATAAGAAAGGCGATGTGGTAGCTCCTAGTGCCAATGTGGAGTGGATCAGTCAATCAGATATGGAGCCTATAAGTGTTGCGTTTAGGGATCGATTGAAGAGCAAAAGGAAGGCGGCGGCATGGATGGTGTCTAACTGCAATGCACTGAGCAAGCGGCAAGACTTCGTGAAGAGTTTGCAGAAGGAGTTGAAGAAATACGGTCTAGAAGTCGACGTGTACGGCAAGTGTGGAACTCTGAAGTGTCCTGTTGAAGAACCAAAATGCTTGGAGACGGTGAGCATTTTTGGGGGAAATTTTCGGGCATGTTGCATTCGAGATTCTGTTAAAAAAACAGTCGCAATCGAGACTCCGAGGAATTAGCTCCCTTGGCCTCCAGTTTGTGATATGATGGCAGCTGTACGCAAAATGCTGTTCATTGCGTAAAACTTTACATTACCTACACCTTTTCGACCGATATTACGATAAGATTGCGCTCGGAAAATGTCTTGTGACCCACTTTTAACTTACAACTTTGATCCTAATGCACAGAAACCATAAGACAAAGTAAATCTATGTTTGTCGAATAATAACATGTCATATAAAATCTATATTATTTCTCTACCATCATTAGGTATGTTCCCGTTAGCTAAAACTGTGTCATTTGTGGTATATTTTCGGTTTCATAGCGGCTTATCATAGCGCAAGTTCCGTTCAATAAATAATAGTGGTTACTTGAAATAGTTGCTATCAGCTCTTTAACTGTAGGTTTATTGTGCCTTTTACAAACTCTAACTGATTAATAATCGTTGTAACTTGCACGGTGTATAAAACATAACCCTTATCTTACGTTTCTATGCAGTCGTCTAATAACTTTTCTATTAAATGTAAAGGTTCGCTCACACGAGCAATGTAAATTGCTAAATTATGAACAATACTGGTCGCTTGTGACTTTACAAAGTATCAAGCTATTTACGGCAAAAGTAACAACCAACAACCAATATAATACGTCGTATTTTTTACGGAGGCTTTATGGCCCAATTTCCCTTCACCAAACAATGAGCAATGAAAATCATTGGCCGTGACCTCCTTTCAACAGCAAACTTGAAATGAAAATGACCTTGATCTTGATTAGTTCAACTTTGAAACGTGCATAGGGTATAGTCAACTAATATAGGGCTAATACCACAATACAGATAAAGATTAATACTTGCGGCGAGGCACGCGACCTTTTGAGTCGTTCATAGACCGGCGGTGATCACCACGATATGTCTCTTCGATTTCATACTAAAGTTTTCGAAACACTTGAAGTTTTTTTGGCTCTTTCTCTCGTTTTTTTCTGTAAAATACTTTCTGGTGTACAATAAAAAGTTACTAACTCTCCTGTGAAACTTGCCTACCAGCTGAATCTTGACGTCACAACACAATGTGCAAACTTTCACATGAGGTTGAAGTGTCGTCAGATGCGTACAACTTACACTTAGCTATCTTGATAGACTTGTTCTTGATGGACTTAGACTAAAGAATATTATAACTAAACACAGTGTGCGATCTACGGTCCATGAACGACCCAAATATATCATTTCTCTTCGCTGGATACTCGCTTCTGGAATGAGCCCTTTGAGCCCTTGGTTTTTTGTGTATCCCAGGTGGAGCGGGACTACTACTTCTACCTCTCCTTCGAGAACTCGTTCAGCCCCGACTATGTCACCGAGAAACTACTGAATGGACTGCAACATACCGCTGTTCCGGTCGTCTTGGGTGCCGCCAACTATTCCTGGTAAGTCTGTTATCCTGGTACTCTAACTATTCCTGGTTACTCTACAAGGTGTTACAAAAGATGCTAACTCTTTTTACAGGGTCATGGTACCTAATGATAGGGATCACAACCAAAATACTTTTTTAGCTCTATGACGTTCCGTTGATTTTTAAATAATTAAAAGGTAAGCGCTGTGACGGGAGAAAAGTATTTTTAAAATACTGTTTCCATAGAATTTTACTATGTTTTAACAGCCTGAAGCTATTAAAATACAACTAAGCAAACAACCATATTTTTTAATTGGAGCTAAATCCAAAAACAAAAATGTTTTGAAAATTTTACAATTTTGAGGTTATAAAAAAAAGTTGTGTTTTTCAACTTTTTTTTTTGCAGATTTGTCATTATGTTGACCAGCAGGTTACACCCTGTAAAAAGAGTTAGTATCTTTTGTAACACGTTGTATTATCCTGGTACTGAAGCGCTCACAGCCTAGTTGTACTAGCCATTCTTAATCGATTGGCAAAGTTAAGCAACAACGGCCGCGGTCAGTCCATGGATGGGTGACCGCTAGTGGCAATAATATCTGAGCGCTTCCGTGCTTCGGAAGGCACGTTAAACCGTTGGTCCCGGTTGTTGTTGATTAATAACAATCGTTAAGCCATGTCAGAGACCCTTTGGGTGGCCTAAAAACTCTGACACCAGCGGTGGCCACTACCTCATTCGATTACCTACCTACATCCTGGTACTATTCCTGAAAGGTAATTCTACTGAATTGTCCAGGTATTTCGACTTTTCCAGTCTTCGGTCTTCCAGTTTCGATGGCAAACAATTCTTTAATATAAGTTGTTTAATGGACGAGATTGGCATTAGACCGAGGGAGTTGGCGTGAAAGGGAAGAGGCGTATGCCCAGCAGTGGGCGTTATTTATGGGCTGGATAGATAGATAAAAGTTGTTTTGAACACGGAAACGCTGATTGCTTTATCACTAGCTGCCTGATCCACCTACGTGCAGGTGTTAGGGCACGAAGGACATTATGGATCATGGATCATGGTTTTGGGGGTACCTACCGCACATACAGTTCAAACTGCCGCCATCCGAGAATCCTTACCTGATCATATTCTCCTTGCTTCGGTCAACTTGGGATCTTTATTTAATCCAACAATTCCAGAAACTCTACACTACAGGGTGCACTCTAAGTCGATAGCGAAACTTTAAGTAGGCTGTCTACTGATCAATACAAACAACTTGTTCGAGGTGGCGAAAAAAATGGAGCGAAAAAAATATCAGCTGCTTCATACATTTGGCGCAGTACTTAGTCGACCTTTTGTATGGAACAGCTGATATTTTTTTCGCTCCATTTTTTTCGCCACCTAGTACAAGTTGCTTGTATTGATCAGTAGACAGCCTACTTAAAGTTCCGCTATCGACTTAGAGTGCACCCTGTAGTTTTTTTTTTAAGTTTTCAAGGATTGAATATCGACATTAGGAACTGTGTCTCCCTGATTACACAAAATTTAACTATCTTCAGTACGTGCCACGAATGAGGTGACTTGACCGCGCCTCCCCGCACCTGTACCCACCGCCCAATGACGCCCGGTCCATTCCCACACTCAGACCTAGGGTTGCCAGGTCGTCTAACCTAATAGCCGGACAGACCAGCCAGTTTGGCCGGACATTTGGGTAAAAAAGCCGGACACCCTAAATTATTAAGGATTTTCTGTCTTAGCAATAATACGACAATTTTTTTACGTAAAACTAAGATTTTCTTGATCATTTACCATAAAACTTCTTAAATTGTAATGAAATAAAATAAAATGTAATAACGACTCAGTCTTTTTTATTACTACTAATCATTCATTAATATTATTATTTCCCAAGGGAAAACACAACATTAAAATTGAGAAAATAAAATTGAACAAAACAAAACTTCTTCACTGTTGCCAAGCCCATTTTACGAAAATCAGTTTTCAAAAAACGCTACCGAGGTGCGAGGTAAAGCCTAACAAAAGCCGGATAGGCCGGACACCGTTTAATTTGGCCGGACACTCGATCAAAAAGCCTACCTATGTCCGGCTTTAGCCGGACGCCTGGCAACCCTACTCAGACCTCATACCTCATACACGTCACTGCGCATGTCAAACCACGTGGTGTCTTAAATCTCTTCTTTCGTGGTACGCATCAGAATATAAGCCAACCCTTGTAATCCTGCTATCTATGTCCAGGTTCATGCCACCCGGATCATATTTGGACGCCACCGAATTGGGAGTGGCGAAGCTGGCTTCGAGGATGCACGAGCTGATCCTCGTCAACCCTGGAGAGTACCACGACATGTTCCGATGGAGGAACCACTACAGCTTCCATGACCCTCGCGAGGCGCCGGACTCTGATCCCCTCTGCAGACTGTGCGAGATGATGAATGATGAAGAGCTGATGAGGAAAACCACCGTCTACGGGCGCTTTGACCTTTGGTGGAATGTAAAATGAGAAGAATAGGAGGAATTAGGATAAAGAACAGGCCGATAGGGAAGGTCACCAGAGCTCACCAGAGCTCACCAGAGCTCAGCAGGATCATTCAACATTCGGGCAACGTCTGAAGGCGGACTTACGTCAGTCAAGGTTAGCCAACTAACTCTGAGTTGATTTGACATTTCCTTACAATTTTTGATGTTAACTCAGGGTTAACTGGCTAACACTGGTTGACACCAGCTGACCTAGTGGACTTAAGAACGCAGACCAACGAGAAGAACATTTTCGTCCCGACCCTGGTCGGTCGCCACGTGACACAAATTGACACAATTCGTGTCATATAAACGCGCCCTTAGGCAGTCACAGAATTTACCTTCGATGGTAGGTAATAGGTAATTGTATGAGGTAATGGCCACCCCTGGTGTCAGAATTTTTAGCCCACCCAAAGGGTCTCTGACATGGCTTAACGATTGTTATTAATCAACAACAACCGGGACCAACGGTTTAACGTGCCTTCCGAAGCACGGAAGCGCTCAGATATTATTGCCACTAGCGGTCACCCATCCATGGACTGACCGCGACCGTTGTTGCTTAACTTTGCCAATCGATTAAGAACGGCTAGTACAACTAAGCTGTGAGACCTTCGATAGGTAGATGGATTTGTACTTTCAGTGGCACCTTCACTCAATCTAGATGAGTAAAGTGACCATTGTAAATACCTGGTACATATTTTTTTAGATAGAGTAGTAGGCTTTCTCAGCACCAGATACCTACCATCGTCACAGAATTTGCATCAACTAAATTCACAGTGTTTACTTACTTAGTCCAATAAATGTGCTTATTCAGTAAAAAAATAACCGCACAATTGCTAGGTAGTCCTCAAAACCGGTTTATTGGCGGATAAATAGGTAGATCTTATCGAGAAAAAAAAATTTTTTTTTTGTATTTTTTCGCATATTAACCGGATTTGCACACTGTTCACAATATATCCATTTTAGGCTAAAGAAAAACTAGCTTTTTTTTTTTTTAATTTATTTGGGTCATAAACAGATTAGTTATACAGTATGCTTTGAATAAATATTGGTTTTTACATGAATTTGTATACTATCTAGAGACAGTGACCACAACACTCGTACTTAAAGAAAATAACATGCCTACACTTAACCTAGCATGCAATATCCACCAATAAAAGAAAAAAGAAAACGTTAAAAATTTTTAGAAAGAAGAAGAAGAGCTACAGTAAGCAATCGAGGATACCCCATGGTACCTCTTATGTCACACGGCACACCGCGTTAGTGCGTCAATAAAGCAAAATGCGGCAACCAAACGTGTTTCTGACTGATTGTAGCCCTTATCATACCTAATACTACTCGTATTATCGCAAAGATAAAACAGGGGCCTTAGCCTGTAACGTAATGGTGCCAAAATTGGCTCCCGGTTGATGGTTTCAATTACGATTTATTAATACTATCGGTACAGTGTTGGTCCTTTTAATGTTCTTGTAGTACAACAAAGAATATTATGAGTGTAATTCTAGAGGATTAGTTTGCTGGTTGTAGGAGAACAACTAAAAAATCCGAGTTTTGTCCTTCTACCTGGGACGCCATTGATACGCCATTGTGTTACAGGCTAAGGCACCAGGTTTAAATGAGGCAGTCTGCCGTGGATGGATGCCGAGGCAGGCGCAGACGCCTCCCATCCCGCGGAAAAAAATAACTTTTTCGTCTCCCAGGCTCGGAAAGTATGCTGTTAATAGTTTGATACGATCGTGGAAAAGCCAATTTTAAACTATCTGCATTTTTGCGCACTTGAAATTTGAATGCGACGCCTTATGGTGTATAAAATAAATAAAGGAACTCCTTTGATTCATCTGTCAAAGCAGAGAAAAACGAAACTCATTACTCATTACCTAGTTGTCTTTTGTTTTTCTTGCATCAGACAAAATCATTTTCTCGCTCTGTCGGATGATGAAAAGTTGTGTGTTTCGCATGGATGCAATATTATTTGCGTCTTGTGCTTCTGAATACCTCGCTACGCTCAGGTTTCTTTTTTTTAACCACTCGCTACGCTCGTGCGTGGCTCAATTTTAGAAACCTTCCCTAGCTCGGTATTCAATACTCGCTGCAAACAATAGTTTTGCATCCTTGCATAATCAAATCAAATTCAAATCAAATCAATATTATCTAGAACCTTAGAGTAGGTAGCTATCACTATGAAACACTTCAATAGATAAATAATTGTATCTGTCACTGCGAAATAATAATTATGTTAGAGTATTTATTATTATTATTATTGAGAAGCTATAGTGGTATCAAACATATTATGTAATTAGAACTCAAAAGATACGAAACGTTTTATCAACTCCAGTGATTTAGCACAAGAATTGGTTAGACCGTATCTGTGGGTTTTGATCTTAATAGAGTAAGATAGATATACAATGTATTACAAAAGGTCCTATTCTTTTAACAGGATAATAGCACCCGGTGATAGGGATCATTGTTTGATGAAAACAACTTAAATCGGTGTAATTACTTCTTGGTATATTTTACGTGAAAATTACAGACATTACTTTGGAAATTTAACAGAAAATACATAAAAATAGAGGGAACGAAAACTACAACGTCCGTTCACCCCTGTGTCTATTGCTCAACAAAAAACAAAATACGATCATGAAAATGACATCACTGAAAACTCCAGCCAGCTCGCCTCCTTCACCGCGCGCACCAACCTCTTTGGGCGCGCGCCTCTACATCACGCGTTAACATCCTCCCCCCCTTGAAGACCTGTCTTCAAAACCTCTTCATCATCAGTATGGTGCACCAACGGGTACAAGCTCTTCAATGGGTCAATTCATCTGGTATTCTAGCAACTCCTTCTGAATCAGGGTGTACAGAATCTGTCCAATTCATAATTTCAAGGGAGGCGCCGTCTTCCTTTATCACTAGGCGATTCTTCTCTTTGTCTGTCAGGACCGGTGATGGTACGGAGATAAGCGGTCTACCTATTATTACAAAAGTGGTCAAGGTAGATGGAAACATGGTCGGAAGGACTGCTTGACAGGGAACATACGTAAGGGTCTCGAATAAAATATCGCTTTTACTCGTACAATATAACTCTTCACCTATAAGTTAAATTCCTATTACCTAGAACCCTCTTAACGTGAAATTTTGCAGACTTCACCCCTGCCTTCCACAATCCACTAACTTCGGTGAATATGACAACGAACCTTGCCTACTTGTTCATACTGAACTGAACCAATACTCTTTTAGAATTATCAAGAACCTAACTCGTTACTGGCTCCCACAAAGTTGGTCCTGCTATAACAGAAAATAATTCTACAGCTTGATAGGTTTACCACTACATTTTACCTTTACGTCATTTACACATTACTAACTCATGAACTTTTTTACAATACTACTTACAAATATTTTAGATCATAAGCCTTGACAATATCACATTTTAATAACAAAACGAGAGCAGAACTCTACATTTTTCGCAAAAAAAATCAACCATAACGACAAAATTCCCTTGGAGAAGGGGCTACCCCCCACGAGATGAAACCAGCGAGGATTTCTTTTGTGACTACATGCTTACACTCACCATTACGAAATATAAGTAAATACATTACAGTTATTTATCTAATTACAGAAACATGTATCCAACTCAAAGCAATACTAGATTCTGTCTCTTAAAAACACTAACAAATACAGTACACGTTATGGCATTACAAATCTAGCAGGTACGCTAGAAACAGCCGCAACTAGCTACTCTAGCTACTCGTATTCATTACATTACAAACACAGGACAGAACATATACATCACATTACAAACATAGGACAGGACATGGTTCTTTACGAAACCTCTACTACAAATTACCATTTAACTTGACATGAATCGCCGAGGCCTGAAGTAGATGGGTACGAGGGCATTTTTTACAGAAACTACATCGTCTGTCTAGGGTCAGAAACTACATTGCCTGCCCAGGGTCAGAAACTACATCGCCTGCCCATTACATCACAGCGCACCTCGCAAAAAACATTAACTATCTACTACGATCACCCACTTTTACCTCGGACGACGACTTTTTCACCTACCGTGAAGCTCTAAACTTAATTTTACATGCGAGCGCTATAAAAATGACTACATGAAGTGCTAACTCGCTACCGTAGACAAGTAGACTGGCCCGACTGGACCCGCTGGCGGCGGCGGCAGCGACGTTGTGAGGGCCGCTCCCGCGCCTGCACCATTACCATTACTACTAATCGTCTCTGATGACGCTTTATGTCTACTGTCTACTGGTTTTACATTTGCCAAAAGTGGTTGAGCCTTCGACATGTAACCAAAGAACAAATTTTCTATTTCTTCCCTTTTGTTTAGCTTAACTACATCATTCTGACAAACACTTCAATTTCCACACAGACATTGTAAATTGCCTCAAATCTCTCTAACCTAAGCTTCAAATCAGTTGCAAATTAGTCATTTTGCTAGAGCCAGCAACGAATCAAACTTCATACTATGAAAATAAAGAGTAAATAAGTACCTGGCTCAATCCGACACAAACTTGATACTATTGCAGCCCGCGCACGGACGGAGGAAGGCGGGCAGGACTAGCACAAACCGCGCGCTGTGTGGCGCAGTCAGCAGGGGCAAAATCTCAAAATTTCTTAAAATACAAATGCTTTCTCTACCTGACGACCTGGAATACACACAAATACAACATTACATCTTTGAAGCAATACAATTACAAAAACACACAGACTAGAGATTCCTGCGAGGGTTTACAACCTAACTCTACAAAATAAACAAAAGGGTCTGAGATAAAACTACATTAAAATGTACTCGAAATCGATTCAATGGTTACCTACATACACAGAAATACCTACCCAAGGAATAATTACTATACAAATCACAAATAATTGATTAACCCACGATTTCACAAAACTGCTAATCTGAGACCACCTTATATTTTTATACTTCAATCCAAGACCAAAGGGAATTTACAGCGGAAAAGATGGCGAATACAAAATAAGGAAAGACGTCACCGCGGATTCACTGTTTCTTCGGCTTTTCATAAGCTTCATTAGAACTCCTTGATAGGTAAATGTGGTCCGGGGCTGCATCCAATACCAAATAAAACAATCCTCATTCCAAATAGATTGTGCCTTCTCCGTCAGGTTTCTCCTTGGCTGGTAGCGTCTCAAATTAGTGCTGGCCACGGCACCAAAAATTGTTTGATGAAAACAACTTAAATCGGTGTAATTACTTCTTGGTATATTTTACGTGAAAATTACAGACATTACTTTGGAAATTTAACAGAAAATACATAAAAATAGAGGGAACGAAAACTACAACGTCCGTTCACCCCTGTGTCTATTGCTCAACAAAAAACAAAATACGATCATGAAAATGACATCACTGAAAACTCCAGCCAGCTCGCC
Source organism: Zelleria hepariella (assembly GCA_949319315.1). NCBI lineage: Eukaryota > Metazoa > Arthropoda > Insecta > Lepidoptera > Yponomeutidae > Zelleria > Zelleria hepariella. The sequence goes on from OX439396.1 coordinate 396,085, forward strand.
TCCTTCACCGCGCGCACCAACCTCTTTGGGCGCGCGCCTCTACATCACGCGTTAACAATCACCTACCTTTTTTTTTTTCTCTTTGACGTTCCGTTGATTTTTAAATTAATAAAATGTAAGCGCTGTGGCGGGAAAATTTTTTTTTTAAATTAGTTTTATATTGATTTCCACAATGTTTATGCACTTACGCACATTATCATTGTTTTTGAATTTAGACAAAAACATTTTTGTCCAACTTTTTTTTAATCAAGTTGACCAGTAGGTTACACCCTGTAAAAAAATTAGGACATTTTGTAACACGTTGTAGTTAAAAACCCATACGTACCATATGGCTCTAACCCATGCTTTTGCTAATCCAGACAACAACAATTCACCCGTGTGTTCTATCATCTCTAATATTATTTTCATAGAGTTCCGTTTTATCCAAGTTTCACAACACAATAGAGCTCAAGTTGCCCTGTAAGGTGCAAGTACCTAAGTAGTTGGCTCGTCTACTCGTTTTCAATACGAACCCGGACAAGGAAAAGTTCGCAAGAAGTTTCCTCGGCGGAGCTCAGGCACTAGCGGCTAAGTAACTTCGGTGGTACTAAAATTTAATGTGTTGTGTTGTGCCTTAAGCGCGCAGACAAATGAGGCAAATTTTAATGCGTTGTGTTGTGCCTTAAGGCGCTGGGCATAGTGAATTAGCCCGCGCGCAAAAAAAATGCACAAAAACGATTCCTGTATCAAATACACTAAAAAAATCGAAAATGTTCACATATCAAACCCTAGAATTAGGTGAGAGCTATCTAAAATAGCTAGTTTTGTGTTGATACCCATAACAGATTGCAAGATATTTTGTTAGAAAAAAAGTGCGCCGCCTATTTTTTTTCATCAAAAATATCTTCAAAACGTTTATGAATGTCAACACGAAACTGGCTGTTTCAGATAGGTCTCACCTAATTCTAGGGTTTGATATGTGAAATTGTTCGATTTTTTTAGTGTATTTGAGACAGGACTCGATTTTGTGCATTTTTCTTGGCGCGCGGGCTATTCACTATGTACAGCGCCTTAAGGTCAATTTAAAGGCACAACTAGCGCCGCCAGTGAAAAAAAAATCATATGTTCTTTTTGGATGCGTTTTTTGCTAAAAAACTCAACATTTCAACGCGAGGCTAAACTATTTTCAGGACCTAAATCTCGCCAAAAGTGGCCATTGGTAGGTTGAGATTTTGCAGGAGAGTTTTTAGCAAAAAACGCATCCAGAAAGAAGATATGATGTTTTTTTTTTTCTTTGGTGCTAGTCGTGCGTCCTACTGGGCCTTAAGTCAGGGGGTCTACCGGCTAAGACGAAGCCAATTACCATTGGCGAAAATCGAAGTTCGATTTTTGAAAAATGTACTGCCATCCAGTTTATTTTACTGCCACCCAGTTCATTTTTCATAAATCGAACTTCGATTTTCGCCATTTGTAATCGGCTTCGTCTTAGCCGGTAGACCCCCAGATTTAATTTGATTTTAAATAATAATGTGCGGAAAAGATAATCTGCGGGGTCATTTATAGTGTGCAATAAAGAGTTATCTATCTACTTATCTATCTTTACATCGCATTCAATGATGGCATCCACTAATGAAAGTCCAATAGCGGGGCGGCCCATACGTTTACCACTGCGCGCGGTTTATCTCGCCTCGATGAGTCGTTTGCATTGCGTTGCGTGCGGCTAATCCATCAGTCGACAGCCAAATCGCAATACAAGTGAATAAACAGGGAACGCGGTGTCTATAATGGAGTATCGTTGGCCTCCCAGCAGAAGGAAAGAACCGGGGTATCCTCGTTTTTCTCCTACAACAAGCGAATGAATCCTCTAGAATTAGTATCAAAATATCCTTTGCTGTGCTACAAAAACATTAATAAATCCTAATTGAAGCTATAAGTAAGAAGCCCATTTCGACACCTTTGCGTTACAGACTCAGGCCCCGTATTACGCTAAAGTTCGCGCGTTTTTGGGAGCGCGAAAAAGAAACTAGAACTTTACCCTGACAGCGGTGGCCACTACCTTTTACAGGGCAATTTTTAAATAGCGTTATTCCTGAAACACGTCACCTTTAAAAAGTGATTTCAAACAACTTTTAAAAAGTTGGAATTGGTGCTATTTCGGTGTGCTTACGTGCTTTATCATTCTTTGCCATTCTTTACCTACTACCTTTCCAGCCTTTCCTGCTCCTATTTGTTATTCTGCGCAAAAAAAAACTCGGAAACGGCTCTAACGATTTGGATAAAATTTAATAGCAAGAAAAAATTATTTTTTTAAGTTTACTTGCACAGTTTTAATTTCGACGGTTGCATTCCAACGCGATTTTAAACAAATCAATATTAGCGAAGCTCGGTAGACTCCCAGGAGTCCCAGGTACATGTGAATTGAACCTACGACTTTGATATATTTAAATTTGTTTTTTTATTGAAGCAATTGGAAGTCTAATTGGCGCTACTCGCACATTGATTTATAATATAAGTCGACAAAAGAAGAAAAAAAGTTTCAGAGAAGGAAAAACATGGAAAGCATTGAAGGTCCACAAATTCTACGATAGGAAAATGATTCGAAAGCCATTTCCCAGTCGCAGATACGTCTCGATAAACGTCAAAAGGCGAGTGAATTGCGTTTGGCGCGCTCCCGGGACACAATAAAATTTTTCTTTTAAAAGTCGCGCTGCTCGGGAGGGTTCCGCGGCCGAGCCAGCCCGTAATCGAATAAGGTGCAAGAGCCGATGTCTAGCGAGCTAGGAAGCAAATATTGGCCCGAACAATTGAACAATTAATTGGTAGCTAACTTTTGAATCTATCACGACAATAATAATTACAAAAAAAATTGGTTGTTTGTAAAGTAGGTTTACGATCGAGATGTTTACGTGATAACGTCTTTAAACATTCAACGAAAACTTAACCGCACGAGAAAATCTCCATTCGTTTGTATGCCGCTAGAGTGAGAGAGACGGAAGATCGGTCCACTCACTCGAACGCTATGCCAGCCTCCGCTCGTGAGGATTCCGCGTGACAAGTTTCACGGAGTGACTGGCAGCGCTCGAGATGAGACGGGAGATCGGTCCGTCTCTCTCTCGTTATACCTGCGATCGCGCTCGTGAGGTTTTGGTGTGACACAAGTTTCTGAACATGTCACCCGACTAAAACGATTTTAAAGACGTTATCACGTCAAAAAACTTTTGACTTGCCATGGATCTCCAAAAAGCCCATGGATCTCAGTCTGCATGGTATGGGGTCAAGACGTGCAAAATAAAACCAGCTGTTACATACATGACATCCGCGAACAGGGGGTCTACCAGCTAAAACGAAGCCGATTACCATTGGCGAAAATCGAAGTTCGATTTATGAAAAATTAACTGGGTGGCAGTAAAATGAACTGGGTGGCAGAACATTTTTCATAAATCGAACTACGGTTTTCGCCAATGGTAATCGGCTTCGTCTTAGCCTGTAGACCCCCAGGCGGGTTACGACTGAATGAGAAAGGCAGCAAACCGCCAACTGGAAATTTTTGGGAGAGGCCAGATCAGACCATGTTCAGAAGTGGACCAACAGAGACTGCCAATGATGATGGTAAGTGTTGGAGGGAGATGCATCTTCTCAATCTCAGAATGTGTCAAAATCTCGCATGTCCACGTTCAGTTATGGGACTCAATAAAGTCCGTTCGCTATCATAGTGTCACTTTTTTCACAAAATAAATTAAAGGAAGCTGACGTGGCGCAAACACGCCAGTGAATTTGGCTCGCGGCTCGTCAAAGAAGCGTCGTATTGAGAGGTTGTGCTTGTGACTTTTGACTTAGTATTTTGTATTGAGTGTTGATCGCTGCGTGTAGATAAAATGTTTTTGCGTTCGTTAGGACAGCGAGGAAACTTCGAATGACCCACAAATTCAAAGACGAAGGTTTTGTAAAACATTTAAGCAAATTCTCAGCATTGTGTTGAAATGAATATGTCTGCACCCAACACAGATACTTCAAAAATAGTTGGTATCCCAAGAACCAAGATTGCCGTCGTGTGTACCGACACTATCTAAGCGAACGGACTTTACGTGACAGCTACCCGGAGCGCCGAAGGATACGGTCTCAATCGGCGACTAAGCCGCGCGGGAAGTTGCTAAGCCACGGCTCAGGCACTGGACGCAATGGGACAGATGGACGAACTAGACACAACTTTTATTATACTTGATTTACAGTAGTATAGTCTTTTTCATTCCGCCAACATTACTTTACAGGGTTCGTGGTCGCGGCGGACTCTGAAATCCTGTAAAATTACGTTAAGGCTGGAAGATAGCAGCGTGGCGGGAATTCAAAAATTTCACAGTCTGTTGTTTACAATAAAGAAAAGAATACTGTTTTATTGCCGCGAACGAAAAATCGCTCAAAAAAAATAGCTCAGTTTAGCTACAAAATGTAAAAAACTGTGAAAATTTTGAATTTCCCGCCACGTTGCTATCGTCCACCCTTAAGATGATGTATTTGTACAAAGTACTTTTTAAATAGCTTTATTCCTGAAACACGTTAACTTATTAATGTGATTTCCAACAACTTTTGTTCTATGACTTTGGTGAAACCGAATTTTTATTTTTCCATTTTTTTTTTCCAACAACTTTTGTTCTATGAGTTTGGTGAAACCGAATTTTTATTTTTCCATATTTTTCTTTTTGACATATTTGCTATATTTAAGGAGGAGCAGGAGAAGCTGGAAAGGTCGTAGAGGGTGGAGGCGGCGCTGAAATGGTACAAATGCAAACTTTTAAAGAACAAGAAACGACCAAGAAAAGTAAGTAAAAAGTATCGAGCTTTTCGAAAAGTCGTAGAACGAAGTGTTTGGAAATCCCATTTAGAATTTGACGTGACGATTCCTCAGACACCCCAACTTCCGAATGTGATTTCCAACAACTTTTGTTTTACGACTTTTATAGTGAAAGCGATTTTTTTTCTATACAAAACAATATTGTGTTAATTTTTTTTGCTTGGGCGATGGCGACATTTCTTTTCATTTCTACCACGAGGTTCAGGCGAGAGGTCGCGTAGCCCTCACATTTGCGGACCCTTAGCTTAAGGGGCACTTAAAATTTCAACTTCATTATAATTTACCTCGGCCCCGTACCGCAATATTATTTAAGTTTCTACAAAAACCTAAAATTAACATGCCTTTTAGCTTGAGCTACCAAGACTGTACCGCCTAAAGAGCTCCCTTTATGCTGACATACTTTTTGTTTTTCATTTTAAACTAAAGAAAATATATTTATTTTCTAAAAACTAGGAAAATTAAAAAGGGAGTCCGTTACTTGGTAAGAAACGAAACTCTAAAATTCGACATTTAGCTCATGTGGTATGTAGAGGTAAGTTAATAAATCGGTGATATTATGTTGAGTAGATCAATGGTCAGTGGGTAGACGTAAAGCTAAATGAGTCGATAATGCTGTGAAGACAAATAAGATAATAGATAATATAAGATAAGAATGAAGTTGTGAAGCCAATCTCATTTTTCATTCGTTTTAATGCTAACTACTGCGCGTGTGGTGACTTTATAAGACATTATTTATTTGACATTTTGACGCGCCATTTATAGCAACTCTCCCGAGGCCGCAATTTGCGTTATTTCTTATTACTCCAAAACTCCTAAACAAGAGCTATTTTGTCACTGAATTGAAAATAGGATATTATAATGGCAAGAATTTGGGTCGCGCATAAGCTCATGCTCGCATTTGCGACCCTAAGGCCCGGTTTCTGAGTTGAGAATTTTGCTAAGCAAATACTTAACTATTGTTCTATCACGCTCTTTTGTGAGAAATCTGCAGAGACAGGACGATACTTACCCATTTGCTAAGCGAATTTCTCAATTCAGAAATCGGCCGAAAGTCGCGTGCACGGCGCCACGAAAAAAGTCGCGCGCGACTGGGATGTGCTACGGGGGCAGGAGGACAATTAATGAGATTGGTATTCGATCTAGGATTCTAGGGGGTTGGCGTAAAAAAGAAAAGGAGCTAATGCCCAGTGGTGGGCCAGATAGTTAGATACAAGACATTTATTTACTTTGAACGTGGTACCTACATAGATGGATAGACGTTGAAACTGCTAGTTCCTAGCTCGCTGGCGGGCGCGCGCCGCTCACTGCAAAAGCCACGCTTTTGTCGCCATAATCGAATCGCACCGAAAAGTGTTCGATAGGATGTACTACTATGCATTATTGCTTCTTTACTGCAAGATACGGATCCACACGGTGCTAACTTTCGTACGACTGTCTTATGCTTATCACGTCGGCATTAAGGCTGAAAGATAGCAGCGAGGCGGGAAATTAAACATTTTCACAGTTTTTTACATTTTGTAGCTAAACTGAGCTATTTTTGTTCAGCGATTTTTCGTTCGCGGCAACAACATAGTATTCTTTTCATTATTGTAAACAACAGAACAACAATAATTCAGCCGATTATGTGTTCTGGTCTACGACAAGTTTTTTGGGCACTGCTTCGTATACCATAACACATAATCGGCTGAATTATTGTTGTTTTGTTGTTTACAATAATGAAAAGAATACTGTTTTATTGCCTCGAACGAAACATCGCTGGACAAAAATAGCTCAGTTTAGCTACAAAATGTAAAAAACTGTGAAATTTTCGAATTTCCCGCCACGTTGCTGTCGTCCACCCTTAAATCGCTTCATATTGTAAATTATACAAGGTGTTGTTTTTGTAAAGTGTCACCCGACTCAGGGGTAATTATTTACCTATACGATACTGAAGCAAAAAAAAAATGTATTAAAAAATACAGTGAAAAATACCCAAAAATCATTAAATTGTGCCTCATAATAACGCTTGCGGCCGCACTCGCAAAATGGGGCGCCAAATCTCGCGCGCGCTTTGAGAAGGCCAAAAGTGTCCGCACGTCGTGGTTATTAAAGAACAAATTGAACAAGGTAAATTGTGAATTTAAAAAAAAATTTAAAAAAAACTTTTTTCTTAGTGTTACTAAAACTATCGTCCCTGTGTCGGGTGTCACTAAGCAACCCCCCCCCCCCCCCCCCCTCCCATAGACAGATATGGAGCGGAGGGGGGGGGGGGGGGAGGATGGCGCGGTCGCAATGAAATTACACTAATTTGATTGGAAGTGGACCGCGAGCACTCGGGTTGGGTCAACTACTGATTCCTATTATTGCTTACTAGTGACATTTGCTGGTTCAAAATACCGGCTAACATTTGAGTCATTAACCGCTCGGTTGGTATACTTTTTTCCCAATACCCTCAGGGCGCCTATGAGCCGAAGTAATACCAATGCCATCAAAAACAAAACTTGTAAAAAAAAACCAAGCCTCGCTGCTCAGTTCTTCTACCGTAAAAAGTTTTGAGATCCATGTAATACCAACAAGTCGGTTAATTTATTCAGTCCCTACTTTTTAAGGGTCCTTCTGTCTTGAGTAATTTATTACGTAATTAGCTAACCTAACAACATCTTATAGTGACCATACCAAAATTAAACATCTTTTATGTTTTAAATAAATAGATTGACTTGGCCATCGCATGAAAACACAAGTAATACAAATTATATTATTTAATGCGATTGCCAAGTCAATCTAATTATTTAAAACATAAAAGATGTTTAATTTTGATATGGTCACTATAATATGTTGTTAGGTTAGCTAATTACGTAATAAATTACTCAAGACAGAAGGACCCTTAAAAAGTAGGGACTGAATAAATTAACCGACTTGGTATTACATGGATCTCAAAACTTTATACGGTAGAAGAACTGAGCAGCGAGGCTTGGTTTTTTTTTACAAGTTTTGTTTTTGATGGCATCTCATTCCTTTTTGTAGATAGTCCTACTTTTTTTGCTTTCCAGTACCTTCTACTTCTTGAATACCAACAACGGATTTTGGCTTTTTCATTCGGTTGACCATTTTACAAGTTACCTTTGAACATAATTATATGTATGTAGGTAACTCATACACTGATTTATTCCATTATATTCAGAATACGTAATTAATGTATAAATCAAGGAAAAACGGAAATATTTTGCAATTTTGGTCCAGCTTTCTAAATACACAAACTTCAGAAATAACTTTTTACACTTAAACTTTTCTAAGCACTGCACATTTTACGAAACTAGTCGGCTACACCGACATAATACACGACACGTTTACGAAATACAAAATGCATTGTACATGTATGCAAATAAAACTTTGTAATCCCATATATTTATATGGGAATACAAAGTTATATATGCAGTTGGTGTTTCTAGGTACCTGGACTGAAATTGCAAAATATTTTAGTTTTTCCTTGATTTATACACTAAATACTAATTGTATTCTAAATTTGAAGCTTCTATGTATGCTAGAAGTGCCTTAGAGTTTTGATGATCAATCAGTGAGTGAGTGAGTGAGTGACAAAATACGAAACTTTGACTAGTTATAATTCTTAAACTACTGGTTCAAATTGAATGAAATTTGAAATATTCCGTGTTTATACAATGCTTTCTTGGTTACAGAAAATTCAGGCTTCTAGTTTTATCCGAAACGAAGTTATAGGGGGGTCGAAAATGGCCTGAACTGCTTCGAGAAAAGTATGGTACGGCCGTGCCGCTTTTTAGCTCGACTTGGTGGGGGCACTGCCGTGCCCCCGGATTGGTAGTAGCCAAAGACATACAAAGACATTTGGATGGACACATATTTAAAACCCTCCGGTCCGTAAGGACCGAATCTCAGAACGCCCTGATTTCATTGTGCCTAAATTTCAATTTGCCTTTGTCCCATAATGCCTGAAATCCGTAATGACTTAATTTCCGTTTGTCTACATCTTATTTACGATGTTATGAACAACTCTCTATTTCTGCATGCGGGTGTACATATCCGTGGGTGCCCTCATAATCTATTTTAACATGTAAATTACAATCCAGGCATCATTTACCTAATGTGTTATGTTAGGTAAATAAAGATGACAGTACCTAGATTATTACATCCATCTATTTGAGCTGACGTTGTCAACGGCGTCGATGCGCCGGGTCAGCTCGGTTGCCATGGCGACCGCCCAATCAAGCCCCTTTCAGCCCGTAATTACTGCACATTTACTCGATATCTATCGAACTGAGGTTGCGAGGGACATTACATCGAACCACGGATATGCAACATGTATTGTCAGCTTGCCAGCAGCATAAATGCTATCTTCATTGAGTGATGCCTAGTACCCAGTTTATTCATCTCCCAGAAATAGTTTTGACATCTCCCAGGCTCGGAAAGTATGCTGTTACTAGTATCATAATTATGATGAGGCAAAAGTCATTTTTGCGCGCATCGAAGTTTGAATGCAACGCCCTTTGGTGTATTGAAATAAATAAGGAACTCACTTGGCTCATCTGTCACTTTCAAAGAAGGAAATTCTTTAACTGACCTTTATGAACATAACTATCTATTGTTTCTTAGTGTATCTAACATAATATTTTCCTCGCTCTGTAGGATGCAAAACTATTATTTGCAGCAAGTGCTTGTATTGAATACCAGGCTAGCGAACTTTTCTAAAAATCGCATCGCTCTTGGCTCAAAAAAAGAAGCCTGAGCACCACGAGTGCTTACTGTCACTGTCACTGAAAGTGATAAGTTGGATAAACAACCTTACTACTATAGTATTAGGATACATGACAGACGTCCGGCAGACGTCCGGCACAGCTTTTTCGCACTGGTGGTGGCTACTCTGAGCGTAGCACGAGACGCAAATAATATTGCATACGTGCGAAACACACAACTTTTCATCTCACAGAGCGAGGAAATTAATAAGTTAGATGTGAGAAAGACAATGAGTTTCCATATTCTTTGCTTTGACAGTTGAGTCAAAGGATTTCCTTTATTTCTTTTTATATAACATAGGGCATCGCATTAAAATTTCGAAGCGCGCAAAAATGCAGATAGTTTAAAGTATGCGTTTCCACGACCGTATGTTACTAATAACAGCACACTTTCCGAGCCTGGGAGATGAAAACACTTATTTTGGGCTTTGTTCTCTTCCTTTCACTTGGAGTACTCTCCACTCCGTATTATTTGACGTGCGGCGACCACGACCGGCACTCTGATGAATTCCGTTTGGCCCCAGCCGAGTAAATAACATTTTTCATCTGGGTATTTTTCATGCCGTCGCCGTGACCGCCGGCTCTCAGTAGTAGCGCTGCTTGAAGCGAAATATGGCGGCTTCGCTTTTAGGATTATAGAAATTATACAAATTACAAAAAAAAAAACCGTATTGGTACTCAATGGGAACCAACCGAGAGGGGAAGAGATCGGTTGGCAGACCACCAGCCAGATGGTCCGACGACAGCCAAAGTAGCTTGGAAAAAAGTGGTTGCGCCTTTCAACTTTTATACACCGTGGAATTTTAGTGGTATTAAAGCCGAAGGTATTTCGTTGCACTCGTGATTCTGAGCCAAATTCCAAAATTTTACTTCAAAACGGGCGAAAAAAAAAACACTTCCCAATACAAACGGCTATCGCCAATCGACACCATTTGTATGGAGAAGTGAATTTTTTTTTCGCGCTTTTTGGAATGAAATTTTGTTATTTGGCTCAGAATTACCAGTGCAACAAAATACCTTCGGCCTTAAAACCATTAAAATTGGAGTATTATGTTTTTTAATTCAGTACTTTTTTTACTTGAACCGATTTGAAGATGGAGATCGGAACTCCTCAACGGACGGCAGCAAATCACTCGGATTCAGTGCAATAGCTTAATAAAGTTTTTTTTTTGTTAATTTTGTAATGTATCATTGCAAATGATTATAGGTAATACTCGTAAGTGCCTACTTGACTTACATATTATGTAGAGTAAGGGTTTCATAATATAGTTTTCTGGCTTCCACAATTCGTATACCTAGACACTTGTCTTTCCTGAGGGCTAGGCCATCTAAGCTGTCAGGATGGTACCAAGTGATCTAGTCAATGTCCAAGGCACTGCAGCGTCCGAGTGGTATCTCCCTCAATCTAGTACGAGTGAAGGTAGCACCGGACAAAAATGTACCTACCTATAAATCATCTCTCATTACGTAGGATGCGAAGGCCTTAGCTAGTATGCTGCATTCCAGCGCTAAATCTCACGCGGTAGTGTTAGGAGCAATGCCACAACTTGCTGTAAACAGTTGTTACATTGTTCGGTGGCTGTTAGCGTGACGAGAAAACATCTTTTCACGTTGAAACTGTGCCGGTGAATGTCGTCACACACGGGAGTTTCTCATGCCACACGATAACAACATCATCATCATCATCATCATCATCATCAGCCCACCTCACTGCTGCTCTCTGCTGCCCACTGCTGGGTATAGGCCTTTTTCCCCTCACCCCACCTCTCGCGGTCCCTCGCCATCCGCATCCATGGACCCTCTGCCGCCACAAATACAAGAAAAAACGATTGCTTTTGATTTCAAAGTGAATTCAAGCTATTTGAACTCTAAGGGTGGTATTCTAGAACTCTACTTAAACTCAGTTTAAACAGAGTTCAGACTGTCGATAAAGCAGTGCATGTTTTGATATGAAGGAAGGGATATTCAAATCAAAACATGCACTGTTTTATCGACAGTCTACACTACTAAACTACTTAAACTGAGTTTAAACAGAGTTCAAGGAGCGTTCTAGTTTGAACTGAGTTTAAACAGAGTTTAAGTAGCGTTCTAGTTTGAACTGAGTTTAAGTATCGTTCATGAATACCACCCTTAAACCGATTTAAAAATGGAAGGTTGATTGGTGCAGACAATTATTTTATTCATATTCATATAAGACTGAAGACGGAAGAATATCGGTGGTAGCCTAGTGGGTAAAACAATGCACTCAGAAGCCAGGTTTGATTCCCGATGCTGGCGTGTACAGTCTGCAACACGCTAGGGTACCCCTTTTTGTTCGATTTGCGACCTTATGCCGCGCGCGGTAAGAGCTGTCATGGGGTATCTGTGACTGTTGCCGACCGTACCTATAAGTTTAATCTATTTCAAAGTTATGGATATTTGTGAATTTGTAGTATTTTGAAGTTTCAGTCCAACGTAGCATTTTTCACCCGCCGTTTATACGCTGGTGTGGAGGACCCGACTCTTTTAAACTTTTTTCCTGCTTTTACCTCGACGTCTAAAGCAGATGATCTAAAAAACCACAAGAATTCATTGTACAGGCATTGCAGCTGCTGCATTTTTTACAATCTTCAGAATTTACTCTTAGTGATAAGACCGCCGTCTGTGCTATTAGGTTAAGAAAATTCTTGTAAATAATTAACTTCTGTGTACCATAAAGTGTTTCCTATCTTTAAACTTACATTTTGTTGAACCTGTGGTATTTGGGAGTGTAAGCCAATAAGTAATATTTTAATTACTGTAAAGTCAAGACGGTTCGACAAAGACTAGCTTTTGCCCGCGACTTCGTCCGCGCAGACTATTGTTTTTCTCGTGAGTTTCTGCTATTCGAGGCGGAGAGAAATCAAAAACAAATGAAAGTGCAAATCGAGATACATTTGTAGCTTGTGCAAGTGTGCATGTCCTACTAGCTTAGCAAAGACCTTCTCTCAGACAGAGAGAGAGGCACACTACGCGTGCCCACCTTGTTGAGGGCTTATGCTTCAGCCGTTCAGGTTTCCTCACGATAATATTTTCCTGACAAATCGCACATGAATAGTCAGAGGGTATTATCTCAAAAAAGTGAGTTTCGAGAAAAAGCGTTTTGAATATTTGAAAATTCATAACATTTGATGCAGGCCACATATTGATAACTTTTTGTATTTGCGTTGTAGGTTGACTCTTTCTCTGCATGATTGATGACAAAAATTGAGTTGAAAAGCAGTTGTTTAATAGTTATACTGTTTTTCCTGACACTCTATCAAGATAATACTGTATAGCCTGACAAAATTAAATTAATTTGTATTTACGACTCTATAGCCAGATTTTTTTAGCAATTTTAATGTATTATTTCAAAATAATACAGGTCTTTTTACCTGAATTTGAAAATTATATTTTTTAAAGTGTATTAAAATAAATTAAACATCATGAAAGCAGACTTTTGTTATCATTAACAGAAGTTTTCTTAAGTAATCATGAAGTAAATAACAAAATAAGTCACAATCTTCCCAACAAACAAAAATTGGTATAAATACTTGAGTATTTCAGTCTTCAATAAAGTACTTAAACTAATACAATCTAATTTAGTTTTAGGTCGCTTATAATTAAATTAAATTTATTTATTTCAATAAACTACTTCCTCTGTGCTATTTACTTTAAGAAAAAGTTATTAAAGGTAGTCGTTTGTAATAAAAAATCTAGGATCAATCAATAATTCTAGCGAGGAAATGTGGAAGCGATGCACAATCAGTAATATTAGACCTGGAATAGCTGACACAAAATTGTTAGCCAATTGGTTTCGAACTCAATTTATCGAAGTGCGAGCTTAGAGAGAACCTCCCCGACGAAGAAAAACATGACTTGGCCTCACATTTTTATTCACTCATCACTGTGCCTCCTAAGATCTCCAGTGCAGGACGATTCCTACGATAGATTTATTTCATCAAATTTGATGAATTTGCCAAATATGACAGAATTATGTGTGTGAATTTGTAGTAGCAATTATCTCTCGCTGACTGTGAAGGGAAACATTGTGAGGAAACCTGAGCCTATGAGGCATTATACCAAAAATCGCCAATCAGCATTGAGCACGCGTGGTGAGAGAAGGCCATTGCCTAGCTAGTGGGACATGTACAATTGTACAGGCTACATCTTACTTTTTTTCCTACTCTTAAATTCTTGTACGTATTACGCTGTTCAACATTGAGGCAAAATTATTAGATAAACCTTATAAGCAGTCCTAAATTGCCCTTAAGAGGATAGACCCAGACCAAATTGTCGATCCGTCACGGTTGCTTGGGCATAAGAAAGCCTTCAAGCATCGCGCTGCCAGCGTTCCTGTCCTCAGTCTACAGCACGATCGACCTAATCGGCCAGGAGCCCTTGGCCAGACACGGCAGGTCCAAGCCAGGATCTGTGGCTGAATCTGTTCTGGGCCCCTGCCAAGCCTAGCCTAGCATGGCATAGCTAGAGACAATGGCAATAGGCCTGGGTGACGCTTATTGTGGCGGTCGCTGGTTTGGGACACTACGTAAGTCGACATAGTAGCACAGTCTCTTATAAAAGCGGCCTCCTGCCGCACCGGCGGCGTTGGTGCGGCTACAGCATAGGGGTACAAGAGGCACAAATATGCAGTCCTGGTACAGGGCTAAATATTTGCGTCCTTCGGCGTAGAGACCCTCAGGGACCAGGTGCGCGAAAACTCTCTCAAGAGATTTCATTGTGCCTGATTGACGCCTCGAGAGAACAGAGGGCTGGTGCTTACCAAGGGCAAAGGCTGAGCCTCGCCATCCAGTGAGGCAACGCCGCCAGCCTACCCTACCGAGCGACGTTGGCGATCTGGCTCAAATATTTTACCTATTTTAGGTTATTGTTAAGTTAGCAATGCAAAATTTGGTTATGTGGCATAATATCCGGGGAACTAAGAGGCAGAAATTCTCCAGATGGACGATAAGTGGGGTCGACTTATTCAGCATCACAGTCTTCTTACGCTATTTCCAGGTCTTCAGCACTATTATCTACTTTGATAGCTGGATTGGCGGCAAAAATCACCTTCCTTGTACCAGAATTTTGAATTTATTATCGGTCAAAACGGTATTATTCGGTTTACAACAAAAAAAATATTACAAAAAAAACTGGACAGAGAGTAGTATCTAGAAGAAACCTATGGCAATATGGTATTAAGTCAATATAAAACCAACGGTATTTAAAAGGTTGTGAAAAAAAGACGGGCTATAGAGTATTAAGTCAAAATAATACAATTGACGAATTATTCAAAACAGGCTAAAGAGTATTAACTAAAAGATAATACGCTCTAGACTGCTCACATTTTAACATTTTATAGTAATTATTGACACAGCACCTGTCATAACTTGAAATAACACGAGTGACCCGTCAATTTCGGGCGGCGCTTACTGGCTAACTAAAATGTGACAGTCTTGCCTGCTCGAATGCATTGCAAACCAAATTGGAAGACAGTCGTAAAGCTCCGTTTCTCGGCTTTAAATTAACCTACAGATATGGCTGTCTTGCCAGATTGTAGAGAAAAATTTTGCGAACTCGAATCCGTCGTAAAAAAAAAATTGCATTTTCCGAGATAATACCCTCTGACTATTCATGTGCGAAATGTGGAAAGACCATGACTTTTCATTAGCACAGTTAGCACATAAGTTATTGAAGGGTGCTTTACGTAACAATTATGAACGGAGTTTGAAAAGCGCGAACTTTCGCGAGTTTTAATTGGTTGGTTTCATGGCGCGCCCTTCATTACGGCCCATTCGGAACGCCCCTGTCTTGTTTACTCCCGAACCTTAATATGAGTTGGGGCAATTGTATTCAACAGGGTGACGCAGAAGTACCACTCTTTCGCCTAAGATTGCCTACTGTTAGGCAGCTGCCCCAGCAACAAACCGTTTCCAAAAGATGTTTTTTGAACGAGCGAGCGAAGTTCTCCGAGTCTACTGGAACAATCCGGCGTTTGTATGTTTGTATGTATGTATGTATGTATGTATGTATGTATGTATGTATTTTTGTATGTATGTATGTATGAATGTTCGTTCGACGATAACTTGAGTAAATTTGGTCGGATCGTTATGAAATTTGGTAGGCGAGTAAATGAAATTAAAAGTTTTTTTAAGTTCGAACATGAGCCAAATCGGTCGAGGGGTTGCCGAGATATGGGGTTGTTAAGTTTATGTGGGGTCGCGAGTTCACAGTTCGGGGCGAACCACTAGTTGAACGAGCGAGCGAAGCGAGCGAAGTTCTCCGAGTCTACTGGAACAATCCGGCGTTTGTATGTATGTATGTATGTATGTATGTATGTATGTATGAATGTTCGTTCGACGATAACTTGAGTAAATTTAGTCGGATCGTCATGAAATTTGGTAGGCAGGTAAATGAGGCCAAGAGAATTTTTAAGTTCGAACATGAGCCAAATCGGTCGAGGGGTTGCTGAGATATGGGGTCGCGAGTTCATAGTTCGGGGCGAACCACTAGTCTTATTGTAGCTGCAGAAGCCACATGCTATTTGTTTAGCACCATTGATTGTTGCTGATTTATCCCAAGTTTTCCTTTCTCAGAGCTCTCTACTCTATGGTTGGTTGAGGGTGAACTGGGTAAATAATACATTTTGAGCGGTTTCGTTCGCACTTTGTTTGATCTTTATTACTCTTTGACTCGGTTTGGGTTCCAAATCATTGTCTGTTTTTATCTAATGACCTTTGCAGTCCTTGCATAATATTATTTAGACAGCGTTCATATTATTTAGAAATCTAGGCATTTCTAACTAAGGTCTTTGCATCTACGCTATGAGATGATTTATGCAGCGTCCAGTGGCACCTTCACTCACACTAGATGGGTGAAGTGACCACTCGACGCTGCAGTGCCTGGGACATTGTTTTAGATGGAGTAACGTACATTTGTGAATTTTAAGTAGCAAAACCATTCGCTAACGGCGAAGGAAAACATCGTGAGGAAACCCGCAGCTTAGTTAGCTCCACACGTATTGACTCGTCTTTCCTGTGGGCTAGGCTGACTAAGCTGTCAGGCTGGTACAGGTGCTAGGCATGTCTGACCTAGGATAGTCAATACGAAAATTGAAATATGTAAACCAATTAATGTAATCTTCGAGGCAATTTTTAAATAGCTGTATTCCTGAAACATGTCAACTGCCAAATGTGATTTTCAACAGGTTTTGTTTGGCGACTTTATACTTACTTTTTTATTTACTGAACGTTTCTTATCCTTTAAAAGTTTGCATTTTTGTACCATTTCAGCGCAGCCTGCGCAGCGCGCCTTCATGCCCCTCCACTCTCTACCACCTTTACAGCATCTCCAACCTTTACTTGTTACTAAGCGCTGCAAAAAAAAAAAAAAAAACAACAATACTTTATTTTGTACGGAAAAATAAAGCTTTCACCAAAGTCGTAGAACAAACGTTGTTGGAAATCCTATTTTGAAGTTGACGTTTTTTAGGGAAAGTAAAGCTGTTTTTTGCCCTGCATACAACAAAGTCAGGTTAGTTACACCATTTAAACTCTAATTTTTAATTCGAGTCCACGGAATGACAGTTGCTAGTATGGAACTGTCAGATAAAGCCTTTGTAGCAACTGTCATTTCGTGGACTCAAATTAAAAATTAGAGTTTAGAACTCAAGAACGAGTGGACCGATTTTTATGATCTTTGGTAAGTTGAATTCGGTACGCAAAGTTTTTTGTTCGAAAGTCCGTTATTGGCTTAAACTTATCTTTAGACAATATTGAGAAACTAATTTCCATATTTTTTATTTTGGTCCAGTAGTTTTGTTTTTATGCGCTAAAATGTATTGTTCCTATGACCGCCAACAGTATGCAGACCGTCGCGTGACGTCATAAAACCGTATCTTTGAAACGTTGTAAAATCCAAACTACTGATCCAAAATAAAAAATATTGAAATTAGTTTCTCAATATTGTCTAAAGATAAGATTAAGCCAATAACGGACTTTCGAACAAAAAACTTTGCGTACCGAACAAAATTCACCCATCTACAGAGGCCAGTGTAGGCCAAATTAGTAATAAGATGTATAAATAATTCATAAAATAATATATGTAACGGTCTAAGTTTGTATTCGAGAATAGAGCGGGACCTTCGGGACCCGCTTTTCAGTCTAAAAGCTTTTATTTTCATGAATTTGAATTTCAGATTTACCCTCTACTTGGTTAGAAAGCCTGTCGGCTAGTAACGAAACAAGAACTCGAAAAATCTCGCTGAGTGCCTTCTTATCTCTTTTCTATACTAAACAATCATCGAGACCGTGTCACCTAAAGTATTGCCTCTGTCAATGAAAAGAAAAACAGGGTGAGATGCAAACATGAAGTACTTACAATCAGAATCACGCTCTACAGGGTGCAATCGATTTTGATAGCGGAACTTTAAGAACACCCTGAAGCAGCGATTTCCCATATAAACGTAGTTCCGGTTTAATTTCTAAACTACAGGCTGGATTTTACTGAAACTTGGTTTATATCAGTAGATGACCAATACGAAGGTTTGCAAATAGTTTTTATACCAAAATACGCAACGCCCGCTAATTTAATGTAAACATTATCATCTTTGTTACAATAGGAAGCAAGCACTGATGTCTGTAATACAGGTCTATACCTAGCACAGACATTCAGGATGTATTACTTAAAAACAGTGTCCATTTAAATGTTAATTAAATTGTATTTGATGCTTTTTATCTTTTTTAATAACTTGTACATGTATATTTTTTGTTACCAATAAATTAATTTTGATTTTTGATTTTTTTTGATACTAAATAAAATAGCCTGAAAGAAATTAGAGCGATGCGTATTTCGCGCCGAAAAAGGTGTTACTTTCAGCTGTTATTTACTTACATTATTACACGCGCACCAAGAAAAATGCACAAACTGTATCAAATACGCTGCACAAATCGAAAATTTTCACATATCAAACCCTAGAATTAGGTGAGACCTATCTAACACAGCCAGTTTTGTGTTGGGATTCGTAAAGGTTTTGAAGATATTTTGGATGAAAAAAATAGCCGGCGCATTTTTTTTCAGACAAAATATCTTGCAATCTGTTATGATCTGATATCTGAATGGCTAGTCAGACAAGGCTGTCAGCGATTCCTACCTACCTAACTTTCTACCTATCTACCTAATCATGACGTCAAACTCGCGCTAGCCCCGACTGTGCCCGCTGAAAAATAGGTCCATTGTCGGAAGTTTTAATTAAAAAGTTCGCCACAACACAAGTTATGAATAAAATTACCGAAATTAATTGGAGGGGACTGATTAAACAGAAGACGAAACGGGCCGGCCTAAGTGTTTCAGTTGGAGACTAATTTGGTGGAAGACCCTGCAGATAGGTATAGCCAGAAAGAAACAGCTTTATTTAAAGTTTTTTTCTTTTTCATTAAGTATTTAAATAGAAGTAAAAAATGCAAAAAATTCAAAAGCAATTAAAAGTAGAAAAAAACCGATCTCAGAAGTGTCATATTCCACATTCAAATTCCGGTGCGGGAATGTACATCCGGCCTCACCCAAAGATACCCCTTTTTGTTCGATTGGCGCCCTTATGCCGCGCGCGGTAAGAGCTGCCATGGCGTATCTGTGACTGTGGTCGACCGTACCTATGACATTGTTTATTTACAAAGTTACGCAAATGAATTAGTGGCAATACCACTAGCTACTTGTGAAGGAAAACATCGTAAGGAAATCTGAGGCCACAACAAGTGGGCTCTCTCTGTCTGAAAGAACACCTTTAATGCAATGTAGGACCATTGGCTAGAAGACGCATCGATGGCTGATGGATGAAATCCATTGCGAAATGGTGACCTCGAGAGGGGAAGGGATCGGTTGGCAGATCACCACACCAGCCAGATGGTCCGACGACGTAGCCCAAATAGCCGGAAAACAGTGGTTGCGTCTAGCACAGGATCGTGAGAGGTGGCGCTAGCATGATGAGGCCTTTAATCAGCAGTGGGTTTCAACAGGCTCTCACAAAAATCTGGCGTACATCTTTACTTACATAATACCTATACAGGGTGTTAAAAGACCGCCAACAGACCCGAAAGCCACGCATACTAGACACCAAAACAAAGTACTTTTTCGATAAATTATTGCTGGGAAATGATTTTGGTTTTTTAGGTTAAAATTTTGAAAAATATGTTATCACGTAATGGACGTATTACGCACAGAAGTCATATTGCGCAAGCGTAGGTATAAGTTTATGTTACTTTAGCTTGAAGTGCCAATGTTTAGAATACATTGCGGGTTGCAATTTTAACGTCGTTTTTTGTAAGAAGTGTTCATAATTTTGATATGGCTTCTTGAGAAGGTATGTTAAGAACTAGATACTGAATACATATCTGCAAAAAAAAAGTTTTGAAAAGTCCGACTTTGAACCTCATTATCTCGGAAACCGTTGATTTCCCAGACATAGTTCCTTGGGCAAAAATGTTCCTTATGATGAGGACAATCCGTGGTTTCCCGCTTTGTTGGCGGTATTTTAGCACCCTGTATAGATTTTTGTAAAAGTCGAGCTCAAAACATCTTCTCAAGTTGAATTTCGACAGATGTCCGTAAATTGGGCGAGATGTTATGATGTCTTACCCTGTGACGTCACAGCGAAGTTCTCGCCAGCCAGTAGGGTAGCTAATTTAGCTTTGCTTTGGTGTACAAATGGACAGAAGGTCCGCTCGACATCACTCGCTGAGATTGCAGTGAGGTAGATCTAAGGTGGGTTGGGTGTGTGTAGCGAGCAATAGAGATTTTTCCAAGTGTCAAATTTGACAGCGATTCTAACTAAATCGCTTAGCTAAATCTGTGGTTTAGCTTAACACGTCCCGGTAATTTTTACCGATATTCAGTTTCATATGGATCATGAAAACGGGTTTGAAAGTTCATATTATTTTGAGTATTTAAAATGCGCATCAAAGCTCAAAGTCGCAATTTGTGATCGACTCGAAAGCTTTATCAAGCAAAGCTTCTGAATCAGCTTCTTATTCTATAGCGGAAACTTGCAGAGTTATGTTGCGTAGGTTAATTAGAAGATTCCCCTCGTTAATGTTTGAAACTGAAATCAGCATTGTTTTAACTTTACTGCGACAGCTTTATTTGAGACAAACCTTTTGTCTGTGACTTCGTCTAACAGAGTTATTTTGGTTAATGACACCTGACTCAGAGAAGATAGTTTTAGTAACGCTTGATTTAAAATGCAAGTTATTTTTTTTTTCTGAACAATTCTGATTCACATATTGCCTTATTAAGTATACGTAATAATTTAACTAATTGTCATTTAAGTCTCTTATCCTATCATATTATTTTTATTGTGCATCTGCTTCTACTGTGTTTTCGCTCTCAGTCCTGTCCATCCAAAGGTTGTCTGGAAGAAATCGCTTTTAGCGATAAGACCGCCATTTTTGTACTTTTATTCTACACCTCTTGAACTAATATGTAAAATGATTACTTTTGTACAATAAAGAGTTACTTACTTACTTGTTGAATTTGTTCTATAATAACCGCGGCATGCGGACGACTCCTGGCTTCAGTATCGTGTAAGTAAGTAATCACCCCTGAGTCGGGTGTCATTATACAAAACAACACCTTGTAGATATGGGCTAAAAGAGGTTAGTCGGTTGACCTTCTTAATAGCCAACAATATTTACATCTAAAGCTGTTTGTATTATTTAAAAAAAAAATGTGTAACATTATTTATGTTGTGCAATAAAGAGTTCTCTTTCTGTCTATCTATCAACCCACCAGCAACTTTGCATACATTTGGTCGTTGCCTCAGTATGTCAGAGCCCAAAGGGGGCAGGTCATGGTTCCGAATCTTCGAGCGATCGAAGCGAGACGTCGCGCCGGTCGCTGGCGCCAGCTCTCGACCCTCGGCACAGAGAAAGCGGCGAGCCGCGCCCTGCCTACGGAGGGGCTGCCTCTCGGAGACAAAGAAGATCCCGCCAAAAACATTTTCATGTAAAAATCTTGCCAAGACGAGACCATACTCCTCGCACTCTCAAAAAGCTATCAGATCTCATGTAGAGCCAAGCTTCCAAATCTACAAGCCCTAACTTTACAAGCCTTAACTTCACAAACTATCTACACCTTAGTCAAAATATGTGGCGTGGCCATTTTGTTACTAAAAGAACTTGCAATAACAGAAGAATAATGAACAGTGAATACAATTTTCACCTTTCGCTCATAATTATGACGGTAGCGAAATGGCCAAGCCACATATTTTGACTAAGGTGTAGAGTTTGTGAAGTTAGGGCTTGTAGAGTTATAAGTTTGGCTCGTCATGAGATCCAATAGCTTTTTGACAGTGCGAGGTGTATGGTCGCGTCTTGGCAACATTTTTTACATGAAAATGTTTTTGGTGGAATTTTACTTCTTTTTGTAAGTCGCGTTTTTTTATAAAGCATTAATCATATAAAAAAGTTTAAACATATCACCACAAAACAAACTACTCTAATTAAAAGGTGCAAATCAATTGTCAATAAATAAATAAAGTGTCACGTCTTGCCACTCTTGCCACGCACACCCTCTTTGAGAAAATATGCGTAAAATGTTTCAGCCAAAGCTCTCATTGGCGTATTTGTTTCATTTCTAGTTTCCACCAATCACGGGAGCTCCTCCGAGATTTCGTCCAATGGAAAATCAGAACGAAAACTTTCTTTCTAGAAATTGGTTCCAACTGGAAAATGCGCGGCATACTCGGAAAATGGGCTCAAAATGTTATTTTGTAGTTTATTTATTAGAATAACGCTAAAAATAGTGATATTTTGTAGTGAAAATGTGATTATAAATAGTGTCCAGTAAATAACATACACTGTGCTGTGAATATGATTATTATTTACATAGATATCATACTTTTAGCTGTATTGGTAAGTGGGTTTTATGTCAATATTGTAAACAGCGATGATGCGCTCGATGTTTGATGGCGTAGGTTCATTTATCGTAGCTATGGATAACTTTTCGGAACGTTTGTGGCTATAATGTGTAATTACCTAAGTGGTAAGTGGCTACCTAAGCAAAGCTGTCAGGATGGTATAGGTGCTGGGCAACCTACTCCATCCAAAACAATGTACCAGGCACTGCAGGGCCGAGTGGTCTCTTCATTCATCTAGTGTATGTAGTGCCACTGGACGCGCATACACCATCTTATTACGCAGATGCAAAGGCCTTCTAGGTGAAAATTTCTGAGCTTCGATATCTTATGATAAAAATAAATGAAAAAAAAACCAAAAAACCGCAATTTATTTATTACGTCACAAAAATAGGGGGTCAACATTATAAAGTGAAGCTACCGTATCATGTGGGATATCGTATAAAAGGACTTTACTCAAAAAAGCTCGTAATGTGGTCATTAATTCGACAACCTTCTTTGAGCAAAGGAGGACTTGCGGGCTACTTTGATTAGGCGCCAGAAAAGTTGTATGGAATTTCATTAATGTCGTGTTTTGCGGCCAGAAAAACTGTATGAAAATCCATTAATGTCGAGTTTTGTTTCAAAAATAGAACTCAAAAGTCAGGCACAAAAAGTATTTATTTAGAATTTGGCTGTTTGGGTGCATAGAAAAAAAAAAGCGCGGCCATATTGTTTTCGCCGCTTCGCGCGTTGTTCGAAGTCACTTTTTCTGTGCATGCTGTTTTTGTTGTAAATAAAAGTGAGCTCTTCAAGCAACGAATCCTCCGATTCAATGTGTTTAACAACGCCGAACATAACAACGCGAAATAAGATATTTAAAGGTACCTATTGCCACCGAAGTCAAAGGAAAAATACAAGTTTATCTACCAAAAGTTTGCGGAATGAAAAATCAACAGAAAGTAAACTAGGACAAAAGGTAAGCTGGTTCTATTTAAATTACTCGCATTTTTTGAGTAAAGCACTATACAAGCCTTGGTCTGCAATGAGTGCGCTTCTGGCCACGCTATGATGGCCTCGAGCTTAGCTTAGCTACGCTCTCGGCCATCAAGCTTGGTCATCATAGCAGCCCTTGCTGTCCGCGCTATAAAGGCCTCGACCTTTGGTCTCGGCCTTCATTCCAGCTTGTCCATCAAGGGCTGCAATGCTGACCACGCTGTGAAGGCCTTGAGCTGCGCTACGCTGCGCTCTGTCGGCCATCAAAAGCGCGCCAGAAACGCACCCATTAAAGACCGCGGCAGTAATGTACTATTATTAGCACAAGCTAAAACGCATTTTATGGTTTTCGATTTAAGATGGAAAAGAAATACATTATTCTCTAACAAGTTTGTACGGAACCCTCGGTGCGCGAGTCAGACTCGCTCGTTTTTTATACTATGACTTACTATGATTGTTTGTTTCAGTTAGCGCTGACACTGTTTACATGCGGATACTGCATCTATCGCCTTCGACAACTCAGACAAAGTGGACAGGTATGAATTAAAACATAGGCCTTTGCAGTGGCCCCTTAACTCTCACTAAATGGGGGAATGACCACTCAGACTGTGCCTAAGATAATATGTTTAGATAGAGTGGGCTTATAGCTGGGAGCTGGTGACCATTCGATTTATTTTATCATACACACGACAGCACGTCAGACTTAACACTTTTGTTGTAAAGTCGCCCGTAACGTAACCGAGTAGAGTGCTAGCGTGTAAGGGTCGGCGTGCTGTCGTGTGTACAAGGCTGGGAGTTGGTAGGCTGACAGAGTAAACTTCGCTGAGTCTGGGAAAAATATTTTTTGGCCGGTCGCTGTTTAAAGTTAATTTTCTTTTTTACTTTGAAAGTTAAAATTTTTGTGTTGAGTATCTTTTTTTTTTTTCGTACAAGACTGAGAATAGGCTGGTTGTTTAGACTTCGCTGATCCCGAAATCACTATCATTTTTGGCCGAGCGCGGTCGAAAGTTCGATTTTAAACCCAGAATAGTGTAAATTTTTGTTTGTTGTTGATTAATAACAATCGTTTAGCCATATCAGATGCCCTCTGGGCGGTTTAAAAACTCTGACACCAGGTGTGGCCACTACCTCATACGGTTACCTACCTACCTACAAAAATAACCGCGATTTGAACCGTTTCGAACCAAATTAGATGATAGATAGATAGATAGAAGGTCAATATTCTTTATTGTACACAAAACGAATTATTTACAGATAATTTTCTTTACACTATTATTAGTATACTAGTGGTTTGCCCCGAACTGCGAACTCGCGATCCCATATAAACTTTACAACCCCAAATCTCGGCAATCCCTCAACCGATTTGGCTCATGTTCGAACTTAAAAATTCTTTTAATTTCATTTACCCCCCCACCAAATTTCATAAAGAACAGACCAAATTTACTCAAGTTATCGTCGAACGAACATTCATAGATACAAACATACAAACATACATACGAACATACATACATACATACATACATACAAACGCCGGATTGTTCCAGTAGACTCGGAGAACTTCGCTCGCTTCGCTCGCTCGTTCAACAATGGGCAGTCTTATTGCTAAAAGAAATCTCTACCAGACAACCTTTCAATGGAGATCGAGGGTATAATAAAATACCTTAGTGTACATATTGGACATATTGGCTGTTGTCAGGTGGCGATATTGCTGCGACCAACGAAGGTGCTCTTCTCACATCGACCGGAGCCTGGTGCTGATAGCGAATTGAGGTACCAACCAACTACATATTATCATGATAGTCATCATCATTATTGACCTATTTATTTAACTTCACCGATCCAAAAAGTGCGCTCTTATAAGTTTGACCACTATGTGTGTGTCTGTCTGTCTGTGTGTCCGTCTATGCAAAATTTCTAGCCAGTTCAAATAATAAATTACGAAACTTAAAATTTAAAATACTTCCGACATTTAAGCTTCAAATTAGCATAATAAATCTCATTAACACGTAAACCGATTTTGATAAAAACATATCTAAGCACACTCGCTACAAAACATGCTTTAATATTTAAAAAAAATACGGCGTCCAAATCGGTTTACACGTTTATAAGCTACCACAGACAGACACACATAGCTGTCAAACTTATAACATCCCTCTTTTTGGACGGAGATACAACTTTTTGAAAAATGGTATCTCCACAGAACCGTAGTGGCGTACCAGAACCCTTTCACCGGCGACTACTGCGTCCACAAGAGCCGAGCGCCCTCGGGCTATGAGAACGAGATGCAGCGAGCGAGACGGAGCGAGACAGAGCACCACCAACGTGCGGGAGAGAGCGAGAGGGAGTCGGCAGACAGTGGGCTGTCAGACGAGTACGAGCCCGTCGAGCCTCCGCCACGAATGCCGCACTACCTACCACGCAGGGTAAGCACTACCAAACTCGCAGGGTAAGCACTACCAAACTTGCAGGGTAAGCACTACCAAACACGTAGGGTAAGCACTACCAAACTCGCAGGGTAAACACGACCAACCACGCAGGGTAAGCACTACCAAACACGCAGGGTAAGCACTACCAAACTCGCAGGGTAAGCACTACCAAACTCGCAGGGTAAACACGACCAACCACGCAGGTAAGCACTACCAAACTCGCAGGGTAAGCACGACCAACCACGCGGGGTAAGCACTACCAAACTCGCAGGGTAAACACGACCAACCACGCAGGGTAAGCACTACCAAACTCGCAGGGTAAGCACGACCAACCACGCGGGGTAAGCACTACCAATCACGCAAGGTAAGCACTACCAACCACGCAGGATAAGTACTACCAACCACGCAGGGTCAGCACTACCAACCACGCGGGGTAAGCACTACCAATCAAGCGGGGTAAGCACTACCAACCACGCGGGGTAAGCACTACCAACCACGCAGGGTAAGCACTACCAAGCACCAAGGGGTTTCCGAGATAAGATGAGTTCAAAGTTCGGGGCGAACTTTGAAAGTTATATTATTCTTCCAGCTCCTCTCGCCGAGCAAGCCTGCGCCGACGCACCACATCAACAGCGTGAACAAGACTTGGAACTGGAACTACAAGGAGTACCAGATATGAACAAAATCTCCCACTGCTGGGCATAGGCCTCTTCTTTTTTACGCCAACCCCCGCGGTCAAATGCCGATCTTGTCCATTGTCCTCCCGCTAGATTTCTCAATATCATCGACCCATCGAACTTTAGGTCTACCCACTGACCGGCGTTGACCTATTCTTGGCCGACGTATAAACTAACTTTAAAATTTAAAATACCCCCGACATAACCGATTTGGATGCGGTTTTTTTTTTTAAATAATTTGAAAGCTTCTAGCCAGTGCTCTTAAACATATTTTTTTCAAAATTGGTTTAGCCGTTTATGAGATATGCCAATATGAAACAAAATTCTGGGTCTTTTTAATTCTGAATTTAGTAGTTATTCTACGATGACAGGAATGCCATTCTGCTTAAAGTTAAGTTAGTTGATAAATGAAATTCTTTGTAAAATAACTATTGACTTAAAAATAATTAAAATGTTTTTAGAGTCTAATCTTGTTGGATAATATTGAATATTATTATTACTATTAACGATTTCTTGACAATGTATTTGAATAATATTTTCTTAGGTTTGCACGAGCACTATACGAGTGCACGAGTGTTAAATCCGTTAAAATCTGTGTTTAAATTATGTATTTGAATAAATATACATATTATTATAGTGAATAAAGAAAAGACATAAGAATATGTAAGTAAGAAATAAGAATGATCTGAAATTAAACGAGTGCCATTTAAATTTGAATTTTTAATTTGAGTATTCATTTGGAAGTATTCCAACCATTGACTGCCCATTGGTAGTACACACGACAGCACGTCGACCCTTACACGCTAGCATCCTATTCGGTTACGTTACGGGCGACTTTACAACAAAAGTGTACAGTCTAACGTGCTGTCGTGTGTACATAACTCCAAAAAAACAGCATTAGACAGCAGAACTCTACAATGGGCATAATAAGGGATTTTCTGAAAGTTAACAAAAATTAAAAAAATGTTCTAAAAGCTGTGACCGATGGCGTTGATCCGACATGTATGTACAGTAAATTAGTGCTTTACAAAATAAAAAAGTCTTCTTCACTTCATTGCTCTGTGACTTGAGCTTTCATCGTCGTAGACGTCATTCCATTTTGGTACCTTCATAAAAAAGTGCACGACTTTGTTTTTGTTCTTGCATAAGTGAATGTTAAAACCGGAAACACTTCATTTTGCTGCACCACTAATACATAAATGAGTTTGGACTTATCTACGAAGGCCAACGAGCGCGAACTGGCATAAAAATAAAACATGTCTCGTCAGCGACATCTAGTTACAAATTTGGAACTACAACTTATGAGCTGTCAGAAAATCACCTATTATCATTCGATGAGTATGTTAAGTAGCGTGCAAACTTAGGGCGAGGCCCCATTGGTGCGTTGCGCTGCGTTGCGTTGCGTCGTCGCATCGGATCGACGCATTTTATGCCACATCTGCGTTGCGACGACGCACGACGTCGCGACGCAAGAGGGTATACACGCCATCGCATCTGCGTCTCAGTTTAGCCTTCGCAATGGAAAGATACAAATGTGTCCGTAACGACGACGCAACGCAGCGCAATGCACCAATGGGGCCTCGCCCTAACTCTGCAAACTTACTCATTGAATGGGCATAATTGTCATTCAATGAGTAAGTGCAACTCGGTCTAAAGATCAACCATTCGAAAACCAAAATAAAATAATGGTGGTAGACAGTGCTCAACTTCTTTCGCAAACAGATTCTCTTA
Organism: Zelleria hepariella; assembly: GCA_949319315.1. Taxonomy (NCBI): domain Eukaryota; kingdom Metazoa; phylum Arthropoda; class Insecta; order Lepidoptera; family Yponomeutidae; genus Zelleria; species Zelleria hepariella. The sequence goes on from OX439396.1 coordinate 424,371, forward strand.
AAGGCTACGAAAAAGTCAACCAATTTGCGTATCTCGGTTCCCTGTTAACTTCTGATGGCAGCTGCACAGAGGAGATGACGAACCTTGCCAAGATCTGGAAGAACAGTGGCATTCGTCAGCAAACCAAGGTGCGCCTGGTTCGAGCTCTGGTATTCTCCATTTTTACATACGGCGCCGAGACATGGTGTGTGAGAAGCCGCGACTGTGACAGAATAGATGCTTTCAAGATGTGGTGTTGGAGGAAAATGCTCAGAATCCCGTGGACCGCCTTCAGAACCAATATTTCCATCCTAAATGAGCTCAAAATAACGAAGCGACTGTCAACAGTCTGTCGCCAGAGGGCCCTCAGCTTTTTTGGGCATATTATGCGATCACCACATGGAAATAACAGATAATTTTGGGCCAGATGGAGGGCAGACGTGCGAGGTGCAGAACAACAATGCGCTGGTCCGATGCACTAAAGAGGGCAGCAGGTAGATCCATCCAGCACGCATCCCACCGTGCCCATGGCCCATTGTATATGGTTACGATCCTCAGAATTGAGGGACCGATCCAGAAGAAGACCACACTATTTATATATCGACCCTTAAATCGTAAAAATGATATAAGAAAGCTTGGGTAAAACGATCCATAAAGTTTGACAGGAACTTTTCGTAAAACGCCGCATATAGCGTTTCCTTTTTCTTTGTCTTTAAGTCTTCAAAACACTTAGTACGCCGTTCACAGTTCCACCTACCTTAGACCACCTTTGAGTCCATATTATTCTAGCTACACGTGAGCCTCATCTCATATGCGGTAATATTTGAGCGAATTCCGTCGGCGGCGGCGGCGGGCGGCGTATGCAAGTCAGATTCCGATGCAAGGGCACTGCCAGATTGACTCCGCATTTGCATTGCACCCAGCCATTTACATTTGCTTCGTTTTGGAATAGGCAGCGCGGATAGTATGGTGAGTCTATCACCTATGCCGCTTAGATATTTTAGATGGAAACGCTCGCTAATAATTAATGTGCATCGTAGAGATAAATTATGTGGATAATTATATTCTTTGTAAATCTTTTTTTTCTCTATCTCTGTCGACCTCTCTCTCTCTCTGTCGACCTCTATCTCTGCAATACAGACTTAAGCCCCTGTCCGATGCTGATAATTAAGTTCGCTTACGTCGTCAATCCAACTAAACTTGGACTTTTCATCAAACTCCGAGACGAAACTGTTCAAAGATTGGAGCTAAAACATTTATCTTCGCTCCACCGGTAGGTAAGTTGCGGAGTGGCTCAAATCTCCCGATCCAGACAAATCTGACTAAAAACTTAAGTAAATAGTCCCAAGATAATAAGGGCGAATACTCGACGCCCGTCAAAGAGTGCGAATTATTTTGGTTGGTTTGGATAAGGCAGATCAAAGTAGCGGCCAACCTTTATTTTATCGTCTAGCTCGGGTATCTATAGATGGAGCTGGTGATCATTCAATTTATTTTAATTATCCTACACACGACAGCACGTCAGAGTGTACACTTTTGTTGTAAAGTTACCCGTAACGTAACAGAGTAGAGTTCTAGCGTTTTTTAGCAAGTCGCGGTTGAAATTTCGATTTTTGATATTAAAAGTTTAAATAGTTGGTTTGTGTACCTATGGCCCGGTTTCTGAGTTGAGAATTTTGCTAAGCAAATGGGCAAGTATCGTCCTGTCTCTGCAGATTTCTCACAAAAGAGCGTGTATGCGTAAGTATGTGCTTAGTAAAATTCTCAACTCAGAAACCGGGACTAAATTTTGTTTTTCGTACTTACAAGGCTGGGAGTTTCTAGGCTGCTTATTAGACACCGCTGATCACGAAATCGGCTGACGAAGATTAGTTGGAAGACCAGTAGCCCGATGGTTGGACGACATTGTCACAGCGGCGGCGGAGGGTCCATGGATATGGATGGCTAGGTACCGTGCAGAGGTGGCGCGTGGGGAAAAAGGTCTTTACCCAACAGGGGGCAGAGGTGGGCTGATGATGATCACGAAAGCACTATTATTATTGGCCGAGCGCGGTTGAAACTTTGTTTTTTGTCCAAAAATTTACACTTTCTAGGGTAGGCCGACTATGCTGAGAGAATGGGCAAACCTTCTTCATCATATTGCATTTGAGTGAATACTTCAGCTTTGATCGCTGTATAACTCATCTATTATGGCCGAAACAGCGTTCATGGCAATCTGCAAAAAGCAACGGTCCCTGCGATACAGGTTCGCCTAGTGCGGAGACCATCGGCTAATCGGTTCATTGTGTGAACGCATTCTTTATTGGAGTACCCACATTTGTAAATAATTATTGATCACTTTGTATTGTATTTGCACACACACACACACACACACATACCCTCTCACACACACACACCCTCATTCATACATACACATACACAGCATGTTAGACTAGTAAATATTTCATAAGTACTTACAATATTTTATCACCTTGTCACCACTCCTGTTTCAATCTCACCTCGGACGAGGTTCGGGCCTGCGAGCCATTAATACAGGCTATTTCATAGCCTAGCTATGGCAGCAGACACCTTCATAGAGTGCCCTAAGCCTATTATTTTTCTATTTGAATAATTGATTGGGCTGACTGTACTCAGTTACTAATTGTCATCCACTTTCCTGAATAAAGATTTTTATTATTATTATTTATTATTTTTCTTTTTGGTAAATAAACTTATTGTATTGTATTGTATTTAACCTATTGACTACCACTACTAAGGTTGTCCACTTCCCAACTAAGCTTCCTAGCTCCAGTCCACCGGTGACACTGATCGATGTGCCAATGCAGCACCATGATAGATGGGCTCGCCCACCGCCGGGCGATACCATCTGCGATTCAATCCCGGGCGGATACATCACGCTGGGACATCGACAACGACGCGTCAAAGTGGTCAAGGTACTGTGGGTTTAGGTTTTTTATTAATTATCAAATGTTAGATTTTCCACGCGACAAAATGGTGATGAAAAATATCTTGCATTATACAGGGTGTTAAAAGACCGCCAACAGACCCGAAAGGTACGCATACTACAGGGTGCATTCTAAGTCAATAGCGAAACTTTAAGTAGGCTGTCTACTGATCAATACAAACAATTTTTACTAGGAGGCGAAAAAAATGGAGCTAAAAAAATATCAGCCGCTTGATACATTTGGCGCAGTACTGAGTCGACCTTTTGTATGGAACAGCTGATATTTTTTTCGCTACATTTTCTTCGCCTCCTAGTACAAGTTGTTTGTATGGATCAGTAGACAGCCTACTTAAAGTTTCGCTATCGACTTAGAGTGCACCCTGTAGACACCAAGACAAAGTACTTTTTCCATAAATTACTGCTGGGAAATGATTTTGCTTTTTTAGGTTATAATTTTGGAAAAGATTTTATTACGCAATGGAAGTGTAACGCAAAAAAGTCATTGCAATTGGATTGCAATTTTACCGTCGCTTTAGGAAAGAAATATTCAAAATTTTGATATGGCTTCCTGGAAAGAAATGTTAAGAATTTGACACTGAACACATTTCAGCAAAAAATATTTTTTGAGAAGTCCAACTTTGAACCTCATTATCTCTCGGAAACCGTTGATTTCTCAGGCATAGCTCAGTGGGCAAAAATGTTTGTTATGATGAGGACAATACGTGGTTTCCCGCTTTGTTGGCGGTTTTTTAACACCCTGTATTTTAGAGCGTAATATTTATGTGAAAAAAACCTGTTATAAAAAGGTCGTTTGTATTAGGGTGGTCGTTCAATCCATCCATACAGGGCATTTTTAAATAGCTTTATTGCTCAGAATTCAAAATGTGATTACCAACAACGTTTGTTCTACGACTTTGGTGAGAGCGAATAACGGTTTCCCCATACAATTATTTACAATTTTTTTGCGCATTAACAATTAAATAGGCCGGAAATGTGGTAGAGAGTGGAGGAACAAGAAAGCGCAGGCAGCTCTTAAATGGCACAAATTCCAACTTTTTAGCATAACAAACGTTTAATAATTAAAAAGTATCGAGCTATGAGAAAATTCGTAGAACAAAAGTTATTGGAAATCACATTTAAAGTGGACATATTTCAGGAATAAAGCAATGATAACATCAATAATATGTATGGAAATGTCAAATCAACTCAGAGCTAGGTGGCTAACCCTGATTGACGCAAGCCCGCCTAACACTTTGATTAAATCCAGTTGCTCTAAATATTTTGTCGAATTTTGAGAGAGAAGCTTGAATATCTCAGAACTCAGAAGTTTCCTCACGATGTTAGCACTTGACCCTAAAGATACCTATTATGTTATTCAGTACCTGTTTATACTGTGCATAATTAATCCAAACAAAAGTATGCAACCCAGTTTCATAAATCTACAATTCGGTAAGCAAAGTTTTTTGTTCGAGAGTCCGTTATTGGCTTAATCTTATCTTTACACAATATTGAGAAACTAATTTCAATATTTTTTATTTTGGTTCAGTAGTTTGAATTTTACAACGTTTCAAAGATACGGTTTTATGACGTCACGCGACGGTCTGCATACTGTTGGCGGTCATAGGAACAAAACATTTTAGCGCATAAAAACAAAACTACTGGACCAAAATAAAAAATATTTAATTTTAATTTCTCAATATTGTCTAAAGATAAGCTTAAGCCAATAAGGAATTTCGAACAAAAAACTTTTCGTACCGAATTCAGTCGGATAGTAAGCTAACCTGTTTTGTTATCTCTTTTATGTCTAATCGGCTACTCAATATAAATACATCGAATTGTCATAATAAACTCTATGAATTGTAGATTTATGAAACGCGCACCAGTATCCTCTTCGTCTTTATATTGACATTGTGACGTCATAACCGGAGGATACGGATCGCGCCGTCAACAAATATTCATAAGACTGCATAAGGCAATTTGTACAGTCGATAAATAGACGGGCGAGCTTTATACAGTTGAATAGTACCAAAAAACAAACCGTGTCGCTGCCCGGACGATGAAAAAAAAACCGGCCAAGTGCGAGTCGGACTCACGCAGAAGGGTTCTGTACCATTATCTATAAAGACGGTCTATAAAAAATCACGTTTGTTGTATGGGAGCCCCCTTAAATGTTTATTTTATTCTGTGGTACATAAATACATCATCTGTGAAAATTTCAACCGTCTAACTATCACGGTTCATGAGATACAGCCTGGTGATAGACGGACAGACAGACAGACGGACATCGGAGTCTTAGTAATAGGGTCCCGTTTGGCACCCTTCTGGTACGGTACTAAAAACCAAAGTGGCCCATCACAACTGACTACGAGTGTACCGACCTCGTCATTAGACAGGCGAGCCGACCTGCCCGGAGGCTACAAACTGGCAAATGATGAAGGCAATATTGTAAAAGTGTCCGTCAACCTGACTGGTACCTATGGAGCGATTGGGTACAAAATTATAGTCGACAGGCTTACTTTGGACGCGATCAAACCGAGAAGTAGAAAAACTTTGGACGCGATCAAACCGAGAAGTAGAAAAACTTTGGACGCGATCAAACCGAGAAGTAGAAAAACTTTGGACGCGATCAAACCGAGAAGTAGAAAAACTTTGGACGCGATCAAACCGAGAAGTATAAAAACTTTGGACGCGATCAAACCGAGAAGTACCTTTTTAACCTTTTTAACTGGATGTTAAGGCACAAATAGTAGGCACAACTAGCGCCGCCAATAAAAAAAAAAACATATTTTGTATTTTTTCCTTCGATGTGGATGCGTTTTTTGCTAAAAACTCTGCTGTAAAATCTCAACGCGAGGCTTAACCTATTTTTAGGACCTAAGGTTTGGATTCCTGATCCTAGAGCCTACGAATGCAATCATTTATCACCAAAAGTGGCCACTTTTGAGCTTGACATTGACATTAGCCAAGGTCTCAAGTCGGTGATTTTGTTTTCTGAGATCACCTACTTGAGCTCGAGCTTGAGCTAACGACTATTAATGCCACCCTATGTGTTTACAAGAAGCAAACAGTCTCAGGACGAGCGTATCCGAGCTTCAGATGAAGGCGCAAAATCGACCAGAATGGAAAACTGTTTGATTAGGGACAACAGAAATTGATGACATCTTTCTTCTTCTTTGCGTGCCGTCTCCTATCGGAGGTTGGCGATCAGTTTGGCTATTTCGTCCTTCGAAGCCGCCAAACGAAACAATGAGCCGGTGCTCTGCCCGAACCATTCGCGCAGATTTTGGTCCATGATATCCTGGGTCTACCAGTTCTCCTTTGCCTGGTATCTTGCCAGATGACATCTTTACATATTCTAAATAACTAGTGGCCCGCTCCGAGCTATGAACTCGCGACACCACATCTCAGCAACCCCTCGACCGATTTGACTCATGTTCGAACTTAAAAATTAATATCTTTGCTTCATTTATCTGCCTACCGAATTTCATGACGATCCGACTTTTACTCAAGTTATCGTCGAACGAACATTCATACATACATACAAACGCCGGATTGCCTAAAGCCTAAAAGCCTAAAAAGCCTATTGTTTTTATTCAATATGCCATAAATAAATTATTTACATTGAACGTCAAAATATTATCTAAAGTAAAAAAAAAAGGTATATAAATCAGATACTTATTACTATCTAATACTAAGTATCTAGCTACTTTTTTTTCTCCAGCTTCACTAGCTCTGATCGTTCTTGGAGAAGAAGCGTGATAAAGAAACTCCAAGGATCTCGTGCTTAAAAAAAAATAATACATTTTGTAATGCAGGTAGGTACTTAAAAAATAACACATTGGTGTGTGGTGATCGTGCGCTGAACTGGTTTAGTGCCAGACTTCTTTGTCATTTAGATAATCATCTATTCTATTCGGCCTTTTGGCACAACGTGTGCCTTACACATTTTTTTAATCGGGCATCTGGTAAACTTAGGATATCTGTTGGGATCTTATTATAGAAGCGTATACAGTTGCCGAGATTGTTCCAGTAGACTCGGAGAACTTCGCTCGCTTTGCTCGCTCGTTCAATAATATTACTTACAACAAACCGCGTCCATGGTAGCCCTGGCGGAGCGTCCATCGCCAGGGGGCCCCACTTTGTAGTCGCCCCTTTATCTTCCCACCAACAAACTGATACACTCGCTGACCTGTCGTGTCAATCGTATCACCAGAGCCACAAGAGTGCTTTTGGGCTGGCAATGGAGCCTGGATAAGTTGGTAAAGGTGCTCAAAGCCTTTAATCGAGCTATCTGGTTGAAACTGGCGAAAGAATGTGCTATTTGTAAAGGAATTTTCGCAAAAAGTCGGTCTCTTAAACGGAAAGCGGACTAAATAGTCTTCCATACAAAGATACGTTTCATTAACGTGTACCTAAAACAAAAAAATAAATTATACGATACGTATGCGTAATTTCAAGCCATAGACTGGTTTCTTAATTGAGAACTTTACTAAATTAATACTTCTTTTTACCCGACTACGCGAAGCAAAAAGGAGGGTTATGATTTTAGCAGCGTATGTATGTATGTATGTATGTATGTATGTATGTATGTTTGTGTGTTCATCTGTTCCCTCGCAGAGCCTAAACTACTCAGCCGATTTCAACAAATGAGGTGTCGTTGGATTTGTCTTAATCACCCAGGTAACATGGGATAGTTTAATTTTGAAAAAAAAAACAATATGGCGGCTGTGCTGTGCCATAGAGTGGTGGACCTAAAAATAAAAAATTATCGGATACCATCGTCATGGGTATCAAATGAAAGGGCTTTAAAAGACCTTTTCAAAAATGTATAACACATGTAGCGTCAACATAACAAAGAGAACAAAATATTCCAAACTGTGTTTTTTTTGCCCTTCTTGGTTCTATTTTAGGTGATCGTCCAAAATAACTAACTAAAAAGCTCAAAAAAAAATAGAAGTTAAAAACTAAAACCCGACTACTAAAAGGCTTAAAACAAGACCTGCTTATCCTTAAAATAGACTCATAGATAATTAATCGTAGTCGGAGGACACCACATTCGCATTTGATAAACCGATGGCCTCCGACTACGATTAATTATCTATGAGTCTATTTTAAGGATAAGCAGGTCTTGTTTTAAGCCTTTTAGTAGTCGGGTTTTAGTTTTTAACTTCTATTTTTTTATGACATAATAAAACTGCAGTCTGCACACATAGAACGTTAACCAAGTGTTCACTTAGTGAGTTTCTGAATTCCGAAATCGAAGGTAAATTATAGAAAAAAATACTCTCAGATCTTCTTCTCTCGTGTCGAAAGCATTACACGTCGCGCTCCCAAAAACGTGCCAACTGGATCGCGCTGGGGGGTCGCCTCCAGGAGATCCTGCCAGCTGCACTGTGAAGCATCAGGGCAGGTATGAAGATGCGACGTTGTCTGTGCGGCTCCACATCGGCACAAAACGTCTGCATCTTCGGGCAGTATCCCCCACTTTCTCATGTTATCCCTTGTGCGGGCAACACCACCACGGATACGGTTAAGATATTTCCACACGCTCCAATCCTCTCGTCCTCCTGGCGGCAGTGTTTCCGCCGGCTTGATGAAATCCGACAAGTGCTTGGTCCGTTCTTTCCACCGTACATACTCTCAGATGAGTACAGGCAACGACAAATAAGTAATAAAATAAAAATACTTATTGTCTTTAAGGTACAGACTAATAGATAGGCTGTCTACTGATCACTACAAACAACTTGTACTAGGTGGCGAAAAAATGGAGCGAAAAAACAATCTGTTGTTTCATACATTTGGCGCAGTACTGAGTCGACCGTTTGTATTGAACAGCAGATTTTTTTTTCTCCATTTTTTTAGCCACCTGGTACAAGTTGTTTGTAGTGATCATTAGACAGCCTACTTAAAGTTCCGCTATCGACTTAGAGTGCACCCTGTAGATAGTCAAAGTGACCGCTCGGACGCTGCAGTACCTGGGACTTTCTTATGACGACATCAATGTATGTTTGGCTGTTCGGTTTTCTCTGAACCTCCCATAGGAAACCTTTGAAACACAAACAAGTATCGCCGGCAAGGTAGTTACAAAGTAGCTCAAACTGTATCGAGTGAATACATATCAGTGACCTGTTCTAGGAACAAGCAAGTAATCGAACCCTGATACCAGAGCTTTAGTGAAGCTTTGAAGCTACCTTGCGAGGCTTTATTGGTGTAAAGATAAAGATAATGAGCTACTCAATACTCAATACTTTATTGCAATTGCTAAAGATCGGCTTCGGCTAAAGATAATGAGAAAATACAAATGTACTGTCATCCCATCTGACTACCTATACTACAGGGTGCATAAGTCGATAGCGAAACTTTACGTAGGCTGTCTACTGATCACTACAAACAACTTGTACTAAATGGCGAAAAAAATGGAGCGAAAAAAAAATCTTCGTTTTCATACATTTGGTGCAGTACTGATTCGACCTTTTGTATGGAACAGCTGATATTTATTTCGCTCCATTTTATTCGCCACCTGGTACAAGTTGTTTGTAGTGATCAGTAGAGAGCCTACTTAAAGTTCCGCTATCGACTTAGAGTGCACCCTGTAGTGGTTTTCCCCAAACAATGAACTGGCGAATCCTATAATAGTTCGGCAAACCCTTGACTGATTTGGTTCATGTTCGAACTTAAAAAGTCTTTTAATTTCTTTTACCCGCCTACCAAATTTCATAACGATCTCGGGGGGTATGTTTGTATGTATGTATGTTTGTACTTAAGAACGTTCGTAAATTTACCCGGATTGGTAGGCGGGTAAATGAGGCAAAGAGAATATTTAAGTTCGAATATGAGCCAAATCGGTCGAGGGGTTGCTGAGATATGGGGTCGCGAGTTCACAGTTCGCGCCGAACCACTAGTTTTATCCTCGATGACCCGCGGCTTTGTTTATTCAATTACTGATGGAGCTAACTCAAACTCTCAGGTTTCCCCGCAACACTTTCCTTCACAAGAGATTAACGAGCGCCCGTCCGTGTCAGGTTTAATTGCTTGTTGACGAAAGTTCACTTCGTAAACGGCGATTAAGGCTCCGTATAAGGCTAACTAGCGCCACCAATGTTGAAAAAATCATATCTTCCTTCAGAAGAAGTTTCTGAAAAAATCCTAAGATGAGCTCATGCGCCATGCTTTTCTAGATTTTTAAGTGTAGGTACCCAACTCAATTTCAAGTCTTAAGCTAAAAAATTTTCGATAACCACCAAAAACGGCCGCTTTTGGCGGTTATCGAAAATTTTTTAGCTTAAAAGTAAATTTCGAAGAGGGTATCTACACTTAAAAATCTAGAAAAGCATGGCGCATAGGCTCATCTTAGGATTTTTTCAGAAACTTCTTCTAAAGGAAGATATGATTTTTTTAACATTGGTGGCGCTAGTTAGCCTTATACGGAGCCTTAATTTCAAACGGATATCGTTAACAAGTTTGTTTATTATTAGAACTTCGTCTATTCTTCCCGTCACTCGTGTAGCTTGAAATATAGCCTGTTAATTTAACGATAACAGACGTTAATCTGACACCTCCAGGAATTAAGGTGACTTATCTTTAATATTGTCTTAGATTTACGGACTTATGACGTAACGAGAGTTTGGAAAATTTTCAAGAGTAAATAAACAATGAGTTATAAATCAGTAAAAAGCGTAGTTCAATTAACTTATCTTTGTTTTTCTTGCAGCTTACAGAGTTTGGATTTTAATCACCATATGACTTTTTATTTATTTGACATTAAACCTATACGTACCAACATCTCCCCTCTATAATACTCCAAGCAAATCTTTTACAGTTATTTTGTATTTTTAATCTGTGAAATCAAGTGCGTCCTAGATGCACCACAAATAAAAAGCGATGTAAATTCTTCGCTCGTAATATCAGCTTGGAGTATACAATATGGTGTTTTATTATCGATAATATAAGGAATCGATTAAGAAGAAGAAGAGATTTCAAATCTCAAAATATACAGGGTGTTAAAAGACCGCCGACAGACCCGAAAGGCACGCATACTAGAGACCAAAACAAAGTAGTTTTTCCACAAATTATTGCTGGGAAATGATTTTGGTTTTTTAGGTTATAATTTTGGAAAATATTTTCTCACGCAATGGACGTGTCAAGCAAATAAGTCATATTGCGCAAGTGTTGACATAAACCTAAGCTACTTACGCTGGATGTACCGATGTTTAGAATACATTGCGGGTTGCAATTTTAACGTCGTTTTTTGTAAGAAATACTCAAAATATTGATATAGCTTCTTGAGAAGAAATGTTAAGTACTTGATACTGAATACGTTTCTGCAAAAACATTGTTTTTAAAAGTCCAACTTTGAAGATCAATATCATGGAAACCGTTGATTTCCCAGGCATAGTTCCTTGGGCAAAAATGTTCGTTATGATGAGGAGAATACGTGGTTTCCCGCTTTGTTGGCGGTCCTTTAACACCCTGTATGTGAATTCTTACAAAACTTTAAGCACTGAAATAGTTTAAAATCCTGAATAAATGAGAGACAGACGAGCCTATGCCCGGAAGTAGATAAAGCTTTCCCTAAGGCAGTCCGGGCCCGGAGCACTAATTGTACTGCCATTTGTAAACTTGCTACAAACGAAGGAGACTGAAGAAGTTACACTCAGGGAAATAAGATGAAACGTGGGCCACAACCAACCAGGGCCACACTTGGTGTCAGAGTTTTTAGGCCACCCACAGGGCCTCTGACATGGCTTAAGGCGCTGGGCATAGTGAATCGCCCGCGCACAAAGAAAAATGCACAAAATCGATTCCTGTATCAAATACACAAAAAAAAACGAAAATGTTCACATAACAAACCCTAGAATTAGGTGAGACCTATCTAATACAGCCAGTTTCATGTTGATATCCAAAGCAGATTGCAAGATATTTTGCTTGAAAAAAAGTGCGCCGCCTATTTTTTTTCAAGCAAAATATTATCTTCAAAACGTTTATGAATGTCAACACGAAACTGGCTGTTTTAGATAGGTCTCACCTTATTCTAGGGTTTGATATGTGAAGATTTCCGATTTGTTTAGTGTATTTGATACAGGAATCGATTATGTGCAATTTTTTTTTGCGCGCGGGCGATTCACTATGCCCAGAGCCCTAACGATTGTTATTAATCAACAACAACCGGGACCAACGGTTTCACGTACCTTCCGAAGCAAGAAAGCGCTCAGATATGATTGCCACTAGCGGTCACCCATCCATGGACTGACCGCGCCCGATGTTGCATAACTTTGCCAACTGTGAGTGCTTCTGAGAGATTGTCTAAAATTGTAACTGTCTAAAATAGTTTCCTACAAAGCCTTTTACCGACTCTTTTTTACTTAGCAGTTTGCAAGAAGAATAAAATATGATTATACCTAAAAAGGTTTACGAATCAATGTTTGACTTACGTGGCTTTCCTTACGAAGTTTTCGTTTCAAGTAAGAATTAATAACGGTTGTGATTCCAGTGGTGTCATGTTATTATGACTTTGCGTTGTAGTTAAAGTTTATTTAACTCTGTAACTGTGTTATGGCAATTCAATAAACGAATATCTTATCTTATCTTATCTTATCTTATTTGACTATCCATGGTTATGTGGCGAAGTTTCTGTGCTCATCTGGTTTAAGCTACTAGTCCTCTTACCTCAAGAACCACTTTAAGTTTAAACCTTCCCCTGCACCTTGTCCAAATAGATTTACGGTCTAAATTCATTTGGCAAAAGCGCAAGATGAAGCATGGTCTTTGCGAAGAGGTTTTCTATTTCTCTTTGTAAGTCGCAAAGGCGAGGTGACTTTGTACGGCGGACTTGTCGCTTAATTGTGTCAATTTGTTTTAGTAGACGACGTCGCTTGTGCAAGGTTAGTTCAGTTCGCCCACAATTGATTTCGATATCGGATGAAGGGGCCCCTTCATCCGATATCGAAATCAATTGTGGGCGAACTGAACTAACCTTGCACAAGCGACGTCGTCTACTAAAACAAATTGACACAATTCTTTTTAATTGAACGCCGTTAAAGTTTCAAAATTAACTACCGAGTATAATGCATGCCATACGTTTTTTACTTTACTACCGAAAATAAGAGACCTCACCCACGCCGACTTTTTGTAGCGATGCAGTAGCGATGCTATCGTGCGATGCGCGATGCGGTCGCTAGCTATGTGCCCTCGCCCACCGTTACCACGATTCAGTCGCGATGAAAACGCGATTCATTCGCAACCCTTCCTCCAATCTCTCCCCGACGTCTTCCGACACGGTCGCGCGTTCGTATCGATACAGTCGCGATGCTGTAGCTCGTTGGCATCGCTTCTGTAGCGCGTTGCAAATTCGACTAAGGCCAGTAATATCAATGACAGTTAAAACCAAAAAAGCTAGTTTAAACCCTATCTGTCGATTAATTTTCATACGTAATGCGAGGTTTAATCTATGGTCTGAGTTTAAACTGTGATTAATATTACGGGCCTAAAGCGCGTTGCTGTTGCGCGTATATGAAACGCGAGACCGCATCGCTACAAAAAGTCGCCGTGGACGAGGGCTCTAACGCGTGCTACGCCGTAGCAGCTACGATTCATTCCGCGTGCTACGCCGTAGCAGCAAAGACTACGTAGCGTAGCTATTGGTCATAGGTGAAGTGTAACAAGGTGAAATGTAATTCGGCAAGACGTAGTGAACCCATTGAAATGACTTACAACTTAGATAATGTAGAACCAACGACGCACCTCTAAGTCAAACCTTTTAACAGTATATTGTACAGTCTGCTACAGTCACAGATACCCCATGGCAGCTCTTACTGCGCGCGGCATAAGGGCGGCATTCGAACAAAAAAGGGTATACTAGCGTATGGACGATCATCAACAGTCCGTTAACCTTTAACTAATCCATATTTCCATGTCGAGATCGTCACTTCAGAATGGGCTTCGTCCATCTTCCAACAGTGCACCTAGCGTGGCTAGTGTATTTTTATTACTTTTTAACGTTCACAAGCTTTTATGACGTAAATAAAAATCCTAGACTTCGTGACAAACGGCCCTCTCGAGTAAACGGAAGGTAGGTATCTAAATAGAAATAGAAGCTTTTTCCTGGTCCTGAGGGCAAAGTATTCTTTGTGTTGAGGAGTAAATTGCTAAATTGTCCTTTGTAAAGTCTCCTAGAGCTACTTTATCTAGCTAGGGGTTGAAAGTGGGGCCATTTGCGGGAGCTCCGTAAAAAGGGTAAAACATAATCAAACTCTTTCATAATCTTTCTTTTTTACTCAGTGCACATTTTATAGCTCGGGATTGGTGAATCAATATGACGGTCAACGCCCACTAAAGCCATCAATGAAAAAAAATATATATCTTCTTTTCGGATTAATTTTTTGCTAAAAACGAGCCGTGAAATAAGAATCCATGGGCAAACTATTTTTAGGACCTAATGTCTAGATTCCAGATCCTAGAACCTACGAATAAATCCCGCATAAGTCAAAAGTGACCGTTTTTTTCTTGAGTGGAATTTAACGCTTCCTAATCAACTAATTTTGTCTAAAATTAGTTTTAAGAATTCGATTGTAAATTTTATTATTTTGTTGTACAATAAAGAGTTTTCTAATATAATCTAAAAATATCGCCACCCGACCCGTTTCGAGTAAAATACACGAAACAAAAAGTGTTGATGAGGTCAAAAAAGGCCCTCAAGCATAACTGGAACTCTCTGTGTATGGCTTGTATTGCAAAAGCTTTCTGTTTCTAGCACAATTCATTAATACAACGTGTTACAAAACATCCTAACTCTTTTTACAGGGTGTAACCAAACAGGATGTGAGTTCTGTAAACAAAAGTTGAAAACACCTTTTTTTATTTTAAAACCTCAAAATTGAAAAAATAATCATAACTTTTTTGTCTTTGGTAAGTATTTCTTATCGGTTGTGATTCTTATCACCGGGTGCTATTACCGTGTAAAAAGGATGACGATCTTTTGTAACACCTTGTATAGCAAAAACTTTCAGTATCTAGCACAAATTAATATACACACAGTATACAGGGTGTTAAAAGACCGCCAACAGATCCGAAAGGTACGCATACTAGACACCAAAACAAAGTACTTTTTCGATAAATTATTGCCGGGAAATGATTTTGGTTTTTTAGGTTATAATTTTGGAAATTTTTTTATCACTCAATGGAAGTGTAACGCAGAGAAGTCATATTGCACAAGCGTTGAGCCTAAAGTTGTGTTACTTACGCTCGAAGTGCCGATGTTTAGAATACATTGCGGGTTGCAATTTTAACGTCGTTTTATGCAAGAAATATTCAAAATTTTGATATGGCTTCTTGAGAAGAAATGTTAAGGACTTGATACTGAGCAAATTTCGGCAATAAAAAAAGTTTGAAAAGTCCGACTTTGAACCTCATCATCTCGGAAACCATTGATTTCCCAGGTATAGTTCCATGGGCAAAAATGTTCAGTATGATGAGGACAATGCGTGGTTTCCCGCTTTGTTGGCGGTCTTTTAACACCCTGTATACCGCAGGCCGAGTAGGTGTAAAGGAAGCTAAAAGCAAAGTGCAAAGTGTGGTCTCGGAACTTGCCACTCGCCGGAGTTCGATAACTCGGTTGACGACCACGACTCCTCATACCCACATTAAAGCATCCATACGTGTAACGTATTGGTGAATGGAGTAGTGCTAACACTCTGAATTAATTAAAATATATTCGTAATAAGATAATTCATACAGCGTCCAGTGGCACCTATACAGGGTGTCCCAAAAAATTGTGTCAAGCGGAAGTCCAAAGATAGAGCACTCTTAGGGGTACCCGAATCACCCCCATGTATGTTCAGCGATTTTTTGACGTTTAGAAGTTGTGAGGCTTTTAACGTTTTTTTGAGAAGAATAAGTGACAGTATGGGGCAGACCCGTGTAAGCATCGACGTGCTATCGTGTGTACCAGCCTTGTACCATCCCTTCCGCTGACATTCAAATGTGACAGTAACAGAGCACACGTACGCAATCTGTGACTCTGTGTCACCTCGTGACAAGGTGACAAGGGTGTCACGAGGTGACAAGGGCTGGCCCTCAGGGCTATTTATACAGGGTTTGTGTGTTCTGAACAATCATGACGCTTCGTCGCCCTTCTGCCTTGCTCCATAAAACACAACTCACCTTTTCAAAAGCAATAAAGCCTAAGTCACTCAAGAATTTGCGTAAACAAGTCATACGTTTTACGAATAGTCCAGCCAGCTACACACTACAAGGTGGCAAAAATAATGTTGGGAAAAAAAAATATCATAAGGTAGACTCAGTACTGCACCAAATGTATGGAACCGCTGTTTTTTTCAGCTCCATTTTTTTGCCACCTCGTACAAGTTGTTTGTAGTAATAAACACAAAACTAAGGCCTTTGCATCTACGTAATGAGATGATTTATACAGCGTCCAGCGGCACCTTCACTCACACTAGATGGGTGAAGAGACCACTCGGCGCTGCAGTGCCTGGGACATTGTTTTAGATGGAGTAGGCTTGCCCAGCACCTGTACCATCCAGACAGCTTAGTCGGCCTAGCCCACAGGAAAGACAGGACCATATCGCACCCCCCGGCGAATAAACCCGTAACATCAAAAACGTAATTGTTCAGGAAAAAATAAAAACTGATTTTTCGTCACAACTCACTAAGTACATATGGTAGATTTAGGTATCAATTTACAGGTAATTTTTTTGCTCACTACATATTGAAACATTTTTAATCTATAGATAACACTACGGAAGTTATTAAACAAAATGTATGATACCAATATTAAAATCTTGTTTTATAACTGCAAAGTGATATTGCGGTTTTATTCGTTGTAAAATCGAAACCGAACATTTACAGCATCATAGTATTATAGGAATATTCGCTGATATTTTGCATAGATACTCTTTTCGGTAAGAGCACATTATGGCTTTATTCTCGGCATATGTAAAGTGACTGTGTTAGATAATGGCTCATTATCTTTTTATTCTGGTACAAATTTCTAAGAATATGAAATGTAAGTGTACATTACAATTTTTCATATACATTTTAATTCTCCATAAGTGCCCCTTGTAGCAATGACTTGTATAAAATAAGTAGGTAAAGGAGTCCAGGAAACTTTGAATACCTACCCAAAGTAGTTAACGAAACAAATCGTATTAAAAATCGACAGTATAATGGAAGAAAAACACAATAAAATTAAAAACTTCCAAAAACAAGGGCAAAAAAGTTAGCAAAAAGTGATTTTTTCAACTTTTTATGCCTTTGTTTTTGGAAGTGTTTGAATCATTAAATAACAATTTAATTCGAAACTTCTTCTTCTTCTGGTGTCTCTCCACGATTGGAGGTTGGCAGCCGGCTGTTCATTAAGTCATTCTGTCCTTAGCTAGACTAAAGAGATCTTATATGGTGACCACTCCTGTTCATTCTTTGATGTTTTTCAGCAAACTCTTTCTTCTTCTGCCGACGCTTTTTCCTTCCTCAATCTTTGCCTATCAGGATAATTGGAGAAGTCTATCGTATCTAATCACATTAATTACTTATCTATTTCTATTGTGTGTTTTAAATTAGTTCTCTTTTGTATGACATATCCTTATCCTTATACTTAAGATACCACTACTTTTCGAAAGCTTCAATCTTCCTATTTATTTGATCTTTACGATCCATTTTTCATATACATTCACAACCGTCGTACATTTCTATAGGCTAGATGTAACATTGAAGCCTCCTGATCTGGATCTGGAGGTTATGATCGCATAGCAAATGGATAGAAGATAAACCTTTATTTGCTTCATAAACAAACGTAGGTAAAAACTAAAGTCAACTTAAACCTTATTAAAACAGAAGAAAAATACAAACTTGGTTACCTTAGAGCCTGTGAGTTTTACCAGTTTGATTGGCTTCTTCACAGACGATTATCACCGTGTTAGTCTGGCTCCAGTAAAGGTTCTGAATTATTCGCTTATCTCTGCTATCAATTCTAACGTCTTGTAGACGACGCATTAGTACCTATAACCGGGCTTAGCATGATCAAAGGCCTTCTTGTATTCAATCAAGCAAATGAAAATGTCAGTTTGCAAGTCTCTGGACTTGTGGTCTAGGTAGGTGCAAAGAAGACTTATCTGGTTCTTAGCCCTGACCTGAAACTGAAATAGCTATTGGCAATGCCTATGCTCATTGGACTTCACTCTGATCCTCTCATGAAGAATGAAGAGAAACATACCTGGCTTAACAAACTTATTGTGCGGTAATCGCAGTATTTCTTCATGTCAGTAGAGTGACAAAGGTTTAAATTTAAAAAATTTGTGGTAATATCCCAGTGCTGTAAAAGGTTTTGAAAGACCTGGAGAGCGCATAATTATTAGAGTATGTTTTTAATGGGCTTGAATTAATCTGGTCTTAGTGATTTACCAGTTTTGGCTCTTTTTAGAGCCTTAACTAGTTACTTTTGATCAAAGGATTGAAGGACCAGTTTCATAGATCAGTATATTGGCAAACAGCGTTTTCACGCGGATTTTTATACTTCCTGCAAACAGAATTAAATGTATGCAGAAACCTTGGTGTTACTTAAGCCTTATGAGATCATTTATACATCGTCTAGTGGCAATTACTTACAAAGGCGTTACTAAGTTCAAGTACCTAGGTTTTACGGTAACTGATCCAAACACCCGAGAAGGCGAGATAGATATCAGAATTAAAAATGCATTCCGATACTCCGCGGCTCTCCACAAAGTGATCACGTCCAAGCACCTAACAAGAAGAACGAAAATACGCATTTATAAGAACCATCTTTATGTACGGATGTGAAACTTAGACACTGACGCAAAAAGAAAAGATCAAACTCCTGGTCGCGGAAAGGAAAAATCCTGTGAAAAATATTTGGACCCACCAAGGGAGAAGACGGCACCTTTAGGATCCGGTAAAACGCCGCACACATGGCCGAGCCCAACATAATCGGAGAGACTAAAACTGCAAGACTCCGCTGGCTTGGTCACGTATAAAGAATGGGAGAGGATCGGGCAGCTAAAACAGCATACGAACGGCAACCTTGTGCACGTCTACCAGTTGGACGTCCCAAGTATCGCTGTATTGACGAAGTCTGAAAGGACTTGCGCGAACTCCAAGTGGAAGATTAGAAAGAAGTGATGCAGGACGGAGAGGGATGGCGTCTTTTGGTTGCGCAGGCCAAGATCCACTTCAAGTCGCTGAGCCAGCGTAGTAAGTAAGTGGCAACTCACACCACATGGGTGCAGTGACCACTTGCTGCAGTGACTGGGAAATCAGTCAATGAATTCCGGTTTATCCTTTACGCAACCCAGCCATCTCTTTATCTCCAAATTCCATATCATGGTTGTTCCATTCTTTATAGAACTTCGAGCCCACCACTCGTATTTTACACAAGTTTTTTTTTCTTGTACAATATTGTCCGGTTGTGAGAGTTTGTGTAGCCGTTTTCTCTCCATAAGGTTTACTACATCATACGAGACATAAACTTATGACATCTTCGTCTATCTATAGCTGTTTCTTGTTCTTTATTCCTCGAAAAACCGTCCTTTCATAGTGACTACCACATCGATGACATATTGTTAGATTTATTATTACATCATTACTGGAAAAAAATATAACAACAAAAAGCTAAACGGTTTTATAGACATAGCAAAACCGGTTCCTATTTTGTAAACATGCATTACAGTCATGGTGATCAAAATATTTCACGAGAATAAAGCCGTAAAGGCTTTTGTAATTTCTGCATACAATAAATGTATCAGTAAGGGATGACTGCGGTTTTATTCTTTGTTCAAATTGTTGAGTATGGTCAGACGAATAACGCCATATTTTTAAATATCTCCTTAAATATGGTATTTCAGGGTCTGAAAAAAATTACACTTATGTATTCGGCATCGGAGATGACGTTTCTGCAATAACAATAAAAAAGCCGTAATAGCACTTTACGGGTTTATTCTGCGGGGGGTGCGATATTATGCCATATTATGTCTATTCGTGAGGAATAGACACAACACAAGACAGCCTACTTAAAGTTCCACTATCGAATTCGATTGCACCCTTTAGAATAACAGTTTTTTCCTAGTAAAAAATAAACATTTTGATTTTTATTGATTTGACTTCTGCGGCGATGGGCGTCAATTTAACTTGACCTTTATGGATAGCGTACGTATGTAATTATCATAAACAATTAAGCTGAGAGAGCGTATTTCATGACAAGTTTAAGAATTGTACTCAGACCATGAGCGAGATTTTTTTCACCTTCGCCCAGCCAATCAGTTTCTCCCAATTTTTACGCCAATCAATGCGTCCGGGAAGAATGGCCAGGTCAAGCTCGCCGGAGATCTCAATCTATCATGACTGTCAGGGCCCTTAGCCTGTAACGCAATGGCGGGTCGATGGCGTCCCGGCAGAAGGACAAAACTGGGCTCTCCTCGTTTTTCTCCTACAACCAGAGAACTATACCTCTAGAATTAGAAACAAAATATTCTTTGCTGTACTACAAAAACATTAAAAGGACAGACAGCGTTAGCAAATCGTAATTGAAGTCGTCACCTGACAGTCCATTTTGGCACCATTGTGTTACAGGCTAAGGGCCCAGGTTACGTGCACCTTTGACATAGAGGAGATTAGTTTTTCGGCCAGGGGGCTAATCCTCGGGAATCTCGCATTCGACACATCTCGAAGGAAAAATCGAATTTAGCGAAAAATGTCACATCTTCTATTCTCACGAAGTCATCCTCGAACGTACGAGATTTCGGCGAGATGTTTGCCTTTTTCGCTCGACATGACTCGAGTGGTCGGGAGCAGTGGGAATCGTAATGACATGAGATTTTTCCTTCGAGATGTGTCGAATGCGAGACTAATAGCTTTAGAAATACATTGTAGCTATAATGTTACGTTTTAAACAGAGAGCCAATTAGAAGCCTTCACAAGTACAATTAAAAGTACACTAATACAATGACATGTCATGTATAGATTTTTTTAAATGAATATTTCCAACAATGTACATTGATCCCAACCGTTGGCATCCGCGTGTCGTATAGGCATAACTACCTAAGGCTTTTGCATCTACCTACGTAATGAGATGATTTATACAGCGTCCAGTGGCACCTTCACCCACACTAGATAGGTGAAGTGACCACTCGGCGCTGCAGTGGCTGGGACATTGTTGAACGAGCGAGCGAAGCGAGCGAAGTTCTCCGAGTCCGCCGTTTGCAATCCGGCGTTTGCATATTTGTATGTATGTATGTTTGTATGTATGAATGTTCGTTCGACGATAACTTGAGTAAATTTAGTCAGATTGTCATGAAATTTGGTAGGCACGTAAATAAGGCAAAAAAAATGTTTGAATTCGAACATGAGCCAAATCGGTCGAGGGGTTGCTGAGTTATGGGGTCGCGAGTTCATAGTTCGGGGCGAACCACTAGTTTTAGATGGAGTAAGCCGTATAGGCATAAGCCCGATGATATCATTATTACGAGCCATTACAAGTGCGAACGAAACTTCCCTTCGCTCTGGTAAAAAAGTGACAAAGGCTCCTTTCACTCCAGATTAGGGCAGGATGAAAGAGGTGATTAATGCCCCTGCCACGGAATAGAGAGGGATGGAAGAACCACGGACTTTGGATCCCAGCTGTACTCAAGTTAGAATTGCGGGGCCTTAGCTTGTAAAGCCGGCCACACGGAATTCCTGACGGAAAACAACGAATCGGGATTCCGAACGCAGTGACTGCATACAAAGTCTATGGACCGCCACACAAATACGGTTTTTTTCATAGATCAAGTACCTACGCAGTTGGCATTGGTTTCGTTTTTCCGAACGGAAAAATTCCATCTGTATGTGGCCAGCCTAACGCAATGAGCTTCCGGTTGACGGCTTCAATTACGATTTATTAATGCTGTCGGTCCTTTTAATGTTTTTTGTAGCATAGCAAAGAATATTCTGATTCTAGAGGATTCTAGAGGATTAGTTTGCTGGTTGTAGTAGAAAAACGAGGAAATCCCCGTTTTTCCATGCTAGGACAAATTATTATGGCAGCCGGGGCAGATATAGCGTGTCGGGAAGCCCAAATAATCACAGTTTTTTTTAATTCTGTAGCTAAACTGAGATATTTATGTTCATCTATTTTTGTTTCACGACCATAAATAGTATTCCTTTAATTTTTCTAAACAACATCACAAAAATAATTAAGCTGATTTGTTTTTCTGGTCGATAAACAGTGGTAGATACTGCCAAAAAAAGTTGAAGTTCGAGCAGCTGCATTATTGTTGCCTTGTTGTTTAGAATAGTGAAAACAATACTATTTTAGTATCGTGAAAAAAAAAAATCGTTGCTTTTTGTTTGAAAAAAAATTTGCTAAGTTTTGAACAACAAGTAACAACAAAAGTAAAAAATAAAAATACGAAAGTTTCTCCTCGAAGTAAAATTTCTGTGCGCATCTACCATGTGCCTCGTCTCACGCGCCGCGGCCTCGCTGATCCCAAACTAAAGTATTAATTAAATTTTAAGCTTTTATTGTCCAACTTTTGCAATTGTTCTAGGGGCTTGACCTTAATCTGTGATGTGAACTTTTTGAATTTTTAAATGCCTTGATATAGGTCCTGCCCCTGCGGCATGGCGCATCGATAAAAAAAAGATAAAAGACATTTATTTCCTCAAAACGCGGATTATCAATACTTTATGGCTATTTACATTATAAAAATTAACTTGTGTCAGAGGCAAAAGCTCGCGTGCTCAGCATGTGCCGTCAGAGTTTCGTGTACTCTCTATCCACGGAAACAAGTTAATATAGCGTTCTCTCTGTCACGTAATACCATACAAATGACAAAGACAAAAAAAGACAGTGGGCGTAAACCCTTCTGAATGCTCGTACACATTGCGCTACTTTTCGCGAGAGTATTTAGCGAATTTGTATTTTTTTTTCTGACAGTTGTTTCTATAAATAAATGCAGAAATAAAAACAACAAGTAAGCGTCGTAAAAGCTAATTATCGTCTGCGATGAATCAATCACTAATTTCTTGAACGCGCCAGAGCCAGTTTTCATCAACAATGAACAATGAGTCCAAAGAACACGTGAGGTACGGAACAATAACGATACGGATAAAATATGCACAGCACACAGCGCGTCTGCACAGTACTGGTACCACGAACAAACTAAAATGTACACGTACTCTGTACACTGCATTAACCGTCATCGATGACGTTTCCCTATTAACTTGTCTCGGTGGATAGAGTACCTTCTTGACGACGATGTTTTTAAGCACTCACCTATTAAAATCGGTTAATCGTGCGTGTTGCCATAAATATGCTAAGAAGAAGAAAAGTGTAATGTGTAGGGTAAGATGTGATATTGTTGTGTGGCAGTCTCCAAATAAACGCGCTTGTGTACGGACGTACCGTCTATTATTTACTACAGTGGCTAACGAGGCGGGATAAAAAAAAAAAAAAAAAAGCAAAATGGCGGGCAAACTGGGCGAATTCGACGTCGAAAGTGGTAAATGGGACTCCTATTGTGAGCGGCTGGAGATGTATTTTCTCGTAAATAACGTAAAACCTGAGTTGAAGGTTGCAACATTAATCTCCTTGGTCGGGGGGTCGGCTTATGAACTAATGGTGACTTTGTGTAATCCTATCAAACCAAAAGACAAATCTTTTGAGAGCCTAGTGCAGGTGATGTCAAGACACCTACAACCTCAGCCATCAATATTGGCGGAACGCTATCGTTTTCGGCAGTGTCGGCAAAAACCTAGTGAGTCAGTGACGTCGTACGAGGCAAATCTTAAAAGACTGGCAAAAGATTGCGAGTTCGGAACAATGCTCAGTGAGAACATTCGGGACCAATTCGTGTGCGGAATCTACAGTGACATTATTCGGCAACGTTTATTTGCCGAAGGTACGGTCGAGTTAATTAAGGCGGTAAACATAGCAACAACCATGGAGGCGGCGGAGAAAAATGCATTCGCGGTGGAGGCGAACACGGTCAACCAACATGGCGGCGGGAGCGCGGGCGGCGCCTGGTACAGAGGCGCGCGAAGCGCGGGCCAAGGTGACCTCGAGCAGATGGCGGGCGCGGTGCATCGAGTGCACATAGGAGAGTGCACTGCGTGTGGAGACTCAAGACACACTTGGCGGGAATGCCAGTATCGATCATTTGTGTGCAGTCGCTGTCAGAGGACGGGCCATTTGAGGCGGATGTGCCCGGCGGCGGGTAACAAAGGTGGAGAGAGAAGGGCAGAGGACGAGTCCATGGGGTTCAGAGGAAGACCTCGGGTTCCTTCTCCGCACTTACGCGGCGGTGGCGGAGGCGGCGCAGGGCGAGGCGGAGCGAGCTATCGGGGCTTCGCGGGGTCTCGCTGGCGCGGCGGAGCACGCTGGCGGCAGGGCCGCGGCGGCGGCGGCGGCGGTGGCAACCAAAATACGGGCCACTATCATGTACAGGATGACCGGGAGGAATACGCGGTAGAAGCGGAACAAAGCGTTGAGGACGACGACGGCGAACAAGTGTATCAGATGTCATTAAGGGATTACAAGCCGGTTAGTACTAGTGTATTAGTTGAGGGAAAAAAATTGCTAATGGAAATCGATACGGGATCGGCATTGTCATGCATTAGTAAACAAACCTACGAGGAAAAGTTTAGGCACTTAGTTTTAAAACCGTGCCGATTAACATTAAGTTTCTACGACGGCACGAAGATAAAACCGGTTGGTTACTGTGAAGCGAGGGTACAATATATTGAAAACTGTAAACAATTAGATTTATACGTTATCGATAACGGAACAACGTCATTGTTAGGACGACAGTGGTTGGCGGAATTAAAAATGCAAGTGCCAAGAATTCAAACTAATAATATTGAAATTAACGAGGGCGATCAATCAAGTCACATTAAAACATTGCATTCCAGATATACTGAAGTGTTCAGCGGAGGATTGGGTCGCTACACCGGCGGGCGGGCGCGGCTGCAGGTGCGCGCGGAAGCCACGCCCGTGTTCCACCGCGCTCGCCCCCTGCCTTACGCGCTACGCGAGCGGGTGGACGCCGAGCTGGACGCCATGCTGCGCGCCGGCGTCATCGAGCCGGTCGACACCTCCGACTGGGCCTCGCCGCTGGTCATAGCGAACAAGGCCGACGGAGCCATACGGGTCTGTGCGGATTACAAGGTGACTCTAAATCCGGTGTTAGCTGTCGATAAATATCCGGTCCCAAAAATCGAAGATCTTTTTACGAATTTAAGCGGTACTAAATTTTATAGCAAAATAGATTTATCACAGGCCTATAACCAGATCGAACTAGATGACTCAAGAAATTTGACTGTTATCAATACGCATCGCGGGTTGTTTAAATACAATAGACTTGTTTATGGGCTGGCATCCAGCCCGGGTATATTCCAACGAATAATGATCAATCTGTTCAAGGATATCCCAAATGTGGTCACATTCCTGGACGATATCCTCATTGCTAGTCCTTCGGTAGAGGCACATCTAGATACTTTAAATAAAGTACTAAGCCGCCTAAGAGAAAAGGGTCTAAAAGTAAAAAGAGAAAAGTGCGTATTTTTTACTAATGAAATAAAGTTTTTGGGGTACGTCATTGACAGTGAGGGTATTCGGGTGGATATGGACAAAGTAAAGCCTATTTTAAATTTAGCTGAACCAAAAAACGCCACGGAATTAAGATCCTTTTTAGGTATGGTTAACTTCTACGGAAGGTTTGTAAGAAACATAAGTTTTGTATTAGCACCGTTATACGAAATGCTAAAGAAAAATCGTGAGTGGAAATGGGAGCGGGAACATTGCATAGCTTTCAATACGGTTAAACGTTTATTAGCGAGTACAGAAGTGATGAGTCACTACGATTTATCGCGCGATATAATTGTCGTCTGTGACGCAAGCGGGCACGGCCTGGGAGGGGTGAGAGCGCAGCGGAGGGGCGGGAGTTGCCCGTGGCGTACGCTTCGCGCGCACTTACTGAAGCTGAAAAGAACTATAGTCAGATCCATAAAGAAGCACTTGCTATTGTTTATACAGTAAAAAAGTTTCATCAATACTTATATGGTAGACGGTTCTTTTTGCGCACAGATCATAAACCGCTAGTAAGTATTTTCGGTCCGGGAACAGGAATACCGAGCATGACCGCGAGCAGGCTGCAAAGATGGGCACTGGTTTTATCGGCATACGATTTCGACATAGAATACGTAAGCACTGATAAAAACACGGCCGATTGTTTATCGCGGATGATTAAGGCGTATAAAGAGGGTAGTGAGAATGTTTACAGGATGCCGGAGCAAACCTATTTGCATTTTGCGTCAGAGGCACTCTTACTCGACTATCACAAGTTAAAAAGTTTGACAAGTAGGGATTCATTACTTTGTCGGATAAAAGGTTTCATTGATGACGGTTGGCCAAATGAGGTAGAAATGCGTGAGTTAAAACCATTTTACAATCGGCGAAAAGAGCTATATACCGAGCTCGGCTGTGTTATGTGGGGTCACCGAGTCGTAATACCTAGCGAAGGTAGGAAAAAGGTATTAGCGGAGTTGCATGATACACACATGGGGATTGTGAAAACAAAGGCGCTAGCGCGTAGCTACGTGTGGTGGCCGGGGGTCGATGAGGACGTGGAGGCTGTATGTCGCGAGTGCGAGGTGTGCGCCGCGGTGGCGGACGCGCCGCCGGCGCACGCGCCGCGCGCCTGGCCGTGGTCGGGCCGGCCGTGGGCCAGAATTCATATGGATTTTATGGGGCCGTTAAGAGGCAGCACATATTTAGTCGTGGTGGACTCCTATTCTAAATGGATTGAGATAATAGAAGTAAACACAACAACTGCCAAAAATATTATAACAAAGTTAAGGGAGATGTTTGCACGTTTCGGGTTACCAAAGCAAGTAGTAAGCGATAATGGGCCACCTTTTTCAAGTGCGGAGTTCGGGAACTTTTTAAAGGATAATGGTATTGAACAGATGTTTTCCGCACCTTATCACCCATCATCAAATGGGGCTGCGGAAAACGCAGTTAGACTTTGTAAACGGGTAATTAAGAAAGCTATTTTACAAGCCGAGGATATACAGACCGCTTTATGCCGCTTCCTACTTATGTACCGTAATACAGAACACATCACAACAGGCGAGACTCCTGCACAACTTCTGCAAAACCGAAAACTGCGTACACGTCTAGATAAATTAAAGCCCGATAGGGAGGAACACGTACGGCTAGCACAGCGTAGGCAAGTGACCGCGGCCGGAGGGGTAGAACGCAGTCTAGGTATGACTAAAGTTTGGTATCGCAATTATAGGCCGGGTCCTAAGTGGTTACCGGGTGAGGTCATTGAACGAGCGAGTGACACCGACTATTTGATTAAAGATAGCAATGGGACCGAGATACATAGACATATCGACCAGCTAAGGCAACGATACGAGGGAGGCGGTGACGAGTCAGTCTTGCGGTCCGCACGGGACTCCGGACAGTCGGGGGTGTGGGCTGCTGTGATGCCGCCGGTGCCGGTGGTGGCGCCTAGCTCGGAGCCCGAGGCGGGGGAGCGTCGGGGGGACGCGGGTGTCGCGGGAGAGGCGACGCGGGAGAGGTCGCTGCCCTGGCTGCTCCGGCGCCGGCTCCGCCCGCCCTTGCGCCTGTAGGCGGGCCTGCTGTCGGTGAGCGCCGTTATCCGCCGCGTGATCGTAGGCCACCACGTCGCTTTGGCATTGACGATGTATTTTACGGTCATTGTGATTGAGGATTTGTGTTAACCTTATAATTCATACAACTTGTAGTTTTTCATAGTATTAGTTTAATTTTAGCGAACGTGAGATAAATGGACTCAGTTATAATAAGGGTACTTAGTCATTAAGGGTGGAGGTGTAATGTGTAGGGTAAGATGTGATATTGTTGTGTGGCAGTCTC
The DNA here is from genome assembly GCA_949319315.1 of Zelleria hepariella. Taxonomy (NCBI): domain Eukaryota; kingdom Metazoa; phylum Arthropoda; class Insecta; order Lepidoptera; family Yponomeutidae; genus Zelleria; species Zelleria hepariella. Next base: position 452,198 of record OX439396.1, read on the forward strand.
CAAATAAACGCGCTTGTGTACGGACGTACCGTCTATTATTTACTACAAAAAGCCAATAATATTTCTTTAAACGTCTCAAGATACAAGCAATATTAGTGGCCCAGAAATATAAAGTAAACAAGCCGTATATCTGTTAAGGCCCACACCCACAGCCTACTTGACATTGCAAATACGTTTAGGCTTAAGCGAAGGGTTTCATATTTTTGCCTCAAAGAGCGTTCAATTTTGGTCGGCGGGTATTGAGTAGGTATGTTATATCAAAAAGGATTTGGAAAGCATTCAGTAAGCTTTTAGTTAAGAAGAAAAACTTTGTGCGAAAACCTTATATTTGCATGTTTTCATTTATCATCGCGTTTGGTTAAACGAAATGGGATTTTCGAAGTCCAAGGTACATTTTGGAAAATACATTGGACTTCACGGTGGACTGAGCAGAACTGTGGCCACTTTTGGTGGCCACAGTTCAGATTTTATTCGTAGGTTCTAGAATGTGGAATCTAAACCTTAGGTCCTAAAAATTGTTAAGCCTCGCGTTGATAACCTAATGAAGATAGGAGTGATTTTTCAAAGGAGCTTTTTTCCATGTTAAACAATTTTTCAGTAATGGGGAAAAACCATAAGTTAATAGAAAAGCGGAAATTTGTTCCTTTTGTTAGTGGGAGATTTTTGCATAGTTCACTGGAAATACGTCTTTTTGTTTCAAACTTTATAGCCGCTGCGTGACCAAAAACTGTACTAGAAATGTGTCTTTTTCAATGAAAGATGACATATGTATTTTTTGTATTGGATTTTTGACTAAGGACTCGTAACATAACAATGATGATGGCGTTCATAGGTTTTTTTGTGTTGAAAATGGAAATAAGCCCCTTTGAAAAATCATTCCTCATTTTTTAGCAAAAAACGCATCCAAAAAGAAGGTATGTTTTTTTTTTCCATTGGCAGCGCTAGTTGTGCCTAGGTTTAGGCCTTAACAAATGCGGATGTGGTGTCCTCCTACTACGATTAATTACCTATGAGTTTCTTTTAAGGAAACTATAGAGGAAAACATCGTGAGGAAACCTGAGCATATGAGGCACCTTTAACGCAAAAATAGCCAATCCGCATTGAGCACGCGTGGTCGAACTCTCTCTGAGTGAAGGCCCTTGTCCAGCTAGTGGGACATGTACAATTGTACAGGCTACATCTCTCTCTCTCTCTCTCTCTGTCTATGTTTCCCTAGCTTTAGCTAGGCCCTAGCCCTAGCTTTTTCGACCACTAAAAGGCGCTCTTGCCAATCAAGGGGATAAGCGAGTTCTTTTGACCATGCAGATAAATGAAACACCAAAAAAGCTAACGTTGGCAAACATTTACACGTTGTATTATTGCTCGTCTTGGCTCCACGAAGGTTTACCGGTGTCAGCGGCAAAGGCCCGGAGGTAGCTTTATCGCGGCTTTTTTATTGTCTACTTGTTGTGCATGTTTTCCCCTCTGTCTCTGACCGGCTAGGGTTCCGTGGGGTTCGGAAAGAAGCCTTGCTCCTATTTTCATTGGTGAAATGATTGGTTGAAATAGCGCGCGATGTATAAAAATGAGAAGAAATTTTTTAACCTTGAATATAAAGAAGGTATGGACGGCAGGCGCTACAAAAGTTACTACAGTTGACAGCAAGTGAACTTTTACACTTTTGTTGAAAATTTCACCCGCAATGTAATTGATATAACGTGCATAAAGTCGACGTTAAATCATGGTGATCCAAGCAGAAATTATATTATGAAAGTTTATTTTTAATTTTTAATAAAGTACTCGTATGTTAAACCAAATGGATTAGATTAAATATGACGCATCACAGATAAAAAAACACTGTCGTTTCGTCTCTAACTCCAGCTTTTTTTTTTCATTCCCGCCATCCTTAGCCTTGTAAGCTGGGATACGGAACCCATAGCGCCCGCCCATAGCCCTCCGTTTCTTGTTTTCTGCCTCATTTCTGTCAACTAAGGGCGGTGTTCGGTCGGGTTGGGCTCGAGAAGGTGAATGGCTCAGCGAGCAGTCTTCTGAAAAACAATGGAATAAGATAAAATATTAAATGGTCCATTTTTGGTAGTCTGTGTCTAAAAACTGAGGCCTACGTAATGAGTAAAAGTATTCACTTGGACGCGGCAGTGCCTGTGCATGTTTATGATGGAGTAAAAAAAAAAGTAAGATGTAGCCTGTACAATTGTACATGTCCCACTAGCTGGGCAAAGGCCTTCTCTCAGAGAGAGAGTTCGAGCTTAATCACCACGCGTGCTCAATGCGGGTTGGCGATTTTTGCGTTGAGGGTATAATGCCTCAACGCTCAGGTTTCCTCACGATGTTTTCCATCACCGTCAGCGAGTGGTATTGCTACTACAAATTCACACATGTACGTAACTTTGAAATTAAACAAAGTCATAGATACATGCCCGCACCGGGAATCGAACCTGGGACCTTTCGCTTCAGAGTCCACTGTTCTACCCACTAGACCACCACCGCCCTGGATGGAGTACGCACGTATAATATAAACTTTTTTCTTCCCTGTGTAGGCTAACCTATCAATCAATGGTCGTTCAAATGCAAGGACGCACTATAAAAAGTCGAGAAACACTCTGTGTGTAAATAAATACAATTATCTCAACGCATAATGCCGTCGAATTAAGCATAACACGGAATTAAGCTCGATAATAAAACTTTCTCCTAAATTTTTTTCAGGACCGGAACGAAATCCATTTAATGCTGTAATCGACTTAAGCGAACATTATTTCGGACTCGTGATTTCAATTTAACGTTTTCTTCTCAGCTAAATGGCTAGAAATAACTCAGCTTCATTGAATCATCAAATATTTAGGAGTGAAAGGTTCTTCAGTCGAGTTTCATGTAAAAAGGTATACCTTTATCTTAATGGAAAAAAAATCGACATCAAAAGCTGCATAAACCATTGAGTTCCTACCAATGTTAGGTACCTATACAGTCCGAATCAAGAGAGACGCATGGTTAATAGGTGAAGTGTAACTAGGTGAAACGTGTTTCGGCAAGGCGTAGTGAACCCGGTTAAAATAAACACTGAACTAAGAAGAAGACTCAGTAATAAGTAATATTATTATGTAGTCTGTACAATTCTACATGTCCCACTAGCTGGACAAAGGCCTTCCCGTGCTCAATGCGGATTGGCGATTTTCGTGTAAAAGAAGACTCAGTTTGAAATCTTCAACCAGTGTTGGGTGCGTGTGATTTTACCCTGAAATATCAGTGAATTCATTGGCAACATCTATCGCTAACTGTGTAATAATACATCGTGAGGAAAACTGGGCGTCTGAGGAAAAAAGAAGATTCCAAATTTTGCGTTAACACTGTATCATTAGTTCGAAAATGCCAAAAAGCGAGATTTTTATTCAACAGAAATACTCGTATTATGCCTCGAAGCAAAATAATAAAGCCCATCTGTTAGCCTCGTCTTATTTAGGTACGTCGGGGCTCGTTGTTCTAGATTATACCCGGCGTTATCTGTAAGGATTTATTGTACGCTACAGCCTCAAGCCTCCAGCCTCCAGAGTCAAACCGGTTTTTACGTCTACAATATCTGGAAAAACAGCGTGAGGAACCCGCGGCTCAGTTGGCTCCACACGTATTAACCTTGTCTTTCCTGTGGGCTAGGCCGACTAAGCTTTCAGGATGGTATAGGTGCTAGGCAAGCCTACTCCATCTAAAAAATGACCCAGGTACTGCAGCGCCTTGTGTTCTCTTCGTCCATCTGGTGTGAGTGAAGGTGCCACTGGATGCTGTATAAATCATCTCATTACATAGATGCAAAGGCCTAAGAATATCTGGTATAACTACTGAATACAAAATCTAAAATACCCCCGACATTTTAGCTTCAAACTAGCATATCTCATAAACGGCTGAACCGATTTTGATAAAACACTCGCTAGAAAACCTGCTTTCAAATTAAAACCGCCCTTTTGACGGTAGCGAAATGGCCAAGCCACATATTTTAACTAAGGTGAAGAGTTTGTGAAGTTAGGGCGTGTAGAGTTAGAAATTTGGCTCTAAATGAGATCTGATAGCTTTTTGAGAGTGCTATTATAAATTCACAAATGTACGTTTGTATGTATGTGGTCTCTCCACCCATCTAGTGTGAGTAAAGGTGCCACTGGACGCTGTATAAATCATCTCACTACGTAGATGCAAAGGCCTTAGTTTTTTGACAGTGCGAGGTGTATGGTCTCGTCTTGGCAATTTTTTTTACATGAAAATGTTGTTGGTGGGATTATGTATTTGTGACTTCTCGAGGTACTGAGTCTACCTTCTAATACTTACAATGTTGTCCAAATAGGTCGTCCTTCACATTTCTTCACGTCTGGGCGAGGTCTTTTTGCTTCACCTGAAGAAATGTAGCCTTGAGTAGATTCCTGCGACTTGAATCGCCTTTGATATATTTGCCCCGTGACATTGACTTATGACCTCTGGCTGCCTAGCCATCTAGGTATCCTATTCCTTTGTACACAAGGGTTATATTATTTAGCTCTGTAACTATTACAGTTCAATCCATCATGCCATATTTATCCACAACTCTACAGGGTGCACTCTAAGTCGAAAGCGGAACTTTAAGTAGGTCTACTGATCAATACAAACAAGTTGTACTAGGTGGGTAAAAAAATGTAGCGAAAATGGAGCGTCGACTGCGCCAAATGTATGAAACAGCTGATTTTTTTTTTACAGGCTGATGTTGGGATGCAAAGTTTTAAGTAATTAGATGAAGCAAAAAAGCCGACGGCGCAAAACAGTTTGTGCCCGTCGATGAGATTGATCGCCGCACCCGACTGTATGCAAATGTGCGCCTGTCACTACCGCCACAGAATAATAGCTTAGTACAGACGTTCCACTCTATCTAACGCTCTAACTAAACTTTTCCATCCATAAGTTGACTGGTAGAAAATGCTATCTAGCATTAAGTACGCCTTTGCATATAATTTTTGTAAACTTTTGTGCAATAAAGAATATAATAATAATTAGTTTTTATTTTTTCCATAACTGTGCAAGCGCAGTGCCACTTGATCGCCAACAGACCCCAAGACACGCTTACTAGACACCAATACAAATTACTTTTTCCATAAATTAATGCTGGTAATTTTTTTGGTTTTTTAGGTTATAATTTTGTAAAACATTTTAGCACACAATGGACGTTTAACTCAGAAAAGTCATATTGCGCAAGCGTTTTGGCATAAACATAAGCTACTTACGCTCGACGTCTGATGTCATGAACTAAGCACTCTATAAACCCTCAACTCAATGCGAAAATCGCAAGTCCTGGACTCGTGGTGATTAAGCTCGAACTCTCTCTCTGAGAGAAGGCCTTTGCCCAGCTAGTGGGATATTTACCGATTGTACAGGCCACATCGTACTTTACAAGTAAAGCTGGGGTTCGCAAGGGAGAGCCTTTATTAAGGCTGGAAGATAGTAGTGTGGCGGGAAATTCAAAATTTTCACAGTTTTTTACATTTCGTAGCTAAACTGAGCTATTTTTGTTTAGCGATTTTTCTTTCGCGAGAATAAAACCGTATTCTTTTCATTATTGTAAACAACAGAACAACAATAATTCAGCCGATTATGTGTTCTGGTCTACGACAAGTTTTTTGGGCACTACTATTGCTTCGTAGACCAGAACACATAATCGGCTGAATTATTGTTGTTCTGTTGTTTACAATAATAAAAAGAATACGGTTTTATTCTCGCGAACGAAAAATCGCTGAACAAAAATAGTTTAGTTTAGCTACAAAATGTAAAAGTCTGTGAAAATTTTGAATTTCCCGTCACCTTGCTATCGTTTACCCTTAAGGAGGTAGGGCGTCGCCTGAGGAACCGCGGATATGACTACCGCTCTGGGGCATATTTGATGCAGAGGATCTCCCTCGCTGTGCAGCGGGGAAATGCTGCCAGTGTGATGGGGACCTTTGGGTCGGATATGTCTCGGAGCGGTTTGATAAGTTGATTTCTTTATTTTTATTATTGTTTTATATTATGATTTATTTATTTTTTATTTTAGCATTTTGACATTTTATATTGACGTTTTGTATTGAGTGTGTGTGTGTGTTTTGTTTTGACATTTCTGTAACTTTTAATTTGTCTAATCAATATTTTTTCCAGTAAAGCTTCTGTATGAGTCTACTTGTTTCCACCTCCGTCAGTGTCGATGTCGCTCGTCGTTTGTTTCGGCGGCTCTGAGCCCGCGGTTTTACCAACATTAGCATAGTTTACCGACTGTCGGGGGGCCAATGGCTGAGTGAGATGGATCAATTCTAATTTAGACGTCAAAATTACTAACTAGGCGGATAAACGATGAGCTAATAACTACTGAACAAAAAAAATTAAATACACCGATATTTTAGCTTCGATTTAAAAACTAATTCCTTTGCATAGTAATGAGATAATTAATATAGCGTCCAGTGGTACTTTCACTCATACTAGATGGGTGAAGAGACCACTTGGCGCTGTAGTGCCTGGGACATTCAAATTAGCAGATATCATAAACGGATAAACCGATTTTGATAAAACATAACTGAGAACACTTGCTAAAAACCTTTTTCAAATAAAAAAAAAAAACCTTATCCAAATCGGGTCAACCGTTTAAGACCTACGGACAGACACAGACAGACACACGCACACACATAGCTGTTTAACTTATAACCACCGAACTTAATCCCATATAATCCGCATTACGTATAAAATCACAATAAAAACTTGTCCCCACAGAAACAAATGATATCAGCAATAGAACAATACGAAACATCATTTCGACCATACGTCTAATATTCGAATGTCAACCTTATTGCATTAGCGTACAGTTTTACTTTAATTGCATAGACTACGAGCAAATAAGCTCCCAAAGGCAATTTGGGCATCTATTTTTCCAGACACATTTCAGATTCTATGTTGTATCTAGTTTTATCCTTGATCGAAGCTTATGGCCCGGTTTCTGAGTTGAGAATTTTGCTAAGCACATGCTTACGTATCGCTCTGTCACGCTCTTTTGTGAGAAATCTGCAGAGACAGGACGATAGTTACCCATTTGCTTAGCAAAATTCTCAAATCAGAAACTGGGCCTATAACACCCTTATTTTTTGGGTGAGGGTTAAAAACAGTACCTATCTTCCAGACCAACTTTAAAGTGATTGATCATAGATAAAAAAATTACTATCCTTGCGACAATCACCTGATGCTGACTGTATTGATTTGGCGTTCAAGCTAAATTAATCTGAGATTTCATTTTGCAGTTTCAGAGCCAGGCCGCTCAACAAAATGAGAGGTTTATAAACTAAATCCATTTCTAAATGAACCTGACTTACTTGAAAAATTGAGCGCAATTTCTTTGAGGCTTGAAATAAAGTTAAGAGCGTGTAGCAGGACAGACGAAATTAAATCTGTTGAAAAATCTGTTGCTGTCTCGCATGCGCAAATAGTGAGCGATAGGGACAACCTGAAGAGCAATCTACAAAATCGAGGTTTCGTATTCCCCACTTTCCTCTCTCTTATATAGTCCCATAAAAAAAATACCACTCATATCACAAGAAACTATATCGGAATGTTTAGTTTTTTTTATTTTTAAAGTTGTTTAATCGGCTTACATTAAAGTTTCACTCTGTGCCAAAAGGCCTATACAAAATCAATGATTATTTAAATGACAACGATGTCTGGCACTAAACCAGTTCAGGGCAAGATTATTACTAATAATATACTTATTCAGTACCTACCCACGTTCCTATATCACAAAATTTGTATTATTTTTTTAAGCACTAATTACCTATAATGTGAGTGAAGCTGAAGAAAAAAAGTAGCTAGATACTTACTTTTAGTATTAGGTAGTAATAAGTATTTGATTTATATACTTCTTTTTACTTTTGATAAATACCTATAAATACGTTCAATGTAAATAATTTATTGATGGCATATTGAATAAAACCTTTTGATTTTGACTTTGTTTATTTACCAAAAAGAAAAATACCCCTACAATACAAAGTGATCAATAATATTATAATAAGACCAGTCGTCTTTTGCCGCTGCTTTACAATATTATGATTTTTTTTTAATAATTTATCGAAAAAATCTAAACAGTCCGAAATGCCGGGTGTGGATTTCCCAGCATACTAATAATGTTTGTTCCAGTGCCATTATACAGGGAGGAAATCGGGAATTACGGTTGTATGGAGAAAACACTGTGATATCCTCTTAAGTTCAAATACAAAGGAATCCACCTGGGGCTTTAGCCTGTAACGCAATGGGCTCCCGGTTGACGGCTTCAATTACGATTTATTAATGCTGTCTGTCTTTGTAATGTTTTTGTAGCACAGAAAAGAATATTCTGATTCTAATTTTAGAGGATTAGTTCGCTGGTTGTAGGAGAAAAACGAGGAAATCCCGGTTTTGTCCTTCCACTGGGACGCCATCGATACGCCATTGCTTTACAGGCTAAGGCCCCTGATCGCTCTGTGAACGGAGAGCATTTCGCCGACGCGGTCGCTCCCATATGAAGGAGACTGTAAGATCAAATTTATTTCAAATCCGATTACAGAACGCCGTACTATGCGCGCCGATAAAGAATATTTTAATTTTAAGTTAAATTTTAGTAAAATTTCATGGCTACATCTGACCACCCGATAGATGGACGGATATTATGACCAAATCCACACAAAAACACGCATGACCTGATCCACATCGCGCGTGATAGAGCGCAATGGAGAACTCTACTCTCCGCCACCTTCAATGATGGTCACGATCCTCAGCATTGAGGGAACGACTGATTAGAATGGACGTATCTATGCCTGACCAAGCGCATTTTTTTAGGTACTATGTAACTGCCGTACTCAGAGTCGTTTAATTGTCCATTAAGGTTGGACGATAGCAACGTGGCGGGAAATTCAAAATGTTCACAGGATTTTTAATTTTGTAGCTAAACTGAGCTATTTTTGTTCAGCGATTTTTCGTTCGCGGCAATAACATTGTATTCTTTTCATTATTGTAAACAACAAAACAACAATAATTCAGCCTTAAGGACGACTTAAATAAAGGATTTGTATTGAATTATTTCGTTAATGGACACTTAAACGACTCTGAGTACGGCAGTTAGAAGATGGAGAAGTACATAACATTAAGCATACGTTTAGTCTAATTAATTTTGTTTGAAACGGCGGAATAAAATTACCTAACTCTGCCACTAAATCTAAACGCGATTAGACTCGTTCCGGGTAGTAAAATTGCGGAAAACACTCTCAAATACCAGGCTGGCAGGTTTCCCACCATGTTTTCCCGAGATTCCCTCTAAGGCCGATAAAAAGTAAAGCCTGAAACGCGCATAGTCCGGCCGACCGCAGAGGTACATTTGGTGCCGCCTCAGCGGATTGCGGGTCCGCGATGCCGGAGGTCCGAAAACACGACCGATTCAATTGTTATTTTCCATGGGAATTGAAACAAAATGCTCGCGAGCGTTAAGCGCACAAAATAAATGCCGCAGAACTATGAAAACCTTTGTACAGTTCCTCACACTCTTTTTTTTTCTGTTTTCAGTTGGCCAAATAAGTCTGAATAGATTCTTAAGGCTGGAAGATAGCAGCGTGGCGGGAAATTCAAAATTTTCACAGTTTTTGACATTTTGTAGCTAAACTGAGCTATTTTTGTTCAGCGATTTTTCGTTCGCGGCAATAAAACAGTATTCTTTTCATTATTGTACACAAGAGAACAACAATAATTCAGCCGATTATGTGTTCTGGTCTACGAAGCAGTGGCACTGCCCAAAAAACTTGTCGTAGACCAGAACACATAATCGGCTGAATTATTGTTGTTCTGTTGTTTACAATAATGAAAATAATACTATGTTATTGCCGCGAACGAAAAATCGCTGAACGAAAATAGCTCTGTTTAGCTACAAAATGTAAAAAACTGTGAAAATTTTGAAAATCCCGCCACGCTGCTATCGTCCACCCTTAACTTTCTCTACGACTCGCTACTTCACTGTACCTATATTTGGAACCGTAATAGGAAGCCAGTGGAAATTTTCCAACAATAAAGCTATATCGTTGATATTGCAGTGACAACGAGAAGACAATGGACAAGATTGGTATTGGCTTCAATGGAAGAGGCCTATGCCTAGCAGTGGGTTCTACTCATGGGCTGGACAGATACATAGTTACTAAAGCTGAGTCGAAGTGATCCTTTTGTCGCCTTGAGCCCAAAGGGAGCAAATGACATTGTCGAGATACGAGGGCGAAAGGGTTGCGAGCGAAATTGGCACAAGGAAAAATAACAGAAAAGGGCTTAACAAAAAAGGCCACTTCCACTTGATTTCTGCTAAGGGAAGAGGAAAGGAGGAAGCTGTAAATTTTTGTAAATAGGCTATTCTAATTTGTGGATAGAAAGGCATTCTTACCAGATGTTTTATAATGTCCAAGCAAATGGGTATATTTTTTTATTTTCGTTTTGCCACGTAGATTCTTAACGCTATGCAGATAAATACATTGAAACGAGTGTGGTGTCAAATAAAATAAATTAGTAAAGTAAGAGGGTACACGTAGATGCTAAAAGAATCAACAAATTGTATTCAGTAAGGTATCAAACAAAGCATCGATAGACAGAGACATCAAAGTTCACAAAAAAAAAACAATGTTTTTAACCGGACCCACAGCGACTTTTTGTAGCGATGCGTTTCGCAAACGCGCAACAAAACCGCTACTAACGCGCTTTAGTCGAATTTGCAACGCGCTACAGTGTAGCGCATTGGCATTATTTCTGTAGCGGCTACAGCATCGCGACAGTATCGATGCTAACGCGCGACCGTGTCGTAAGACATCGGGGAGAGAACGGAGGAAGGCTGGCGCGCGAATCGCGTTTGCATCGCGACAGAAGCGCGACGGTATCGCGTTTGCATCGCAACTGAATCGTGGCTATGGTGGGCGAGCAAGGGCACACAGCTAGCGACCGCATCGCGACTGCATCGATACAAACGCGCGACATCATCGCTACTGCATCTGTACAAAAAGTGTATTGGCGGTGTATTGGTATAGATCGCCCGCGCGCAATGAAAAATGCACAAAATCGATTCCTGTATCAAATACACAAAAAAAATCGAAAATGTTCACATATCAAACCCTAGACTTAGGTGAGACCTATCTAAAACAGCCAGTTTTGTGTTGATATCCATAACAGATTGCATGATATTTTGTTTGAAAAAGAGTGCGCTGCCTATTTTTTTTCATCAAAAATATCTTCAAAACCTTTACGAATCTCAACACAAAACTGGCTGTGTTAGATAGGTCTCACCTAATTCTAGGGTTTGATATGTGAACATTTTCGATTTGTTTTGTGTATTTGATACAGGACTCGATTTTGTCCATTTTTCTTGGCGCGCGGGCTATTCACTATGCACCGCGCCTTAAGATGGCAGTATTGGTTGTGTATTGGTATAGATCGTGTGTTAGTACAAAATGAAACTCGGGTGTCTTCAACCATAGGCCCCGGCGCGTAAAAATTATTAGTAGAACGCCTCTAATTCCCAAACGGGGACACTTGTGACCGGCACGTCCCTGCCAAGTCCCAAGAAATACTCGATCAATGCCCAGATAAGGACACCCGCTTACCTGTTTCCTTACCAACTTAACTTTGGCTCACGTTTTGAGACCGTATAGCTAGAAGAATAAAGTTGGGTTTGGTTTCAATCGGACGGCAACACTAAGGTTGCTAGATGTGTATCAAGCCTGAAGTAAGGTTGAAGTGGACGCACGTTGAAATTGGAAATTCGTGCTTTTGCTCTCGGCCTGATTTAGCAACGTCGTCGTACATTAAGGGTAGACGATAGCAAGGTGGCGGGAAATTCAAAACCGTATTCTTTTCATTATTTTAAACAACAGAACAACAATAATTCAGCCGATTGTGTGTTCTGGTCTACGAAGCAGTGGTAGTGCCTAAAAAACTTATCGTAGACCAGAACACATAATCGGCTGAATTATTGTTGTTCTGTTGTTTACAATAATGAAAAGAATACGGTTTTATTCTCGCGAACGAAAAATCGCTGAACAAAAATAGCTCAGTTTAGCTACAAAATGTAAAAAACTGTGAAAATTTTGAATTTCCCGCCACACTACTATCTTCCAGCCTTAAGGTCCCACGATAGCTGCTATCGAATTTGAATCTGTCATTCAACATTTAGCATATTCAACATTATGAGAATTCAACATTCTGGGATTCAACTAAGTGAGAGTTCAACATTTTAAGAATTCAACATCCTCTAAGGATCCTATTATAATTTCATAATTAATAATTTACTTGATCACACTTTTAGATTTTTAAGAAAAATTTAATAGAATTACTGGTATGCCCGCCGCATGTAAGGATCTGTCAAGCAATTCCTCCACGAGACAAGCTATGCCTAGTGTGGGGGTCAGCAAAAATTTAAAAAATGTACCTTCATTTAGGCAATAAATAAATAAATAAATAAAAATAAAAACATTTTGAGAATTCAACCTAATAGTCCGAAAGGTCGTGAATGAGCGTGAATGGAAAAAAACCCATTTTTTCACAGTTTTTTTATTTTTATTTTAAAGCTGAATAAAGTAATGTATCTAAATTGTATTCTTTTCATTATTCTAAGCAACAGAACAACAATAATTAGGCTGATTTTGTTTTGTGGTCGACAAACCAGTGGCACTGCCCAAAAAACTAGTTTTATGACCAGAACACATAATCGACTAAATTATTGTGGTTCTGTTGTTTACAATATTGAAAATAATACTATTTTATTGCCGCTAAACAAAATTTTCTGAACAAAAATTGCTCAGTATAGTTTCAAAACAAACCGAGTGAAAAAATGGGCTTTCCCGCCACGCTGCTATCGCTGGACCTTAAGCTGGTTCTTGGCACCGAAGGGAAAGATTTCTTTTGGGGATTTGGAAAGAAGTTAATCATTTGGGTTGTAGAGACTGGCGCAAACATCAATCAAGTCCGTGACATGATGAACTATAAACAGGGGTGTAGATAATGTCTAAATTAATCAAATCAAACAAATTTGGCACTTGAGTTTGTGTTAATTGAAGGCGTCAAGTACTTTGGTATCTTGCAATCTAGAAACTGGCAAAATAACTATAATACCTACGATTGACCATATTATCACCTTATCCATACAAAAATAATATATTCAAAAAATTAAAATTTATATTATTTTGTAACAAAAACACATTGTACATTTGTACAAGTTGTTAAAAATTAAAAGGCATCCAGTATAATATTATTATTACAATTTTAAACGGGAACTGTTTTGAGTATTCACCCTGAATTTCTGTGCTACACCTGCATTACAGTCATCACTGCTTTCCAATGTAACAATCAACTACTAAGTACGATAGATATGTAACAGTTTCCTGTACACCCAATGGAAGTCGAAATAAATGCGTTAATAGCGTTAGTACATTAACCCTTCAAATTTCTCGTTAACGCATTAGAAACAGTCGCTACCATTATCACTATCAACGAGTAAAACAAGCCATAACTCAGCAAAATTTCATAATACTTCAATTCATAGTTTATTAAAAGTAAGAAAATTGCCATTGTCAGTTTTATGAAATGGCCCATAGCCGTCCACTTGTAAGCCACAATCATAAAAGAGGCAGTAGTTCATCTTCATACAAACGGTCTAAATGCTGTTTACACCTCCGCGTCCTGCGGCTTAATTGTCTAACTTTTGAATCTATCGCAATCCCTTCCAAATTGTTTTTTTTGTCCAGCTTTACCACGGTTCGTTCGCTTGAATAAGAAGCATGGCAAATTATTCCAAGGGCACTGCGAGTTGACTTACTGCTCTATTCCTATGTTGTGCCGCAATAAAGAGGCAATACAATAAAACATCCACCACAATGCGATACGACGACAAAGGTGTGAGCTATGGCATACAACATATACACTGTGCACACAGGAATGCACACTTTAAATATATATATATAGAGAGAGAGAGAGAGAGAGAGAGAAGTAGAATAAACATCATCGCTTCTATTCCCAGCTCGAGCTTAAGGTTGGACGATAGCAACGTGGCGGGAAATTAAAAATGTTCACAGTTTTTTACATTTTGTAGCTAAACTGAGCTATTTTTGTTCAGCGATTTTTCGTTCGCGGCAATTACATAGTAGGTATTCTTTTCATAATTGTGAACAACAGAACAACAATAATAAATTCAGCCAATTATGTGTTCTGGTCTACGAAGCAGTGGCACTGCCCAAAAATCTTGTTGATTTTCAGAACACATAATCGGTTGAATTATTGTTGTTCAGTTGTTTACAATAATGAAAAAAATACTATGTTATTGCCGCGAACGAAAAATCGCTGAACGAAAATAGCTCAGTTTAGCTGCAAATATAAAAAAACTGTGAAAATTTTGGATTTCCCGCCACGTTGCTATCGTCCAACCTCAAATAAGAATCTCTATCTTCATAGACCTAATGCCAAGATCACAGATCTTAAAACCTACGAATAAAACTTGCACAAGAAAAAAAGGAAAAAAAGCACGCATTCTTCTCAAGGCGCGTTGTTCTCTACGATGGGCCATCGCTGTCCCGAGGGCCGGCAGATACCTGGGCCCTTAGCCTGTAACGCAATGGCGGGTCAATGGCGTCCCGGCAGAAGGACAAAACCGGGCTCTCCTCGTTTTTCTCCTACAACCAGAGAACTAATCCTCTAGAATTAGAATCAAAATATTATTTGCTGTACTACAAAAACATTAAAAGGACAGACAGTGTTAGCAAATCGTAATTGAAGTCGTCACCTGACAGCCCATTTTGGCACCATTGTGTTACAGGCTAAGGGCCCTGGGGTTAGCGCCCCACTGCCAATAAAAGAAACGGATCACCTCACCCTGCTAGGGATGGGTCTGAAGTCTAAACTTTACTCTTTGTCTATAATAACAACCCCAGAATCGTCATTATAAGAAAAACGCCACTGGATCACTTTTAAATATTAATATATTTCACTTTTACAAATGCACTTACGTTAAATAATTTAATTCAGTTTTATACTTCGATAATTTAAATAACTAGTGGTTCGCTCCGAACGACGAACTCGCGACCCCATATCTCAGCAACCCCTCGACCGATTTGGCTCATGTTCGAACTTAAAAATTCTCTTTGCCTCATTTACCCACCTACCAAATTTCATGACGATCCGACTAAATTTACTCAAGTTATCGTCGAACGAACATTCATACATACAAACATACAAACATACAAACATACAAACATACAAACATACATACATACATACATACATACAAACGCCGGATTGTTCCAGTAGACTCGGAGAACTTCGCTCGCTTCGCTCGCTCGTTCAAAAATCGGGCAGAGTTTCACCCTTTCACTTCGAGCGTCGGAACAAGAATGCCCGTTTGGACGTTGAGCGCGCCTTTTTATACTCTGTCACACGCACGTGCCTTCAAACGTCATTGGTTATTTAGAAGCAAATGTTTGACCAAAGTATAAATGGTCATTCTCAACTTCATTTATCTATATCTTCTATACTTATAATAAAACTCTAGCGAAGTCAATTCTGTACATTGAATATTTTTAGAAAAAAACTATCAGGGGTTACTAAGTAAACTATTCTGAATACAAAAATGCAAAAAAATCGATCTATGTCTGTCTGTCTGTCTGTCTGTCTGTCTGTCTGTCTGTCTGTCTGTCTGTCTGTGTGTTACCTCATCACGCAAATACCGCTGAACAGTTTTCAGTCAAATTTAGGACCGTGATAAGTCCTGATTCTGGGAACAATCTAGGCTATCCGATGTTCAGAATACATTGCGGGTTGCAATTTTAACTTCGTTTTTTGTAAGAAATATTCATAATTTTGATATAGCTTCTTAAGAAGATATGTTAATAACGTAATACAGAACACATTTCCGAAAAAAAAAAAATTGCATTTCCGGAAAAAAATCCGACTTGGAACCTCATTATCTCGGAAACCGTTGATTTCCTAGGCATAGTTCCTTAGGCAACAGACCCGAAAGCCACTAGACACCAAAACAAAGTACTTTTTCGATAAATTATTGTTGGGAAATTATTTTGGTTTTTTAGGTTATAATTTTGAAAAATATTTTTTACGCAATGGACGTGTAACGCACAAAAGTCATATTGCGCAAGCGTAGGTATCAGATTATGTTACTTAAGCTTGAAGTGCCGATGTTTAGAATACATTGCGGGTTGCAACTTTAACGTCGTTTTTTGTAAGAAATATTCATAATTTTGATATGGCTTCTTGAAAAGGTATGTTAAGAATCCCCTGAAGCTCTGCAGCCCTCTCGCTCGCACTTTTGAACATTTGAATTTATTGTAAGAGAATGATTCAACTTTGGACGATAAAATATAGTTGCAGACATAGATAATAAAGTTATCGACATGTAGACATACTTTAAATTTCACATTTATAGTTTAAAAAAATAAATTACTGAACTACTACTTTTAACCGAAGTTCAGTGATATATTTTTTTATTAGTAGTAATATGAAATCAAAAGTGTGTCCACATGTCGATAGCTTTATTATCTATGTCTGCAACTATATTTTATCGTCCAAAGTTTAATCATTCTCTTACAATCAATTAAAATGTTGAAAAGTGCGAGCGAGAGGGCTGCAGAGCTTCAGGGGATTCTTAAGAACTAGATACTGAATATATTTCTGCAAAAAAAAAGTTTTGAAAAATCCGACTTTGAACCTCATTATCTCGGAAACCGTTGATTTCCCGGGCATAGTTCCTTGGGCAAAAATGTTCCTTATGATGAGGAAAATACGTGGTTTCCCGCTTTGTTGGCGGTCTTTTAACACCCTGTATGTGGTCTTCCACTTTGTTGGCGGTCTTTTAACACCGCTCGGTATTCAATACAAGCACTCGCCGCAAACAATAATTTTGCATTCTTGCATAACAAATAACTATTGTTTTCTGTTGAGCTGGATAGACAGAGTTATTAGCCGTATCGTATGCTTTGCTTGCTAGCTTAGCATGAGAATGAGTAAGACCTTATCTATGGGCTTATAACTTTATCTATCCCACTCTACGTCGAGGGAGATACATATTATAAACCCTTTTACTTCCTAATCAATTCTTATGCTAAGCTTCCTGGTATCTTATCACGTGCGATACCTTAATGTAAACAATACATATTTATTATTAAATTTATAAATGTATTGTTTAGATTAGGGTTTTTATTCTATTTTATTCTATTGCTTTCTTTTGAGCCCTGCTACCGCAAGTTAAGAAATAATAACTATTAAAATACCCCCGACATTTTAGCTTCGAATAAGCATATTTAATAAATTGTTGAACCAATTTTGACAAAACATAAATAAGAACATTCGCTAGAAAACCTGCTTTCAAATAAAATAAAAAAACTTTAAAGCTTACAAATCGTTCACCCATTTAAGAGCTACGGTGCCACAGACAGACACACCCTCATAAACACTTATACAGACACACTCACAAAGCTGTCAAACTTATAACACCCCTCTTTTTTGGTCGGGGGTTAAAAAAAACCTTCCTTTTGAGTTTTCCTCCACAGTCGAATTTAAATTAAATGTCAAATGTGTAAAAACGCATACGAAGTCGCGGGCACAACTAGTTGCTAATAAAATTGGACACGACTCGTATTTAGTTCGTCTAAAATATAACAACGTTTTGAAATCAATAAAACCGGAAACGGGGCGAAAGCCGAAAATCACGACATCATGGAGAGAAGGTAGTGGAGCAATCCACGAGCCACTCGCAGAGTACCAACGCGTATGCGAATGTGGCAAGACCTACCATAAGTGGTTGGTCATCCAGTTTCCTTTGGGTGAGTCGTGTCTCTTTGTAGGTAATTTAAAAGTACTGATGTTGAAAAACTAGCCAATCGCTTCCATTCGAACATCCCACAATGTCTGAAGACCAAGACATTTAAACAGTGTGTTCTGCTTATCTTCAAATACGGGGCCAAAAGAGTAACATCCGAGGTCGAAAGAAGGTGGACGATGTAGGTAATTGATCTAATCTCTAGTCTTAAGAGGAAATGGCTTCGATATGGGCAGCCATTTCTCCGCGCTTATAGCGATAAAGGGGCAAATCCATGACTTGAAAACAACCGAATCCAAATTGGTTCACCCATTTAAGAGCTACGGTGCCACAGACAGACACATACGTACACATAGGGGTCAATCTTATAAACCCCTCTTTTTGTATCGTTGGTTAAAAACAGGTGTTCTGCCATCGATATCAAGCCAATATGTCAGCAGGCTGTAGTGGTCCCAGCTCTAGCAACATCAGTTATCTGCGGCGTTTAGCGAGATTTATAGAACTATCCAGCGCCCGCGGATCCATTGTTGAAGCGATTGTTCGCGGTAGATCACTTCGGCGGGCAGGTGTTGGCGTCATAGTAAAAGTTACCTTTTAAAACCCGGGCAAATGCGAACTCGGTCTCACGCCCCGAAGGTTCCATATCACCATTCTAAGCATGTACTTGGAAGAAAAGATAATGCGGTTTCTAAGTTTTTTTTTTACTCTTAATAGGTACGTCCTACTAGAATCACATCAAGTTTGGTGCCTGTATACAAGACAATTTTTAATAGCTTTTTTCCTCAAACACCCCAACTTCTAAAAATGTGATTTACAGCAACTTTTGTTCTACGACTTTGGTAAAAACGCATTTTTTTTTTGCTACGCCGTAGAAGCTACGCTTCTCTATACCGAGCACAACATTTGCTACGCTGTAGCAGCTACGCTTCTTTGTACCGAGTACAACATTTGCTACGACGTAGGTGCTACGCTTATTTGTACCGCGCGCAACATTTGCTACGCCGTAGCAGCTACGCTTCTTTGTACCGAGCACAACATTCGCTACACCGAAGCAGCTTCGCTTCTTTGTACCGAGCACAACATTTGCTACGCCGTAGCAGATACGTTTCCTTGTACCGATCACAACATTTGCAACACCGTAGAAGCTACGCTTTTTTTAACCATGCACAAGATTTGCTACGCCGTAGCAGCTACGCTTCTTTGTACCGAGCACAACATTCGCTACGCCGTAGCAGCTACGCTTCTTTGTACCGATCGCAACATTCGCTACACCGTCGCAGCTACGCTTCTTTGTACCGTGCACAACATTCGCTACACCAAAGCAGCTACTCTTCTTTGTACCGAGCAGAACATTCGCTACGCCGTAGCAGCTACGCTTCTTTGTACCGAGCACAAAATTTGCTACGCCGTAGTAGCTAAGTAGCATAGCTCTACGCAATGCGTGCGTATCTAAGCAGAACTGGTGAATGGTGCTCTTTTCTGAACATTTGCCACTGACTTACTTGACGAATCATTTGGAAAATATATGAGTCCGCTAGAGAAGCTCGAGTTGCATGCTACAGAGTTGCGTGCGGCGGGCTATTACGATTAACAGCCAAATAATAGGCCGCTCTAGTATCTCCCAAGTGTTCTGTTTAGTCTGTAATGATTTAGTGCTTATACAATGTACCTAGACTGATGAAAACATCGTGAGGAAACCCGCGTATTGGTTGGGTCCGCACGTCTTATCTTCCCTGTGATAGGGGAAAAGTTAAAAAGGAACGAGTAATAAATCTGGTACAAAATTCGATTCCGTTACGCGTTTTTTTTTACCCTACTTCATAAAAGGATGAGGTACTCGTATTTTATTTGTTATATTTGGTATCTCAAAACTTTATTCTAGGTGGACCGATTTTGATCTTTGACACAGGGTTTACGTCCCCTGTGGTCCCATAAAAATGGTGAAGATCTGATGAAGAACTTTGGAGATCAACCAGCGCAGTAGCTTTTATAACAGTGTACCTTTTCACCAGTGAAGTCGGTTTTTATATTTTTGTTATGAAAAACCGAGTTAACTTTGATTACTTTGAGTACCTGGCGAGGAGGGAAGATAGCCGGTGGACAAGGGCAGTGACAGAGTGAAGGTCGAGAACTGGACGGCGATCATTGGGAAGACCAGCAGCCCGATGGTCGGACGACATCATCATTGCGGCAGAGGGTCCATGGATGCGGATGGCTAGGGACCGTGAGAGGTGGCGCGAGGGGAAAAAGGTCTACCCAAAAGTGGGCAGAGTTGGGCTGATGATGATGATGATTTTTGAGAATATGTTGCAGTAAACGCTGTATATGGATTGTTCAAGTAGACTCGGAGAACTTCGGAGAATATACAGCGAGAATATATGGCAGTAAACGCTGTATATGGCTTTTGAATCTATATGGCCTTTACTTAAATACCTACACTAACATTCACACTCTTTACATATTGAGCCTAAATTCTTTTTGAGGATTTGTTCTTATTTTTTTACTTGTATCTTTTTTCTGTGTAATTGAATTAACACATTATTCTTAATAATTTGTTTACATGTATTGAAATGCTATTAAAACCTGATATTAAAACCTGAATACTAGAACCCCTGAGACTACGGTGGGGAATAGGCACTGATTGCTGTAATACAGACTTCTAGTCTAGCACAGCAACAGAAGCTAAAATCTTGTCTTGATCAACAACACCTAGTTAAAATACTTTTGTAACACTCTATGTATCACTTTTTACGCAAATAAACTTATTCCTATTCTTATTCTTATATACAAAACCTGTTTTTATTTCTAAGGTAGTAGGGGCGCCGTTAGATGGGGTCGAACGAGTAAAGTTCGCGAGATAAAGGTTGGAGCATCGAGGGGCAAAGTTTTGTACTGAAAGCCGGATAGCACTTCAGGGTTTCTTAACCTCGAGGCCTATTGATTCATTGACCGAGGACTTCCATTTCATGAGTGCTAGCCTAAATAACAACTTAATTTAAAATTTAAAATACCCGGGCATCTTTTGGTGGGTGGACCGAGGGACGGACGGACAGACAGACAGACAAACGCACACACATAGCAATCAAACTTAAAATACCCCTCTTTTTGTGTCGGGGGTTAAAGAAATTACAATGATAAAAACTTAGCCAATTTTTGGGCATTCGAGTTCTCTGTGTATTATGTATTTATTTTAAAAAAAGACATACATTATACGGGTGAATCGACCACATGCTTCGTCAAACATAGAAAAACACAAATACAAAACAAAGATTGATAAAATAAAATAAAATACGGAATGTCAAAGCCTTTGACATTCCGTTTTTTTTTTCTTCATTCCCTATTTAACAACTGCCCCGGACCATATCCGACCCAAAGGTCCCCGACACGCTGGCAGCGTTACCTCGCTGTCATCTAAAATGCCCCGGAGCGAGAGTAAAAACTACGGTCCCTCAAGCGACGGTCCAACTGTATTAAACGTTTTTACCTGTACACCCCAAACTCCCAACGCGACATTTCAAAGGCGAACGGAACAAAAATGTACTTCCCTAAAAGCCGAGAATTTGTCAAACTTTACAAGTTCTCCGTGACTTCAAAAAGGTTAAGAAACCCTGCCGTATAGGAAGCTGGTGAGATTTTAATTGGAATCTATTCAGAGAGAACCCTTTTCTGCGATTGGACTACTCTTCGGTTTTGTTGTAGACCTTTGTAGGCGAAATGTTGGGATCTTCGTGAAGTTTTCGGTTGATTGCAGATTGCAGAGTGCCCCAAAAAGTTTTATTTCATGATAAGACGACTGTGACGGCACACTATCGCCGTCAATGAAAAAAAAAACATCCCAGATCTTAAAACCTATGAATAAAATTTGCACAAGCCAAAAGTGGCCGTTTTTTTAACCCGTCCTAGGGAACATCATTAGATTCAAGTCCTGTCTCGAGCGAATTTTTAAACCTTATAAAAATCTTTATAATTTAGCTAAGTCCAACCATTTTTTTCTTGTTATTCGTTTGTTTATAGATTTATTTTTCACTAACAAGCAATTAGGTTACAGAAGTGGTAACATCCTTGACTTACTGCCAATAGAAACAAAAATAAAAAAACCTTCAGGAAATCACAATAATAATGTTACATCATTTCCCATTTGGCACGGGTAATTGGGCGAGACGAACTGACGAGACAAGTTTCAAAGAAAACGCGCAAATATAAAATTTCGAGTGACAGCTTCAAACGATTATTGTATTCGAATAGGGTCGAATCACGGTTATCGCGGTAATAGCGAAAATGCGAGCTCATGGTAAACTTTGGGAACTCCACTTTCAGTTCACTAACTACAGGGCAATTTCTAAATTGCTTTTTTTCAAACTTAATAAATTTAAACATTAATAATAAGTTGAAAAAATTCACTCGGGACAGGACTTGAACCCGCAACCTTCCGCATACCGTGCAGGCGCTCTACCAATTGAGCTACCGAGTCAAGTGACTGTCGATGCGATTATTCCCTAGCACGGGTTAGTTCTTTAGAAAAAACAAAAAGTTGCTTTTTTTCATCAAACACCCTTCTAAACTTTATGTGATTTCCAATAACTTGTTCTACGACTTTGGTGAAAACGCATTTTTTTGTTTATACTTTTTTTTGGCGCTGTGTAACAAATTGGGACAGGAAAAGTGGTAGAAAAGTTATTGAAAATCGCATTTTAAAATTTTTTAATAAGTTGAAAAAATTCACTCGGACTCAGGAGCTGAACCCGCAGCTTATTATAAATGTTTAAAATATTCCCTAGCACGGGTTAGTGCTTTAGAAAAAACGAAAAGTCGCATTTTAAAGTTGACGTGTTTTAGGAATAAAGCTATTTTTAAAAAACTTGTATATTTCTACCCACTAGGATTCCAGCTTCCTGTGACCGACTCTGCGGCATTCGACGCCTATTACAGTTTATAGGAAACATAAACCAAACGCGGCATCTATTCGCATTAGTTGGCGCTTGCATCGCGCTAAAAGCTCTGTAAATCAGTGGCGGTTGGAGGCCATTTTAATCACGGCTTAGCCTCTCATTGGTTATGCGGTGCTTCTGTGAACTGGAGCCTTAGCCTGTAACACAATGGTGCCAAAATTGGCTCCCAGTTGACGGCTTCAATTACGATTTATTAATGCTGTCGGTCCTCCACAACACAGATGTAAATCTAGCGTGGAGACCGACGGAAAAATCATACAAATACCTTCGGCTTTAAAACCACTAAAATTCCACGGTGTATAAGAGTGGCTATGTGAGCTGAAACCTAGTCTGGCAAAGCCGTCAAGTCTGCGAAATTTTAAGGCCCAGGTCGCCGTTTGTGGCCACTACCTCATACGACTTTAGACCATAGGTCACCCTACATACTAGGACGACTAAATAGAGACCTACTGGTAACCTTCTGTATTATCTAGTGCAGTAGTAGTGTGTGTTAATGAGCTAATGTTGAGTATGATAGTACCCTGGCTCAATGATGGGCTATGTACTTTGAACTGAAATTAACCTGTCATAGGTATATTCCTGCGCTGGGAATCAAACCTGGGTCTCTTACTTCCGAGTCCAATCTTCTAGGCAACAACCGCTCATCCATCTAAAACAATGTCCCCAGGCGCTGCAGCGCCGAGTGGTCTCTTCAACCATCTCGTGTGAGTGAAGGTGCCATTGGATGCTGCACAAATCATCTCATTACGTAGATGCAAAGACCTTAGTTTTTAATTATAATTACCTAAATGGAGCAATAAACTTGTTTCCATCTAAGGGTGGTATTAATAGTCTTCTGAGATCACCTACTTGAGCTCGATCTCAAGAAGGTGAACCTCGGCTAATGTCTGTCAACTTACTTACTTAACTTGGCTCATGTCAAACTTGAGTAGCTGTCAGCATATTAATAGACACTATCTTGAGATTGATATTGACATCAGAAAAGGCTTGACATTAGCATTTGACTTTTCTGAAATCACCTACTTGGGTTCCATCTTGAGTGGACGACTATTAATGCCCTATGTTTTCTTTTAAATATTTCCTCCAATGACGGGAACCTTTTCAGGTAATTTTCCAATGACACAATTTGTTTGAACTAGAGCAATAAATAATATCGGGGGGGGGGGGGGGGGGGTCCCCGCGGACGGGGCACCTGGGCGCGGGTGGGGATTTAAAGGGGGAACTTTTACAATTTTTAACCCACGACCAAAAAAGAGGTGTGTTATAAATTTGACGTGTATGTCTGTATGTGTGTCTGTCAGGGTGTCTGTGTGTGTATTTTTATCTGTGGCACCATAGGCGTAGCTCTTAAACGGGTAATGGGCTACGAAAAAAGAAAACCATAGAATTCGCGCTTCGAACATATTTTGATTCTAAAACGGTACAAAAAAGATTACAGTCACTCAATTGATAGACACGTAACATTTAGCCAATTAAATTAGCACAAATCATAAAAGGCTCCTGATTGGTTCTCATTCAACACTGTGCCAGACCGTGATTGGCTGAAACACAGTGACATATACTTTAGTGCGTCACACCCACTCGTCGTTGGAGGTTTTCATGCGATAAGGAACCAGTCAAATTATACTTACGAAAATCCTGCAGATCTTCTCTAAGCTAAAAATATGTTTACGGTGGGACGATAGCAACGTGTCGGGAAATTAAAAAAATCACAGTTTTTTTACATTTTGTAGTTAAACTGAGATTTTAGTTTTTCAGCGATTTTTCGTTCGCGGCAATAACATAGTATTCTTTTCATTATTGTAAACAACAAAACCACAATATTTCAGCCGATTATGTGTTCTGGTGTACGAAGCAGTGGCGCTGCCCAAAAAGAATAAACTAGTTTCGCCTAGGCCAAACTAGTTTATCCGAACGTCGTATGGATAAACCGGTTTGTCCTAGGCCAAACTAGTCTAGCCGAAGCTCGTAAGGAGAAACCAGTTTAGCCTAGGCCAATCTAGTCTGGCCTAGCAAGAATATGTAAGCTTCAGGATAAACTAGTATGGCCTAGTCCGAGCTGATATTGAAGAATGATTAGGTATGAATGTTACCATATCTCGTAAACTAAGAGGTTTAGCGCAAAAATAACGAAATTTTCGAACCCCTTAATAACCCCGGAACCAAGCCTTTTACTTCTATACGTGTTCTAAAAACCGACATACAGGGTGTTAAACATACAGGGTATTCCTGAAAGTGTGACAGACAGTCGAAAAACATTGAAAACAAAGGTTAGGTCAGTACTGGTCAAACTGGTTTCTCCATACGAGCATAGGGCTAGACTAGTTTAGCCTAGGCCAACCTAGTCTAGCCCTATTTAAGTAGGGGTAATACAGATTCTACTTATTTATGCTAGCCTAGTACTTTTTCTTAAAATTAACAAACCCGCCGTAATTATCTGAACAGTAGGGGACGAATTTAGAGGCCGAATTTGAAAAAGTCTACATTCAAAAAGTCTACGGTATGTCCGGTTTTGTCCGGTTTAAATGACAATTCGTAAACAAAAAGAGGTATGTCAGTGTGTCGCCAACCAAACCTACTGACCTAGCCTTTGTTTTAAATCTTTTTCGACTGTCTGTCACACTTTCAGGAATACCCTGTATGTTTAACACCCTGTATGTCGGTTTTTAGAACACGTATAGAAGTAAAAGGCTTGGTTCCGGGGTTATTAAGGGGTTCGAAAATTTCGTTATTTTTGCGCTAAACCTCATAGTTTACGAGATATGGTAACATTCATACCTAATAATTCGTCAATATCAGCTCGGGCTAGGCCATACTAGTTTATCCTGAAGCTTACATATTCTTGCTAGGCCAGACTAGATTGGCCTAGGCTAAACTGGTTTCTCCTTAAGAGCTTCGGCTAGACCAGTTTGGCCTAGGACATACCGGTTTATCCATACGACGTTCGGATAAACTAGTTTGGCAGCGAAACTAGTTTATCCTTAAATCGGGTTTGGCCGGTAACATATACATAGTTTAACACATCCAACTTAATTTCATTCGTCTGTCGATGTCATTCGTCTGTCGAAAATTGACAGACGAATGACATAATCGACAGACGAATGACATAGTCGACAGACGAATGAAATAGAAGTAGAAAGGTAAAAAGTGACACTTCATAACAGATATCTACGAATGTCTATAACTACTAAATAACAATAATCTATCGATATCTGTGCTAAATTCTCTTTGGTTTGACCAGTATGTACTTAACACAACATCAACACAAAAACGTATGAAGTGACAGTTTTCAAACCTACTAAGAAATTCCTAAGGCGTCCCAACTAATTATTTTTATTTTTCTTAGTGGTTTGGGGTACCTACTTATAGTTTTGCACAACACAATCCAATGAAAATTAAAAGTGAAAATCAAATCTGTAAGTTGGAATAATAACATAATTTAATACAGTAAGTTATGTAGGTACATATCGTACCTGCTTCATTTGGCATAATACCATCCCTATAGACAAAATGTGATTATTATTTTTAAGGTTTTATTGAAGTTATCGGTGTACTTACACGTGAAAAGTGATTCCAGTATCTTTACGACGACGATCTGTGTGATTTTTACACCACTTCACAACACATGAAGGCATTTTTACGAAAATCTTGTTCTAGAGAACTCGATCAGCTGTCCACGGTTGTCACGACCGAACTGAAACTGCTCTGTGGTACAGTTTTTATGCCCCGCCCACAGCGGGACAGTTTTCATAGTGTCAGAAACGAGCTTATGTTATTATTCTATGGTTTTCTTTTTTCGTAGGTAATGGGTATACCAATTTGGATGCGGTTTTTTTATTGAAAGCAGGTTTTCAAGCTAGTGTTCTTAGAATGTTTTATCAAAATCGGTTCAGACGTTTAATGGATTTATGCTTATTTCAAGTTAAAATGTCGGGGGTATTTTGAAATTTTTATTTAATAGTTATATCGTAATTTGGACCGTTCACAATACAGCCTGTTTTGAATTATTGGAGGTCACTCCCGTCTCCCGGGATCAATAGAAAGGTTTCCGATACAACGTGTAACTTATGCAATTTAGAGATTCAATAAAGTTTTGTTTCCGATTATATTCAAAGTTTGAACAACAACAGAGACCGAAAGAGGAAAAGTTTTCGGATTTTTAATCTCTCAATATTGTACAAAGCAACGATTCAGTCTTTACCCATTTTTTGAGTTTTGGACCTCAAAAGGAAAAAACGAAACCAATTTATCCACTAGAATGTACGACTTTTTTTTTCAATAGGATCACTTTGTTCATAATATTATGAGTTTGTTCATAATTATGTTCGTATGAGGGATTGAGGTTGTCATGTATACATATCACTTTTAGGGTGGTATTAATAGTCGTCTGAGATCACCTAGTTGAGCTCGATCTCAAGTAGGTGAACTCAGAAAAGTCAAATGCTAATGTCAAGCCTTGGCTCATGTCAAACTTGAGTAGCTGTCAGCATATTGATAGACACTATCTTGAGATTGACATTGATAATTAGTATATATATACAATAGTATATAAGTATATCGTAAGAAGGAAGTAGGAAATAGGATAGTAGGAAGTAGGAAGTATATCAATGAGCACGCCAGTCTATAACACACTGTACATACTGTACATTGTAAAAGCAGCTAAACTTTCTTACAGGAGCTGCACGTCAGTATCCAAATAACAGAAGCATAACACCAGACGAACAAAACTTCACCTCCACCAACTCCCCTGAGGAAACTAGTAAAAACGAACGCGCCAGCTAAAAATTAAACTTGGCATGATTCTTCTTGCGAAATGGGCAAGTTGGGTGAACTGCCGTAACTACCCGCACTCGCCGGAGTTGAGTTATATTCGAGTAAGAGCATTGGAACTTGGAAGTTCGCGCACACTAATTTAAAGTTGAAAATGCACTGGGGTTCCGAGGCTAAAGCATGAGATGGACTCGTGATGGACTGCCACAGGCAATTTTAAGCTGGACAACATCTAGTTCTGACAGTTCGATCTACTTCTAAAGTATAAAAAGCTTTTTCTTAAGGCTGGAAGATAGCAGCGTGGCGGGATATACAACATTTTCACAGTTTTTTACATTTTGTAGCTAAACTGAGCTATTTTTGTTCAGCGATTTTTCATTTGCGGCAATAACATAGCATTCTTTTCATTATTGTAAACAACAGAACAACAATAATTCAGCCGATTATGTGTTCTGGTCTACGACAAGTTTTTTGGGCAGTGCCACTGCTTCGTAGACCAGAACACATAATCGGCTGAATTATTGTTGTTCTGTTGTTTACAATAATTAAAATAATACTGTTTTATTGCCGCGAACGAAAAATCGCTGAACAAAAATAGCTCAGTTTAGCTACAAAATGTAAAAAACTGTGAAAATTTTGAATTTCCCGCCACGTTGCTATCGTCCAGCCTTAAGCTGACGCCAACACACTTACGTAAATATAAATATTTTTAGACTTTCCTCGACATTTGTAGATCTTCGTAGACCTTCGTAGACATTTGTAGGCATTCGCAGACAGTCGTAGAGCTTTGTTTGCAAAGGTCTACAAAGGTCTACCTTTGTAGACCGACATATTATACAATTGTAGAACTCTGTAAACATTCGTAGACCTTTCGTAGACATTGTAAGCCTTCGTAGACATTCGTAGAACTTTGTAGATATTTGTAGACCTTTCGTAGACAATCGTAGACCTTCGTACACATTTGTAGAACTTTGTAGACATTCGTAGATTTTTTTAAGCCTCCGTATACATTTGTAGACCTTTGTAGGCCTTTGTAGACATTCTTAGACATATTTGTAGACCTTTGTAGAAGTTTCTGGGTCTTGGTGAACTTTTAGATTAAACCTGCACTCAGTATATCCCAGGCCCAGGGACCTACAACGAACAGAAGGAACTTGCGAGCCGCTTACTCAGTTACACACTATTTAACATTTTTATTACAACGTTCAATTAGAAGCAAAACTTCTACGGAATCTTCTTTCGGAAGGATGTAGTAGAACAGTACATAAATTACTGAGAATACTGTGGGGTAAACCGGTTGAGTAGACGCTTCCTAATACACCTTGAAACAATCCTTAGTCCGTGTAACTTTTTAGTCAAAGTTCTAGCCAGAACCTGAGGATCTTTTTTTGGCAGATCGTAGACAAGCTATGCAACGTGTTAACTCTTTTTTCAGGGTGTAACCTAGGTCAACAGGATCACAATTGTGTGGTTTTTTTTTTAACATATGTTTTTAGTTTTTGGATTTAGTTCCAATTTAAACACATGATTATGTGAGTTTACATTGGCATAGTTTTAAGCTGATAAAAAAGGGTCATCAATGAAACACATAGGTATTTATAAACTACTTTTCTTCTGCCATGGTGCTTACAGTTTATCAATTTTAAAATCAACTAAATGTTCTGTCCATCCAAAGGTTGTCTGGAAGAAATTTCTTTTAGCGATAAGACCGCCATTTGTACTGTTATTTCTAAAATGTTATCTGTAAAATGTTTTCTTTTTTTTTTTGTACAATAAGGTGTTACTTACTTAGAACGAGTTAAAACTTGGCATGATTCAAGAAGGCACACAGAGCGTGTGGTAGGACCAGCCTGCACGTCGTCAGAATCCAATTAAGGTCTATAAATTTCGGCGTAAGAACGTCTTTTGTCCGTGGCGCCATTTACTTCGCTATCTTTCTCCGAATTTTGCATTCATTGCGTTAATATGATACCTTTTCGGTATAATTTGGGACTATTAATTGCTTACTTCATTTGCATAGTAATGAGCCGTTTTCAACTGACAGTTAAAAGCTGATTATAAAATGCTTGCTATATGGCGCAGAAAATACGGCTGCATAACGGCAGTCAAATAACGCTTTTTCCCACAGATTCACAGATTAGAAAGTACTAGTACTAAAGATACACAAACACCACAGATAAGAATCAGGCTTGCCATGTTCAAACGGTAAAAATGCCGTGTCATATATTTGCAATTTTTATTCTTGAAAGCAAAAACATAAATGGTTTTGGATTATTATAGAATAGGTAGGTAGGATACTGACATCAACTACGTGATGCGATAAAATTTGCAAGCAATGAATTGTGTTTCTGCCACTGCCGTACCATCCTTTACTGGAACCATTTCGCCGCATTTTCAGGCCCCTATTTGAGAACCTCTGGATAAGACCAGAACGCAGAAATTTTCGTCATCTAGTAAGCTATAATCACATACTTAAAATCCAAAATTTCAAGTCTGTAGGTCATTTAGTTCCGAAGTTAAGCGAAAGCAAAGTATCGCATTTATGACACACACTCACTCACTCACTCACTCACTCACTCATGATCATCATAATAGAACTAGTACTTCCCATAAACTCAGAGAGCTGAAATTTGGTACAGAGTTAGGGTTGAATGGCCACATAAAGGGAAAACTATAAAAACTAGGATAATCGAAGATCTGGAGTACCTGGTGACCCTGATTAGAAAACACAAGAGCCCTAATAGAACTAGTATTTTCCATAAACTCAGAGAGCTGAAATTTGGTACAGAGTTAGGGTTTAATAGGCACATAAAGGGAAAACTATAAAAACTAGGATAATCGAAGATCTGGAGTACCTGGTGACCCTGATTAGAAAACACAAGAGCCCTAATAGAACTAGTACTTCCCATAAACTCAGAGAGCTGAAATTTGGTACAGAGTTAGGGTTTAATGGCCACATAAAGGGAAAACTATAAAAACTAGGATAATCGAAGATCTGGAGTACCTGGTGACCCTGATAAGAAAACACAAGAGCCCAACCAAACTATTATAGATCGACATATACCGCCCTTACAAAAAATATTCAACTTCGTGGGCCGCTTCATTTGATGTCAAAAATCTAAGGTCTGAAGTATCTGATGAAGAACCCTCAGCTGGTATCAGCTTTATTAGAGATACTAGTTGTGCCCGCGACTTCGTATGCGTTTTTACACATTTGACATTAAATTTAAATTCGACTGTGGAGGAAAACTCAAAAGGAAGGTTTTTTTTAACCCCCGACCAACAAAGAGGGGTGTCATAAGTTTGATAGCTTTGTGTGTGTGTCTGTTTATGTGTTTATGAGGGTGTGCCTGTCTGTGTGTCTGTCTGTGTGTGTGTGTGCCCTAATCTAAACAATACATTTATGATAAAATATGTTTTGTTTAGATTAGGTATCGCCCGTGTAAGATACCAGGAAGCTTAGCATAAGAATTGCCTGGGAAGTATGGGGGTTTATTATGTATCTCCCTCGACGTAGAGTGGGATAGATAAAGTTATAAGCACATAGATAAGGTCTTACCCATTCTCATGCTAAGCCAGCAAGCAAAGCATAAGGTTGGGTTAGAGCGTATCTACCGCAAATAACTCTGTCTATCCCGCTCTACGGCAAACAAAATATATTTTTTTAATATCAAGTTGGGCTCAGTAGAGTAAATATAAAAAAAAAGGCACAAAAAAAAATTTCAACCTCGCGTGGATTCAAACCCAGAACATTTCGACCGCGACGCAACAGTACTACATTTCTAACATCGATAAACTTTGTCCGATCTCCACCGAAAACCACTCACAATTCCCTCCAGCAAGCATCATACTGGGTTAGAGCGTATGGCTCTGTCCATCCCGCTCTACGTCAAACAAAAGAGTGAGATACCTATTGTTTTAAACCCATAGATACGCTCTAACCCGGCCTTATGCTACGCTTGTAGACATTTTCCGCCAAAATAAAATAAAAACAAATGCCGATTTTTCATTTACAATATGCGCCCGAAATGCCAAAAGTCGTAGCTTGCTATTATACAGAGTGTTAAAAGACCGCCAACAAAGCGGGAGACAACGTATACGTATAGTCCTCATCATAACGAACATTTTTGCCCAAGGAACTATGCCTGGGAAATCAACGGTTTCCGAGATAATAAAGTCGGACTTTTTTTTTTTTTTTCAGAAATGTGTTTAGTATCACTTTCTTAACATACCTTCTCAAGAAGCCATATCAAAATTATGGATATTTCTTACAAAAAATCAAGTTAAAATTGTAACCCGCAATGTAGGTTTTCGAGAGAATGTGGTTCTAAGTCGAACTTTTAATTTTTTTTTGCAGAAATATGTTCAGTATCACGTTCTTAACATACCTTCTCAAGAAGCCATATCCAAATTATGAATATTTCTTACAAAAAACGAAGTTAAAATTGCAACCCGCAATGTATTCTAAACATCGGATAGCCTAAGTTACTCCCAGAAACGTGAGTTACGACCATGTTAAGTTTGGTTGAAAACTATTCAGCGGTGTTCGCGTTTATCGTGTTCATACAGACAGACAGACAGACAGACAGACAGACAGACAGACAGACAGACAGACATAAACCGTTTTTTTTGCATTTTTGGATTCAGTATAGTTTACTTAGTAACCCCTGCTAGTTTTTTTCTAAAAATATTCAATGTACAGAATTGACTTCGCTAGAGTTTTATTATAAGTATAGATTATGGTAATGCCCCTTCTACTATTTAGTACAAAAAAAAATCGACTGTCATTGCAAAAATCCAGCGTAGTGGGACACATCTTCATTTAATCTAGCCTATAGCGTCCTACTAGTGGTTCGCTCCGAACTATGAACTCGCGATCTCAGTTACAGATGTATAACTTTGCTTACGCCATTCGCGCAGGCGCGCGCGCGCTTTGCATTTAAACTATACAACCCCATATCTCGGCAACCTATCGGCCGATTTGGCTCATGTTCGAATTTAAAAA
Source organism: Zelleria hepariella (assembly GCA_949319315.1). Classification (NCBI taxonomy): domain Eukaryota; kingdom Metazoa; phylum Arthropoda; class Insecta; order Lepidoptera; family Yponomeutidae; genus Zelleria; species Zelleria hepariella. The sequence continues at coordinate 484,752 of OX439396.1, forward strand.
TTCTTTTAATTTAGTTTACCCGCCTATCAAATTTCATAACGATCCGACCAAATTTACTCAAGTTATCGTCGAACAAACATTCATACATACAAACATACATACATACAAACGCCGGATTGTTCCAGCAGACTCGGAGGACTTCGCTCGCTTCGCTCGCTCGTTCAACAAGAAATAGTCGGACGATTAACTTTATTGTACTCGAACATTACACAAATTTAAAAACTGTGTCAAATAAGAAAATCTAATAAAATTAATCAATATGCCCTCGTTTCTACAAAAAGAAGTGAAATCCCACCAAAAACATTCTGTAAAAACTAGCCAGGTCTCGATGGATCTGCTTGTTTATCTCTAAAAAAGTAATGAAATCTAGACAAAGTCGTGCCAAGTCTAAGGTTCCTTACTGCGATTTCTTTATTATTATAGTTAATGTTGTGAGACTTGGCTGTTGAAGGGTACACAAGGGTACAAAACCAGGGGCTCCATGACACCATTGCACCAATCTGTCGCCAGAACCGCTTGTGTACCCTTCACCGGCCAAGTCTCGCAACATTAACTATAATAATAAAGAAATCGCAGTAAGGAACCTTAGACTTGGCACGACTTTGTCTAGATTTCATTACTTTTTTAGAGATAAACAAGCAGATCCATCGAGACCTGGCTAGTTTTTACAGAATGTTTTTGGTGGGATTACAGTTTACGGTAATTTGTCGTACCGTTGGCAACACTGATGAAATTTCAAATGACTGCCGTAAAGTGCCGTATTATGAGCGCCATTAGTGGAGAAAAAGATAACTACGTTTTTTTTTTTTCTGAAAACGGCCATTACTTTGAAGTCTATCCTTGCTCGTGGTCTCTAATGAGGGCTACCGTTCTTGGATTTGCCGCTACGGGCGCTAGTGTTCCGTAAGGTCAGAAATTGCACTGTTTGCATGGGCTACGCGGGTTTATTTCTAATTAAAATAATGTTGTGCCTATTTTGCAACACCTGAAATTAAATTATATTGGCAAATAGTTGCTCTCCCGCTGCTAACCATTGCTTTGAAACAGTTTTATCTTTCGCAAGATTGTGTTCTACTTTTTCATTCATATTATTCTATAACTGTATCTCTTGTAACTGTATTCTCTTTCTGTAATAAAAGTAAGTGAAACCGTTAAAGCGATATAAAAATGTATCTCACTGTCTTGTCTTATTTCTACAGGATGTAATCAAGGACCAGGACCGGGGCTTTATTGTCTAACTTTTAAATATATCGCAATTCCCTTCAAATTGACGAAGGGTGCTGACGAACCTCAGACTGCATTTATTTGACGCAAACTGTCATTGAAAGCGATTGGGAAAGGGATAGGGATTGCGACTCGATTTTTATCGATATTGAGTGAAGAAAATAGCAAAATCGTTCACTCAATATCATTCAATTCGTATGGCGTTTCGACTCATTGGTTCTGTTAGCGGTTGTGATCTAAATTTAGGCAATTCCATTCTAAAGTGACAATCACGATCATGATTCCGATACCATGAAAGGGATCGCGATAGATTCTAAAGTTAGACAAGTAAGCCCCAGGTAATACAAGGTGTTACAAAAGTACCTAACTCTTTTTACAGGGTAATAGCACCCGGTGATAGGGATCACAACCTAAATATTTTTTTTGCTCTATGACGTTCCGTTAATTTTTAGATTTAAAAAAATGAGAACGATGTGGCGGGATAAAAGTATTTTTTAAATATTGTTTTCATTGACTTCCACAATTTTATAACAACTCAAAGCTAGGTAGCTAGGTAGGGTAATGCACCTACACGCACAAACATATTTTTAAATTTGAGCTAATAACAAAAACAAAAAAGACATGAAAATTTTTAAATTTTGAGGTTATAAAATAAGAATTGTTTTTTAAACATTTATAAGTTGAAAAAATTCACTCGGGACAGGACTTGAACCCGCAACCTTCCGCAAGTCCTGTCCCGAGTGAATTTTTTCAACTTATTATAAATGTTTAAATTATTCCCTAGCACGGGTTAGTGCTTTAGAAAAAACAAAAAGAATTGTTTTTGTTTAACTTTTTTTTACAGATTTGACACCTGTTGACCAGTAGGTTACACCCTGTAAAAAGAGTTAGTTACTTTTGTAACACCTTGTATTACGTGAACCGCTGAACCGCTGCACCGCTTGATCGCTGCATGACTGCACACTCTCCCTGTAGGTTAGAAGCTTGAGCATAGACGCTTGAGCACTTGTTCAATTAGCGCTGGTTTGATTCGAGAGCTGACTCGAGTGGTGGCGGAAAATTGGGGGGGGGTCGGCGAATAATTAACAGCTATTGTGCTGAGTATTGGCGATGGCTTTCCACTTGTCACTTTAGTAACTACAGGGCCCTTAGCCTGTAAGACAATGGTGCCAAAATGGGCTGTCAGGTGACGACTTCAATTACGATTTGCTAACGCTGTCTGTCCTTTTAGTGTTTTTGTAGTACAGCAAAGAATATTTTGATTCTAATTCTAGAGGATTAGTTCTCTGGTTGTAGGAGAAAAACGAGGAGAGCCCGGTTTTGTCCTTCTGCCGGGACGCCATTGACCCGCCATTGCGTTACAGGCTAAGGGCCCAGGAAGCATTGTAATACTTATTCAAAAAACAATGCAAATTCTAAATACTTATTCAAAAAACAATGCAAATTATGGCTATTGTCGGTGCAAAAGTCTTCTAGCAATTGCTGGAGTTTAGTTACTGCTAAAAAACCATCTGTCTCGTCATGTTCGTCTCTACCTTAGCTCAATATTTACATTTTGTGTTAACCATGCTCAATTCCATCCGATATTATTTTATTTATTTTGTTACAATCATGTGTGTTAATTTAATTACTTACTTTAAACTACAATTAATTTTCATTTAAAATATTGCTCTACTATGCGATAAACTTATTTTTATGTTTTTTAACTTTTAATAGTACCCAGCGATCAAACCGGCGGAGACTGAAAAACAACATTTTTGCTGAGACTCCGACCTTTTCAAAAGTGTTAGTTATTTAAGAAAACAATCAATTAATAAATTGTTTTAAAGTTGTAGTTTGTATGACAACGCGCACTCAGCACTAAAGGGCAACAATTGAAAATCAATGTTTTGCCTTTTGGTCTTTTGGTTTGGATGCGCGTGTGCTGCACAATGCAATGTCAGCAACACGCGACCTATGTACGGTGTTGGACCGCACATACTCCCAACCCAAAGATAAGAATGGGAGCCAGAAAAAGTTGTGCAAAGTCCAATGTCCGTGCTGCTCCTCTACCCTTGAGGCATTTTTTTCAATACAGCGCATTTACAAAATTCAATATTTCGCTAATTAAGACGCATTTTATATTTTTATTGCAGAAAAAAGGGTAACCTTTGAATAAACATTACGAAGAATATAAAATCATAGCATGACTGTGCGAATTCGAAGATAAATTAATTTTAATACTTTGTCAGTATGACCGCAACTACGTCAAGGGTAGTGGACAAGGGTAGTCAACAACACGCGACCTATGTACGGTGTTGGACCGTAAAGATGTGTTGCTAGTGTGGTGTAGCAAAACAGCCTCTTTGGATCGTGTTTGCGCGAGTATTTGTGAAACCTGTAGAGCCAAAATTGCAGCTTGCAGTGAGCTTGCAAAGTAAACGCTAGAATAATATATTTAAAAAAACACTTCTCTTTTCCTAAAAAGCGCCAACAAAGCCAAAGTAGAATGAATAGTTTAAGAAAACATCTCTGCACAAATACTCCGCCGCAGATGTCAGAGAGAGTATGAATTCAAAAGCGTCTCATTTGGGAGTGAATATTTAACACTTACCCCGTATTCACACTCAGGTGGTTTTGTACAAGACAAGCATAAGGGCAGAGCGACACAGAATCTGACACCAGCGAGAACTAGCGGCCACTTTTTACTTGTGCAGAAATAACGGCCACTTTTACTTGTGCGGGATTTATTCGTAGGGATGGAATCTAAGCCTAGGGATTCTCATTTGACGCATAAGCAGATATGTTTTTTTTTTTCATTGGCGGCGCCAACAAATTCCTGGGTTCCAAGAAACGTAATTGTCCCTATGTAATTTAATTTAATTTTCCTGTGTAATTTGATTTGTGCTGAGAATTTTATTAAATAAATAAACTTAACTAATGATACTTTTTTGCGAATTGACAGAACATCGATCTTCAAAGTTCGCGGGTGATTTAAATTAGCATTCGGTTCTCTCAGTAACATAAGTGTAGGTGTCTAGGTATAAACTAAGGCCTTTTGCATCTACGTAATGAGATGATTTATACAGCGTCCAGTGGCACCTTCACTCACACTAGATAGGTGAAGAGACCACTCGGCGCTGCAGTGCCTGGGACATTGTTTTAGATGGAGTAGGCTTGCCCAGCACCTATACCATCCTGACAGCTTAGTCGACCAAGCCCACAGGAAAGACAGGTCAATACGTGTGGAGCCAACTGAGCCGCGGGTTTCCTCACGATGTTTTCCTTCACCGTTAGCGAGTGGTATTGCTACTACAAATTCACAAATGTACGTAACTTTGAAATTAAACAAAGTCATAGATACAAAACGGTGGCGGTGGTGGTCTAGTGGGTAGAACAGTGGACTCTGAAGCAAGAGGTACCCGGTTTTATTCCCAGTGCGGGCATGTTTAGGTTTATAGGTTCCCTAAAGTTTTACGACTATTTCGTCGCTCCACGCCTATGCCCGACACCTCTCAGAGAGAAAACTCTGTATTTTTAAAGCTCATTCATTAGTCCGGACTCTGTAAAGCACGATAGCCTCCAAGGAGTCCAAGGACGTCCGCAGCACTTACAGTAAGTACCGTGTGCACTGAAGGAAGCCCCATTTACATTGCTGCTACTTGCGCTGCTGCTTCCTACAAAATCATTTTTTTACCCTTATGATATGAACCGAAAATAATCTTAATCTAGCCTATCAATAGATATTTACTGAATTTACAATCCAAAGGCTAACTCAACGTAATGGTCTGACACCTTAGGCACCTTAGGTCGCTTCGTACCTCATCAAGTCCTTAACGTGTCATAACAAATTGAATTGAAGTCTGGCATTGGTAACTTAGAGTTGCCCACATTGGAGTTATTCCAACAGTTAGATGTTCTTCTTCAACCTGTAGCCACCCAATTCTGAGTGTAGCTCTTTTCCATTGCACTCCATTTTTATCGGTATTCAGTCTTTTCCTACTCCTTTGACCGGGTCGTCGGTCCATCTCATCTACTTACAAATTTTTTTTTTTTTATTAAACACCCGACATTTTAATTTCAAATTAGCATATCTCATAAACGGCTGAACCTATTTGATAAAATAATCTCTAGAAAACCTGCTTTCAAATAATAAAAAATCGCATCAAAATTGGTTCACTCGTTTAGAGCTACGGTGCCACAGTTAACAGACACCCTCATACACACACACACACACGTGGTCAAACTTATAACACCCCTCTTTTTGTGTCGGGAATAAAAAGGGCAAAATCTACTCAAAATGCAAATGAATACACTTTTCACAGTTCCACGCTCCCGCCGGTTGGAGTGGGCGGGATGTAAATGCGGCATAAGTACCAGCTACTTGCTACTCGTAGATTAAACTTCGACCGTTTCTTTTTACAAAGTTAGAGCGCGATTTATTAACTAGTTACTTACTTGCTTGCAACTCACGAACAAGAAGAGAGCATTGTGAAAAGGTTTGCACAGAATTGTGGTGCACGCTAACATTCCAGTGGCTTCAGAAAGTATAATTAAAGTTTCAATTAACTACTAAACTAAACTAAACTTAGATGATTTTAATTAGATGATTTATACAGCGTCGAGTGGCACCTTCACTCACACTAGATGGGTACATTTATTTGTGAATTTGTAGTAGCAATACCACTCACTAACTGTGAAGGAAAACCTTGTGGAATGGCGTGGGGTCTAATCCATGAGGGCATGGGGTAGGTAGGCCCCACCCCATAGGAAAGCTTATATATTTTCTTACCCTATGGCCACTATTGCTTCGTATGATTGATAAACAAATTATTCTGTTCCCTAGTTTGACTAAAGTCTGATGTAGCTGCACCTTTAAAATACTTTGGTATTATATTCATAATTAATATCTTTTTCGCATACAGCAGCTTATTTGCCTTAATCTTGAGATTGTCTTAAGACAATTTTGTATTTTTAATATTAAAAACTCACCTTGTTGGTTTTTCAATAGTCTATATTGTTTCATTCTCATTTAAAATTAATATCGTATACTTAATTATAAAAGCACTCGTCTACACCAACACAATCTCACTTGGATTTTTACAAAATATATTTACATTTTCAGATTATTGACTTATTAATAAAAACGATGAAAAATTGTGCATTCGGTACGTGCCGTACATTTCAGGGGAGGCCTCAGATCGAGCTTTTTGTCACAAAACGATACCTCGCTAAGACCGGCCAAATATAGACGGATTTTTTCCGGAAAAATGAATGGGGATTCCGAACGCAGCAACTGCATACAAACCTATGAAAATTCCGGACGGAAAAAACCGTTAGGTCCATAGACTATAGACATAGATATGCAGTCACTGCGTTCGGAATCCCCGATTCGTTTTTTGTCCGTCCGGAATTCCGTCTGTATGTGGCCGGCCTAACAGGCGCGAAACTAATCCACACTTTCGCGGCCTTTTTCACGGCGTGAATGTGTAGACGCATTCAAAGGGTGCGTTCCGACTGACAAGGGGCTTAAGTTAGGTTCTGTAAAAAGAGTAAGGATCTTTTGTATCACCTTGTATAAACCGAACAATGTCCTCATAATTGATGGCTGCATAATCGATCGCATAAACCAAGTGACGTTTGATCGTGCGATCCGGGCGTTGTTTCACTGTCACCGCTTGCACCGGCATACCCTCTTGAGCGCCCGTTTGATCCCCGCGAAGTAATGGATCACTTGCTCCTGGGGAAGATGCATTACTTTATTATTTCTAGATGTCAAATTAAGAGGATCTGTGTGCTTATTCTGAAAAAAAAAAACGCACAGTTGCTAGTCCTCAAAACCGGTTCATTTGTGGGAACATACATTTTAAAAAATCTTTTCAGTAAATAATACGTACTATTTGTCGAAAAACAGATAGTTTATTTCGATAGGAGCAATTTTACCGCAAATGAACCATTTTTAATTACAAGCAATGGGGCGGATTTTTTTACAGAATAAACACACAGGAATGACGCGTGCACACATGAGTTCCAGTATTTTTATTTTTGTATTTCCAGTATTTTTATTTTATCAACCCTCGACCCAAAAACGAGGGGTGTTATAAGTTTGACCGCTATGTGTGTGTGTGTGTGTGTTTGTGTGTGTGTGTGTGTGTGTGTGTGTGTGTGTGTGTCTGTGGCACCGTAGGTCTTTAACGGAAGAACCGATTAAATAGCGATTTTTTTTATTTGAAAGCAGGTTTTCTAGAGAGTGTTCTTAGGTTCGGTCATTTACTTATTCTACCATACTGCAAAGGCCTTAGTTTTTACCCGACTGTCCAAAGGAGGGTTAATTAGAGATGTAGGGTGGCATTAATAGTCGTCAGCTCAAGTAGGTGATCTCAGAAAATAAAATCACCAAACAACAAGAGCTTGAGTAGCTGTCAGCATATTATTAAACACTATAGCTCAACATTGACATTAGCCAGGGTATAAAATCGATGTTTTTGTTTTCTGAGATCACCTACTGGAGCTCGAGCTTGAGCTAACGACTTTTAATGCCACCCGCAGAGAAGAGACATGGTATAATCCGCGCGATGAGAATGGGATGGGACCTTATGTCAAAGTAAATCGGAAACATACTTAAGGTGGGATGATAGCAAAGTGGCGGGAAATCAGTTTTCACAGTTTTTTACATTTTGTAGCTAAACTGAGCTATTTTTGTTCAGCGATTTTTCGTTCGCGGCAATGACATAGTATTAATTTCATTATTGTAAACAACAGAACAACAATAATTCAGCCGATTATGTGTTCTGGTCTACGACATGTAAAAAACTGTGAAAATTTTGAATTTCCCGCCACGCTGCTATCTTCCAGCCTTAATTTTACTTTGACAAGGTTGCATCGACGCGAGTTTGCTTACCGCGCGCGTCTCAGTTCCAAAAGGTCGCATCCCATTCTCATCACGCGCGCTTTATAAGTTGGTTTGTTACCTGCATCAGGTTGAAGCACATGGCCACCAGTGCCATGCCCAGCATGAGGTACACGGAGCACGCGATGAACGAGGTCTCGATCTTCTGCGAGTAGATGCGCTCGCCAGGCACGAAGTCGCCGAACCCGATGCTAAGAGATTGACAGTGTTAGAAAACCATATCACTCGACATACAGGTAGCGTCACGAGTTATGAGCGCTGACCTTGAATGCGCGGAACTCATTTTTTGGGTCTGTTTGGCGGGGTACGCGGGGGGCGACGGAGAGGCGCGATCGCCGGCGAGCGCGGGCGCGTGATTGGTAGATCAGTCGCTCTAGCCTCGGGGTACAGTCGCACACATCGTTTTTTTATTTCCTCGCAGAAAGAATGCCGAAACAAAATGTTTTAAAAAGACAGTTCAGAAAGATTTTAAAAAAGTTACTGAGAACAATACCTATTGGATTTAGATTATTTTTCATTTATTGTACACCGGTTTTATCGTAATGTCCTTTAAAATAATTGTACAGGAAACCATTTAAAATATAACGAGTGCAAAATCCGCAAAAAATACTTTCAATCTTTAAGTTTAGTCAGTTTCTCCGATTTTTATAGTATCTCACTCAACTACGTCAGCTCAGCGTCAGTCTTAGATCCCGCGTGGATATTAGACATTTTGCGCGCGATTGTACACACTTGCGCAGAAATCCCCACCAGTTTCGTCGAGCGCTCATAACTCGTGACGCTACCTGTAACTGTTTATTATTGTATTCAAAACGGGTCGAATCGCGGTTGATTTTCATCATCAGCCCACCTCTGCCCACTGTTGGGTATAGCCTTTTTCCTCTCGCGCCACCTCTCATGGTCCCGGAGTATAACTGTTTAGGAGGAGCGGGTGATCATGCTCCTCGACTATAAAGGGAAATTTCCCGCCAAGCAGATGTGGGTTCGACCGACCATGGTTGTATATATATACTCAGCCACGAAAGATATTTTGCTGGCGCGATGCAGGATTAGTAGCGAGCAGAGTAGTTGCCTAACTGTATGTAGTAGTTTCCTGTACGACCGATAGGGGTCGCTACAACTGTTTATGTTTATGATTCCATACAGCACTTTAAAGATGGGAGTAGGAAGAAGCTCGGAATATTGTTTTTCTTGAGGGGAGGTAGTGGATGAACCTGAGAAACCTTCGACCTCCACGAAGAATCTTAATTGGAAGCCCAGGGATAGTACAGAAAGAGACACTAAAGAAGACACTTGCTCTAATCTCTCTTTTTGTAAATAGTTAATTTCTGGTGTACAATAAACTATCTATCTTTATATCGAATCTTCCATCTCACTCTCACCTGCTGAGCGATATGAAGCAGAAATATGCCCCGTCGAGCTGGTCCCACTTCTCCCACAGCCCGAACAGCATCGAGCCAAACACCACGTATCTGAAACCAAAATACCAGAACAATCTGGCTAGTGGTCTACCAACCAACATTTTCCTCTCTTGAAAAAAAATCCTTTTCAGCGGGACTAGAAATCAGGACCTTTGACCACTGAGCTAACGAGAAAATCAAATTGATCAAAATCCTTAATCCCTTCTTTCCGATCTTCATCTCCTACTCATATGGTAGGGTTGGCTATCTCGTCCTTTCTATTTGAAACAAAGGGCCGATACTTTTCTGAATCCATTGACGCAGGTTTCGCAGCCCTATCTTGGATCTTTCAGGTATTGCCTGGTGCCAGTGGTGCCTTGCCATGCCTGGTGTCTTGCTCTGTTTAATAGTTGAAGGTGGATGATATTATTGTTATGCTTTATTTGGCAAATATTCTCACTTCCTTTTTTGGCCGATGAAGAATTAGGCACATTAGACTGGTTTCTGGTGCTTTCTTAAATAAATATACGTCACAAGTCATAATAAACTACTCACCCAACCATAATAGTAACGCATACACTAATAGGCACTGTTATACTTTGAGCATCAAAAGTTACATAAGTAAAGTCACTGGAGGCCTCACTGTCGCCTCTATACACTGGCTCCGAATATCCCCTGAACCCATTGTCCACTGGACGAAGACCCCTCATCTCCGGATACCAATAACGGGGATCAGGTGGCCTCGAAGGACCAGGGTAAGGTGGTTGGAACTCTGGGTGGTATGGCCTCGGTCGACCAGCGTAAGGAGGTCTGAAGTCTGGATGGTGTCTCCCCCAATGCGGTGGTCTTCGAGGATCCTCTTCCCTGGCTATCGCTGGATAGGGCGTTGACTGACTTCGGTAGTCTGGTCTTCTGAAATAAAATTAAGGAAACCGGTGTCAAATGCCAATTAACTCACTATGACGGTATAGTTTGTAAAAATAGAGATGGTAATAAACGATAATTTTAACAAAAAAAAAACTGACTTCACTTGGTTTTTTTTATTGATGTTAATTTTACATCGACAAGTAACCTAGTGAACAAGTGCACTGTTATTAAGCTAGTGCATTGATTCCGAGTTATCTGCTGCTTTCCATTGAGAAGTTCCTTTCTCCATCTCCGAAGTTCTTCATAAGATCTTCACCATTTCTAATATATCGAAAGCGGTTCACCTAGAAAAAAGTTCAAAAATTTAAAAAAAAATACTTGTCAGGACTCTGCATAGAGCTTAAACATAGGTCCAAATTTGATACCCAGTTGAACAATCACATATCTGCCACCAGTAACACAAGATGTGTTATTTGACCACTGGTGTGCCAAATGACCAATAGTGTTTTTTTGTAGTGTCGACTGGCACTAGTGCCAGATTTTTTATATGCCATGTTATCGCCAAAGCTGAATTTTTTGAAGTTGGTAGTGATGCATGTGGTAGTGATCAGAAAATTACAGAGTTGACATAACAGTACCTTTGGTACTCATATTGGTGATACCGGGGATGGTGCGGATAGTATTCTGGAGTTACATCGGACCCCTCTGATTGAGTCCGCCATCCCTGAGGCCTCTCTATACTTTCTGCTTCGCTTATCTCTGCTAGCTGAAATATAGACAAAACTAATTTGGTTCCAAATAGGTCGAATCGCGGTTAGTTTGGTGGGTAAATTATCACCTTTACTAGCTTTTGCCCGAGACTTCGTCCGCGTGGACTACAGAAAAAGGATATGTGCTTTACTTTGCTCCTAAGTATAAAAGCGTGATAATATGTAGCTTATGTGGTTTTCTGATGTCTAAGCTATCTCTATTCCAAATTTCATCCAAATTCGTTCAGCCGTTTCAGCGTAAAAGAGTAACAAACATCCATCCATCCATTCCTACTTACAAACTTTGACCTTAAGGCGCGGTGCATAGTGAATAGCCCGCGCGCCAAGAAAAATTCACAAAATCGAGACCTGTATCAAATACACTAAACAAATCGAAAATTTTCACATATCAAACCCTAGAATTAGGTGAGACCTATCTAATACAGCCAGTTTTGTGTTGAGATTCGTAAACGTTTTGAAGATATTTTTGATGAAAAAAAATTGGCAGCGCACTTTTTTTCAAACAAAATATCACGCAATCTGTTATGGGTATCAACACAAAACTGGCTGTTTTAGATAGCTCTCACCTAATTCTAGGTAAGGATTACAAATAAATCCGACGTTTCGGCTGCGATGCAGCGGCCGTGGTCACGGGCAGGCCAAACTAACTGCGATTCGATCAGTTTTGAACCAGATTATGTGTAGACAAAACCTATGTGTAGACAAAACTACATTGAGTGTTTGATTGAACGAGCGGCGAAGCGAGAGAAGTTCTCCGAGTCTACTGGAACAATCTGGCGCTTGTGTAACTTGAGTAAAGGTCGGATTATAAGAATTTTAAAGTTCGAACATGAGCCAAATTGATCCAGGGGTTGCTGAGATATGGGGTTGTAAAGTTCTTATGCAATGCGCGCGATTGGTGTTAGCAAAAAGTTACATAATATCGCGATTTCACAGTTCGGGATGAACTACTTGTTAAATTCATAATGCTCCGGTTTCCACTTTTAGGCCGACTTGCACCACTTTCTTAAATGTGGCTTAAACAGCATTCAAATCTTCATACAAAAGTCTATTTAAATGGCGACTCAAGGGTAGACGATAGCAAGGTGGCGGAAAATTCAAAATTTTCACAGTTTTTTACATGATGTAGCTAAACTGAGCTATTTTTGTTCAGCGATTCTTCGTGCGCGAGAATAAAACCGTATTCTTTTCATTATTGTAAACAACAGAACAACAATAATTCAGCCGATTATATGTTCTGGTCTACGACAAGTTTTTTGGGCAGTACCACTGCTTCGCAGACCAGAACACATAATCGGCTGAATTATTGTTGTTCTGTTGTTTACAATAATGAAAATAATACGGTTATATTCTCGCGAACGAAAAATCGCTGAACAAAAATAGTTCAGTTTAGCTACAAAATTTAAAAATTTGTGAAAATTTTGAATTTCCCGCCACCTTGCTATCGTCCACCCTTAAGTGGTCCAAGTCGGCCTTAGTGTATGATCCTTGTGAGTAAATTTACACTAACCTGTCCTCTCAACCGTACCACCCTTCTTCTTGTGAAACCTGGACACCCTCGACAAAGACACACCAGAGCGTACAGGCACTTGAACCAACGCGCCAGCAGCTCGCCTGAAAAAGAAAACGAAGTAAAAAGGAAGGTCCCTACTCCTAACCGAGAGCCACAGTACTAGACTAAGAAACAATGTGTATCATGTGTATCATGTGTGCTTATTCTTTTAAAAAAACCGCACAGTTGCTAGTCCTCAAACCCGGTTTAGTTGTTTTCAAATCAGTTCAGCTATTTATGAGATATTCTAAATTGAAAGTAAAATGTCGGGGTTTTATGAATTTTAAATTTTGTACTTATGGTGCTAAATGCAGACCACAACTGCTCTAACAAGACTGTAACAAAGAATGTCATACTTACCAACATTACTGAGGTAGAGAAGAAACAACGGCATTCCTAAAAGCGCGTAGAAGATTGTAGCGAGCTTGCCCCACGTAGTTCGAGGTGACAGGTTGCCATAACCTGAAAAGATAAGTATTTCAAAGCGGAAGCTTTATGATAACTAAGGCATTTGCATCTACATAATGAGATGATTTATAGAGCGTCCAGTGGCACCTTCACTCGCACTAGACGGGTGAAGAGACCACTCGGCGTTGCAGTGCCAACATTGTTTTTAGATGGAGTAGGCTTGCCCAGCACCTAAACCATCCTGAATTTCTGACAGATCCTTGTTTCTGATAAAACAAATAAAATATATACAGCAGCAAACACGACCTTGCACTGATACACCTAGAGCTCATAATACAGGGTGTTAAAAGACCGCCGACATACCCGAAAGGTACGCATACTAGACACCAAAACAAAGTACTTTTTCGATAAATTATTGCTGGTAAATGATTTTGGTTTTGTAGGTTATAATAATTTGAAAATATTTTATCACGCAATGGACGTGTAACGCACAGAAGTCATATTGTGCAAGTGTAAGTAAAAGTTTATGCTGCTTACGCTTGAAGTGCCGATGTTAAGAATATATTGCGGGTTTAAATTTTAATGTCATTTTTTGTACGAAATATTCATAAATTTGATATGACTTTTTGAGAAAGTATGTTAAGTACATGACACTAATGACACTTCTGCAAAAAAAAAATTTGAAAAGTCCGACTTTGAACCTTATTATCTTGGAAACCGTTGATTTCCCAGGCATAGTTCCTTGGGCAAAAATGTTCGTTATGATGAGGACAATACGTGGTTTCCTGCTTTGTTGGCGGTCTTTTAACACCCTGTATAACGTACCGATGGTTGTGATGACAGTGAGAGAGTAGAGGAAGGCTGAGCTGAAGCTCCACTGGCGCGAAGACCGACCACCGTCCCAGCCGTGCCGCACTGCGAACACCACTTTACTCTGGTACACCTGGAGTTCTGAGCTGATCCTGCAACCACCGCATTATCAGACACGCAGAATAACTAGTGGTTCGCCCGAAACTGTGAACTCGCGACCCCATATAAACTTAACAACCCCATATCTCGGCAACCCCTCGACCGATTTGGCTTTATTATTTTATTTTAATTTACCCGCCTACCAAATTTCATAACGATCCGACCAAATTTACTCAAGTTATCGTCGAACGAACATTAATACATACAAACATACATACATACATACAAACATACAAACGTCGGATTGTTCCAGTAGACTCGGAGAACTTCGCTCGCTTCGCTCGCTCATTCAATTAGTAGAATATTTAGAGGAAGAACCGTCCTCGGCATATTTGAACGAGTGAGCGAAGTTCTCTTGTTTACTTGAACAATCCAGCGTTTGTATTTGTATGTATGAAAGTTTGTTCGACGTTAACTTGAGTGAATTTGGTTGGATCGTCATGAAAGGTAGGTGGATAAATGAATGATTTAAGAGTCCCCTTGAGGACCGTGGGAACTCAGTGACGGCCAAGCGCGTGAAACGCTGTTTTCTATAGCTGTTTCACCCAGAGCGAGACGGGCCGCGGGAAAAGTGAGAGGCAATGCGGCTGTATGAGTCTACGTGTGTTCGTGTCCTTTCGCGAGTAACTAGTTGTAGTTGTAATGTAATAGATCTATTTTCCCAAATTTTTTCGTAGTTCAGCTGCCATTTCTACACTTTATTAGGAATTTCAATTTTTGTTTCTGGCAAGTATAACACATTATTGATGTTCCCAAGGTATTTAGACTGTAATAGACAGTGTAATAATGTAAGTAAATACCAGCTGAAAGTAACCCTTTTTTCGGCGCGAAAACGCATCGCTCTAATTTCTTTCAGGCAATTTTTCTTATCATAAAAACTATTTGCAAACCTCCGTATTGGTCATCTACTGATATAAACCAAGTATCAGCAAAATCCAGCCTGTAGTTTAGAAATTAAACTGGAACTACGTTTGTATGGGAAAATGGTGCTCTAGCACCCTCTTAAGTTCGAACATGAGCCAAATCAGTCAAGGGATTACCGAGTTATGGGGTTGTAAAGATTTTAGCAACCCGCGCGCCTTCGCGAATGGTGTTAGCAAAAAGTTACGTATCGCGAGTTCACAGTTCGGGGCGAACCACTAGTTACTTTTGTTTAATTTCTTGTGGGTTTTGATCCCTTGGTGACTAATGTGAGAAAATCTCATTTGTCGTGCCGCCTGTGTGTCTCATTTTGTCATCAATACTCATCAAAGTCTTCATCTATTCCTGCCTTTCCTCGAACCCTGCCAATTATAACCAGCCCAGGGTCCCGAGTCTGCTAACACTTTACAGAAGACAGAACATAGTATGGACATAGATGATAATAGAAATCGGTGTTCGCTGCGAACGGTTTGATTAGTGCTCTTCAAAAATTTTACACCTTCACTGAAATAAAATGAGAGAAGTGTCCGCTCAGACACTGTAGGTAATGTCGGATACATTTGTGTAGAGCACCTAAACCATCATACATGGCATATACGGAAGTGCTCAAAAAGCTAAACATCTCGCAGAAATCTCGTGCCTTATGGATGACTTCGTGAGAATAGGAGATGTGACATTTGCCGCAAAATTAGATTTTTCCTTCAATAAGATACTTTCTAGGCCACGTTCTTTCGATATCAAATAGATGGCGGTAAAAAACGGTACAGTGTAAAGAATCTACTGATAGCATAGACATTTTTTTTATAGGCAAGGATATGAACAGATCGAGCCATTAAGGTTTACACAAAAAAGTTTACAATATAGACCACTGTATCGGCGTTGACAGCCTTGTTCGACCACAGAGGGAAAAAATGTTGGACTAACTATTTGATTGTTAACCGATTGGTTGAGGAGCTAGGTAACTAAAATCCAGCCAAAACTGTTGAAAAGCTATATTGTTTGTGAAATAATTTTGAACATAAAAGTAATATTTTGAAGGCGTGAAAATGGATATGCACAAACATACCTACATTCACCATCGAAAAAATCAGCCCTATTGAAAAATACTTCAAACAGCTTTTGTTCCTATTTGAAACCTATTGTGAGGGGATTATTAGGTATCAATGGATTGAGTGGATGGTAAAAGCGGAAACACTACATTTTGCTCCACCACTAATACCTAAATGTGTTTGGACGTAAGGTACGAAGGCAACGAGCGCGAACTGCCATAAAAAAATACGTCTATAGTTGCAAATTTGGAACTACAACTTATGAGCTGTCAAAAAATCACCCTTTGGTTTAATTTGAAGGAATGAAAGTTTTTCAGTCATTATTTCAAAAGGTGCAATTTTTCTGATGCTGAGTGTAGCTTGTCAACACTTTTGGCTGGATTTTTTGTAACTTATAATAACCTAGCTATCTCAACTTTGCCAATCGGTTAACAATGGCTAGTCCAACCTTTTTCCCTCTGTGGTCCAACTAGGTTGTCAATGCCAATATAGTGGCTTACATTGTAAACTTTTTTGTGTAAACCTTAATAGCTCGATCTGTTCATATCCTTGCCCATAAAAAAAAAAATGTCTATGCTATCAGTAGACTCTTTACACTGTACCGTTTTTTACCGCCATCTATGAGATACCGAAAGAACGTGGCCTAGAAAGTATCTCAAGATTTCCGAGAATTAGCCCGCTGGACGCTCATTGACACAAATTTTTGGGACATCCGGTTATAGGAGACTTGGATGGCAGTTAAAACTAGGCAACTTAATTACGGTCTGTTATGAGAACTGTGTCACCAAGGCTATTCCTGTGTAGTTAGGTAAACTGTCGTCGAGGCGTGTGATTGATTTTGCATACAGTTTCCCTCGCTCCGTTTGCTTCTGAGAGTTGGCTCTTGGTTGGTAATGAAACAAAGGTAAATATTTTCTTAATTCGTTTACCTGCCTGTATAATTTTCTTAAATATACTTTCTGGTATAGGCACAGTCGGCCACACGCTAGGATACCCCTTTTTGTTCGATTGGCGCCCTTATGCCGCGCGCGGTAAGAGCTGCCATGGGGTATCTGTGACTGTGGCCGACCGTACAATAAAGAGCTTTGAAGTTGGAGCGGTTAAAGAACGGTGAAGGTGCCTGACCTAACGCTTTGAAAGATCTATCTATCTATGTATCCAGCCCATACATAAAGCCCACTGCTGGGCATAGGCCTCTTCCTTTTCACGCCAACCCCCTCGGTCTAAAGCCAATCTCGTCCATTGAAAGATAATACAAAATTAATTTAAAAAAAACGCTTCAATGGTGAAAAGTTAAGGCGCTGGGCATAGTGAATCGCCCGCGCGCAAATAAAAATGCACAAAATCGATTCCTGTATCAAATACACTAAACAAATTGAAAATGTTCACATATTAAACCCTAGAATTAGGTGAGACCTATCTAAAACAGCCAGTTTCGTGTTGACATTCATAAACTTTTTGAAGATATTTTGCTTTGAAAAAAAAAATAGGCGGCGCACTTTTTTTCAAGCTAAATATCTTTCAATCTGTTATGGATATCAACAATATCAACATGAAACTGGCTGTGTTAGATAGGCCCCAACTAACTCTAGGGTTTGATATGTGAACATTTTCGATTTTTCTACTGTATTTGATACAGGAATCGATTTTGTGCATTTTCTTTGCGCGCGGGCTAATTCACTATGCACATGCTATGTTATCACTCTGCTGCTTTCTATTGAAGAGTTCCGTTCTCTAATTCCTAAGTTTTTCACCATTTCAAACAAAAACAAAAAAAGAATCCTCAAAATCGGTTCACGTAGAAAAAAGTTCGCATGGTGGGAAACTCACCTGAACTTGACTTCAGTCTCGTTAAACATATTGAGGGCCAAAATCTTCTGCCAGAGGAGTTCAGCCGTGTTGTCTCTCTCCCTCGCCATATGGTTGATGCGCTCCATCTCACTCGCACCCTCTATGGCTTGGAATATGAAGGCACCTGGAAAACAAAGAGACTTTGTTATAGTCAAAAGCTAGCAACTCTACCAATAACGCTATTTTTAGGACTCCGGACTTCAAAAGGAAAAAGTTAACCATTATAGGATCACTTTGTTGTCCGTCTGTCCGTCTGTCTGTCTTTCTGTCTGTCTATCAAGACCTTTTTCTCAAGAATGCGTGGAAGTAGCAGGATGAATATCAAAATAGTCTGCAGTCCCTTGGAGCATAAAAATCAAGGTACCGACTTCTTCAAGTACCTAGGTAATAATTAGTATCATGGTGGACTAAGATTGAGGAGAAGAGGCGTTTTGGTAGAAGAAAGAAGTCGTGGCTCAGAAACTTACTGTAAAAATTACATTGCTAGTAACTTTTGGTGCCCAGAGCTGGCATCCTTCCCATGGACAGAAAACATGGAATGCCCTTCTGCTGGCTCCAAACTCCACGGAGGAGTCTGGAAAAAATTAAAGTAGTAGGTGCCCAATTCTGGAGAATTGTGATCGATATTTCCTTCGTCAGTTGCATGTTCCTAAGAATTGGGCCCCTACTTCGCGCGTAATTTCAGCCAGTGCACTTTCACACGCAGCTCGTTTTCTGCAGCCAGAAACTAGCAACTATGTATTGCTTGGACCTAACCTATTAGCCTAGCCGAAGTAGCCGGAAAACAGTGGTTACGTCTGGCACAGGATCGTGAGAGGTGGCGTGAGCATGAAGAGGTCTTTACTCAGCAGTGGGTGTTAACAGGCTGATGATAATGATAAACGATGATTTGGAATATTGTCGTTCAATGCAGGCTTTCTTATTATGAAGCCTCTACAACAACAAAACAAAGAACCAAGAGCGAAACACAAAAATACACGCCCTAGCGATTGTTTTATTTTACCCGCGCACCCTGGGGCCTTAGCTTGTAACGCAATGGTGTGTCGATAGCGTCCCAGCGGAATGAAAAAAACCGTGGTTTCCTACAACCAGAGAACTGATCTTCTAGAATTGGAATCAGGATATTCTTTGCTGTACTACAAAAACATTAAAAGGACGGACATCATTAATAAATCGTAATTGATGCCGTCAACTGACAGCCCATTTTGGCACCATTGTGTTACAAGCTAAGGCCCCTGCTAAACTTTTCCTCCTATTCTAAAGAAGCCTACTATGAAACGCATCAATCACAGCACCTCGGCAGCGCAAGATGGCAGCCTCAGCCATTACGGAGGCGATGACGTTGTAGCGGCGTGATTATGTTCTTAAAACATTGTGGGTAGTTCCCGTGAGGTCTGTTTTTTTGGCAGTTGGATTTTACTGAGGCTCTACCGTGGGTTACGTTTGGCACCGACAAAACTGGTTTTGCCATAATGATACTTGCTTTGCCGGTTCCGTAAGTCTGCCGGACGTAACTTGTGGTAGAGCCTCTGTTCTAGACATAGGCCTCTCCCAATAATGTTCAATGTTGGCGGTTTGCTGCCTTTTTCACACAGGTAGCCCGCCTGTTAAAATGCTTGGAGTATCGTGGACATAATTCAGAACCAACGAATCCATACTTAGAGAACTCGGCATCAAGCAGCGTCTGTCAAGTACTGTACAAAGTCGTATCTTGAGATTTTTTGGCCATATATCCCGACAAGACAACAACTCCATTGAGCGCATTGTAATGCAGGGAAGGGTGGAAGGCACTAGAGCTCGAGGAAAGCCACCGATGCGATGGACTGACCAAATCAAGACCACTGTGGGGAAACCACTGTATGAATGCACTCGCGCAACCTCTGACCGAGATAAATGGCGTGGCATCGTAAGGCGCGCAACATCGGCCACTGATAGTACTGCATGTGGACCACGACCGCTCTGACAAGAGCGTAACAACGAAGAAGAAGCCCGCCTGTTCGCGGATCTCAGCCACCCAGCGCCTGCTTTGGCGGCCTCGTGAACGTTATTTGCCACGATCTCCACTCTAGGACCTGCCTGTCCATTCTGGCTATGTGGCCTGCGTGCGGCACCTGTAAAAGCAAGTTTCACTATAGCAAAACTTGTTTTGCATGTGCTGTGCGTCTGCCGGACGAAACTCGTGGGCCTCTGCCCAGATTTAAGATTATTTGTTTGTAAACACAGTCCCCCGTTCCTGCATCAAGGTGGCAGGGCCCGCGCATTGTTGTTGAATTGAAAGAAGCCGTCGACAGTGCGGTTCATTTCCATAATGAATGTCACTGCCGCCGCCTACTCCAGGTAATTAAGGGGGTTCCTAGGCGCCAACTAATGTGGTGCGTTCTTACACAAGTGGAACTAGATAGATGCTTCATCATTAGCCTAAGCTGTCAGGATGGTCTAGGTGCTAGGCAAGCCTACTCCATCTAAAAACAATGGCACTGCAGCGCAGAGTGGATTCTTCACCCATCTAGTGTGAGTGAAGGTGCCACTAGACGCTGTATAAATCATCTCATTACGCAAATGCAAAGGCCTTAGTTTTTTATCACTAGCCTAGCAACCCTGTAGAACAATTGTACATAACTTTTGCCTGCAAAAGAGAGTTCTCTATCTTTTCGGAAACCATCTCTCTCTCTCTCTCTCTCTCTCTCTCTCTCACTCTCTTTTCCAAGCTCTAATCCCAGGTGGTAAGATCAGCCTTCTTGATTTTGTATTGTCTTTGAGTGCTTCGCGTTCTATGGGATACTTATTTCTTAACAACTAAAATTATAGCACACTATCGTGATAAAAATAAAAGGCTTGCGAAAAATAAAGAAACAGATAACTTTTTGGAAAACATCGTGAGGAAACCTGAGCGTGTGAGGCATTATACCCTCAACGCAAAAATCGCCAACCCGCATTGAGCACGCGTGGTGATTAGGCTCGAACTCTCTCTCTGAGAGAAGGCCTTTGCCCAGCTAGTAGGACATGTACAATTGTACAGGCTACATCTTCCTTTTATTTCACCGAAAAACTGGTTTAAACTGGTGATATCGGAAATTTAATGGATTCATCATTATGACTCTTTTACAAGCTTTTTGGTCGTCGGATTTCAAATGTTAAATTAGATTTATTTTAAAAGCTATCATACTTAAGACTAGTGCTTCGCAATTCCAAGAACAAGCTAATAAGTGGTGGAATGAGAACGTAATTAGTTCCTCAGTGAAAATGTTGTTTTAAGCCAACTTTAAAATGGCTTCTGTCGCGCCCGAGATTGCCTCAGGGTTTTAACTTGATTCATAGTTTGTAGGGAACGGTTTCGTTATTTTCTGACAGAAATTGCACATTATAGTAGCTCTGCATTTAGGGTGGCATTAAATTTAATAGTCGTCAACGCAAGCTCGAGCTCAAGTAGGTGATCTCAGAAAACAAAATCAATCGAGCTTGAGTAGCTGTCAGCATATTACTAGCTTGAGCTTGACATTGACATTAGCCAAGGTCTCAAGTCGGTGATTTTGTTTCCTGAGATCACCTACTTGAGCTTGACCTTGAGCTGACGACTATTAATGCCACTGCCACCCTTAGCTACCAAAATGCCTCGATTGCCTGGTGAAGAAGATATCACAGTAGTGTATTCTCCATACAACCGTAGTCCCCGGTTTCCTCTTTGGATAATCTTATGGCACTAGAGCAAACGTTTTTAGTGTGCTCGGACATCTCCACCCCCGGCATGTCGGACTGTTTAGATTTTTTCGATAAATTTAACAGGTCCAGAAAATTCTGGAAAATGTGAATTTCAAAGCGGCGGCAAAAGACTGGTAAATCAAAAAAAAAAAACAAAATTGCACGACATTAGTTTCTTAGGATAATGATTGGTGACATTTTTACACATACTTACACGCACAAACGATCATGCAATTAGGGTACGTCTTTCTTGTGAATGATGTCTCAGAAAAACTACATAACAGTGCTTTGGGTACTGTACTTGAACATACTTTTATTTTTACCGAGTTTAAAGTAAATGTATTAATATTATTATTCATACTTTTCTATACGCTACCATGGGTAAATCCTCTTCTTGTCAGCAAAGAAAACCTGCATCTGGAACCGCTAGCACTGGAACCGGCAAAATCAAAATTGCACCCTTGCAAAAACAATTTATGAATGAGCAATTCATACTTATCACAAACGGTGATATACAACATAAAACGAAAATTCCCTCTCTCATAGGCATTTTGCCCGCATAGCATAATATTGTCTGTATACCCTCCTCATAATAAGGCGGGTATCACTTGGCTGCCCCCAAATTAAATCTCTATGTCGGCGTATCAAAAAGCATCTTTGCCCCGCGTTAGCAAATTACATCTCTTTTATACCGCGGCGGTTTGCCCTTTGCAGGTCGCGTGTCGAGAATGCAGCTTAGGAAATAAACGTTTAGGACTGTAACGTGTGCTTTGCTTTGAAAGGCTTTACTCCTGTACTGATACTTCACTGTGCATCTTGCAAGATATCTTAGGGCACTTCATCTACACATTCGGCCAACAAGGGTCAAGCCAATGAAAAAAAAATTAAATTTAAAAAAGAAACGTATAAAATTTATTGACACCCGTTGAACAAGTACAATAAAGACGCGCGCGACTGTTTGTGACGTTATTTGACATTTTGACGCGCCATTTATTCTCTAGCAACGTCTCCCGAGGCCGCGACTCGCTAAGCAATTTGCGATTTTTCTTATTACTCCTATAACAAGAGATATTTTCTCAATGAACTTAAAATAGGATAAGGATTTGGGTCGCGCGTATGCTCATGCTCGCATTTGCGACTCAAAGTCGCGTGCACGGCGCCACTAAAAGCCCTCGCCCACGGCTACTTTTTGTAGCGATGCTGTCGCGCGTTCGTATCGATGCAGTCGCAATGCGGTCGCTAGCTGTGTGCCCTCGCCTATCGTAACCACGATTCAGTCGCGATGCAAACGCGATACCGTCGCGCTTCTGTCGCGAATCGCGATGCAAACGCGATTCGCGCGCCACCCTTCCTCCGTTAAAGATAAAGATAAAATATTCTTTATTGTACACCAAGAAACATATACAGACAGGAAAAAAGTTACTTAACTAAAAAAAGGTACAATTGGCGGCCTTATTGCTTACAGCAATTTCTTCCAGGCAACCACTGATGGAGACAAAATGCTAGGGAGTTGAGTGACGGGTAGTTGGTGCAATCATGAATATAAACTACTTAAAAGTAATCATAAACATACATAGATCATACATAAATACAAAAAAATACACATACATAAACATATTATAAATTCAAAGCGAGAAGGACTATTATGAAATTTATATACCTAAATATTAATAAAGGAGGAACATACAATCTAGATAATAGAATAATAATATTATAGAGACAGATAATACGATTTCAATTTACTTTTAAAAATGGTTGGGGTTGGAGAGCGCCTTATAGGTAACGGCAGATTATTCCGCAGCCGGACAGCAGTAGCAGTAAAAGAGTTGTTGTAGAAGCTTTTGGTATGTATTGGTGTCGACAGTGTCAGGCTCTGTGCTGATCGCAGTGTTCGGCTGGAGACATCACTAAGAAACACAAAACGCTCTTTGAGATAGACGGGGGTGGCAGGATTGAACAATCCTACTTATATTATAAATGCGAAAGTTTGTGAGTGAGTGAGTGTGTTTGTTACCTTATAACGCTGAATCCGCTGGACGGATTTGGATGAAATTTGGAATGTAGATAGCTGAGACATCAGAATAACATATAAGCTACATATTATCATTATCATATATTATAAATGCGAAAGTTTGTGAGTGAGTGAGTGAGTGAGTGTGTTTGTTACCTTATAACGCTGAATCCGCTGGACGGATTTGGATGAAATTTGGAATGTAGATAGCTGAGACATCAGAATAACATATAAGCTACATATTATCATGCTTTGGTGCTTAGGAGCAAAATAAACACACAAAGATTATCATATAGTGGCTATTTGTATAAAAGTGAACGACACAACCATTTACCAAAGACCCTCTGTCTTTCTGTCCTCTTACTTTCGTAAATCCATCGAAAACTGAACAACGGTGAATTTTAAGTCACCAAACAGGCCCAAATGTGCCGCAAAACTCAAACGATGCACAACAGTGAAGAAGTTGTTTTTAATTATCGCTGTCATCCGTCACTGTCACAAAAATGGTATATCAACAAAGCAATAAAGGAAAAATCTACAAGTTTAATTACTCAAAGCAGGCAAAAAACATAAGTTAAGTGATAGCTACTTACAATCTGAAAGAGCCAATAAATCCTTACTTTAAAAACTCTGCATCCGGCAGTTTTATCAAAGCTCTTTACGAAGTTGCGGTTGAATCCTGAGATCTTTTGGCCAGACGAAATGGGACGTCCGTTGAGTGCATTGCTGATTGCTGGTTATTCAGGGAAGAATAGGATGCACCAGACCTCGAAGAAAAATAAATATACGATGTTCTGACCAAAAAATCAGCTGTGCGTACTGTGCAAGTGTAGAGTCCCGAGCGACCATAGGCGCATAACATCAGCCATTGATGGTGTAACATTAGTACCATGATCGCTTTATTTCCATTAAGTAAGTACCTAGGACTGGACACTGGACAGGTGCACTTTTACATAATATCATAGTCGCCTATTAATTGTTGACAACTCTGATAGGCTTTCCACATACTTCAGACTGACGAGAAGATTGGAGCATGTGAAAATCCCTGAACCGCCTACATGGTGGTGTGTTGCCCGCATGAAAGATATGTGAGAAATAGAGCCAGAAGAGGTGTTTTGTGCCAATCTTAAACCATAACGAGAACTTGAGCCAGAAGAGGTGTTTTGTGCCAATCTTAAACCATAACGAGAACTTGAGCCAGAAGAGGTGTTTTGTGCCAATCTTAAACCATAACGAGAACTTGAGCCAGAAGAGGTGTTTTGTGCCAATCTTAAACCATAACGAGAACTTCGCGTCGTCATACCTGTCCTGATGCTCCACAGTGCAGCTTATCGGATTTCCTGGAGGCGACCCCAGCGCGACGTGTGTCGCTTTCAACACGAAAGAAGAATAAGACCGATGATTCAAAACGGTTGTTTCAGACTATGGTATCGTAGATGCTAAGAAGACGCGTTGGATGTTTCAGAAGAGCAGCTCATAGAAAAAAACACTATTCAATGTGATAGAAATAATATGGTTAAGTATCTCCTGATATTATCTCATATTTTCTGGTGTCAGAACCCAATTATTATGATCGTTCTCTTTGAAATAGTATGGTGCAAAATAAAAAATAAAATCTTAAAGTTTTTCTCTGTTAAGTAACTTCGTGCCTATAATACGACGGCCTATAGGTGACGCTAACTAGCTCTGTTGGAGATCTTTTACAGTTTTTTAGAACGCCAGAGAGACGTTGAGACCTGTGACGTACTGCAGCGAATGCTGATAAATATTAATTTACCAAACAGCGCAAGCAAACGAGATGTACTTGGTATCAAATTACGCATTAGGGCTCTCTAACATCGGTAGAGGCAGTGTCCACAACGGCCACAAAGGCCACAAAGGCACGAAGACTTGGGGCGAGACCAACTGAACAGAGACATCCCAGACTGAAAGTTTGCAATAAGGAGTAGCAGATTAGCGGACTCAAAATAATAGGATAGTGCTAAAAATAAAAGATAATCTTTGAGTGTTTCTTGAAATGTAGGTAACCCGCGTTAAATCAGTTAGACGCCTTTAACAGTAGGTATCTGCATCTTTGCTCCGTTCAGTTTGAAAGAAGCAGATAACAACGCGTGGTCCACGGGATCGAAATCTCGGGCCAACGCTTTGATAGTGCAGGGGGTGTGTTTTAAGTACATCATACCTACTAAGTATTAAAAAATATGCTAGGTACAATTTGCAAAATCACCACGTTTATCCTTTTTCTTTTAGCCACGTGAATGAAGTCGTGGGCACTAGCTTTCAACACTAATATTATAAAGAGGAAAAGTTTGTAAGTATGTACGTATGTAGGGGGTAATCTCCAAAACTACTCATCCGATTATAAAAATTCCTTCACTAAGGGAAGCTACGTTATTGCTGAGTGCTATAAGCTATGTTTTATTGTGATAACGGGAAAAAAACTAAGTCTGCGCGGACGAAGTCGCGGGCAAAAGCTAGTACAGAATAAAGAAGAGATAGAATGTGAGCATTCCTGCGGAAGCGGATGGGGAGCCACTTGAGCTTAGCGCGATATTCGGAGACATGGTCATATTTACGTAAACCAAATATGAACCTAATAGCAATATTTTGGAGGCGCTCAAGTTTGTTAAGTTGCTCTTCTGTCAGGTCAAGATAGCTGGCATCGGCGTAGTCGAGGATAGGAAGCAATAGTGACTGTGCAAGCTCAATCTTGGTCGCAGTAGGTAGAAAATTGCGTAATCTTCTCAGGGAGGCTGCTGAAGCGAATATTTTCCGGCTCACCTCCGCCAGCTGTGGTACCCAGGACAGACACCTGTCGATCACAACCCCCAGGTTCTTCACTTTCTCACTGTAAGGAACATATACACCATCAAACTGGATGTGGGGAAGCTGATCCCATCTGCCAAGCTGATCTCCGTTCTGGGGGTCTACCGGCTAAGATGAAGCCGATTACCATTGGCGAAAATCGAAGTTCGATTTATGAAAAATGAACTGGGTGGCAGTAAACTAAACTGAGTGGCAGTACATTTTTCAAAAATCGAATTCGATTTTCGCCAATGATAATCGGCTTCGTCTTAGCCGGTAGGCCCCCTGTCCCCGATATCGTCCGACACGGTTGCGCGTTTGTATCGATGCAGTCGCGTAGCTCGTTAGTAGCACTTTGGCATCGCTTCTGTAGCGCGTTGCAAATGTGACTAAAACGCGTTAGTAGCGATGCGTTTACGAAACGCGCGACCGCATCGCTACAAAAAGTCGCCGTGAACGAGGGCTCCGAGAAAGGCGCATGCGACTGGGATGTGCTACGGGTGTGGCCTAGCAGACTTATCAGCAAAAGCGCTATACCCGTCGGTTTTCGTTTTATCGGGACTTCATTTTTCACCGCACATTGTGGGCGCCGCTTTGTTGCCGCTACTTTATAGGGATGTAAAAAGTCTGATTGAAAAATTATATTTGACCTATAAAACATGGACGTAACAATGGGGTTTGTGGCGGCACAAAGAAATCCTTAAAAGCCTGTTAAGACGCGTGCCCACTACGCCTGCGAATAGCGATCCCCTGGTATATAAATTATATAATTCTGTCATGATAAACAAAACAACAAATTCCGCTTTCAAATCTCGATATACTTGATGGCGTACATTGTTTTTTCTTTTTTTTTTAAAGTTTGTAAATAGGTTTGATACTTAACTACACGTCTTTAGGCTTTATTTAATTTTCGGCAGGTTCTAGCTCCTGTTAAATATAATGAATAAACACATTGTAAACAGTCCCACATGCCGGGGGTACAGATTTCCCAGTAAACCAAAAATATTTCTCTAGTGAAATTATCCAGGGAGGAAATCGGGGATTAGGCACATAAAAGAGACAAAATTTGCGGAGAGACTGGGGCCTGAACTAGATCAAAAGATCTGTATTTAAGGTTTCTAGGCCTCCTGTTTACAGGCAACAGTGTAGCTATTCGTGCAGCAGTTAAGGTTTCAATAATTTATTTTATATTATAAGTAAATAGTAGTAATAGTTTTTTATTTTTTATTATTATTATAAGTAGGTACAATAAGTTAAGCTAAAAGTTTAAAATGTAAGTTATGAAGGTTCAACGTTGTCTGTGCGGCTCCACATCGTCACGAAACATCCGCAATATCGCACATCTTCTGGCAATATCAATCAAGCCAAGGACTGAGTCAATGTGATCGTATTGGTTCGCGACATAGTGGACGCTCAGCTTTAGGCGTCAAAGAAAGCGCTGGGGCGTGAAAGCGATTCATTTTCTTTAATGGTGTGAAAAGACAAGCCTAATTCTATTATTGCGGGCCTGAGTGTGTAGGTACGGCCGCGGGAAGGCGTAGAAAGTATGCTCAATAAAGAGACCACGAGTAGGTACCTAACCAAGTTACTCGCTTTTCATCTTAATTTGAAAACAGTTCGCATTTTTACGGCATCCGATTCGGGGAAGCTTTCTTCTCCTGCCATCTTGGAATCACTTTTGTCGGTAATAAAATTGAAATGCTGTAAAACTAAGGCCTTTGCATCTACCTAATGAGATGATTTACACAGCGTCCTCTGGCACCTTCACTAACAGTGAAGATACCACTCGGTGCTGCAGTGCCTGGGACATTGTTTTAGATGGAGGAGGCTTGCCCAGCACCTATACCATCTTGACAGCTTAGTCGGCCTGCCCACAGAAAAGATAAGTCAATACGTGTGGAAGCAACTAAGCCGCGGGTTTCATCACGATGTTTTTTTCTTTACCGTTAGCGAGTGGTTTTTTGCTACTTCAAATAAATTCACAAATGTACGCATCTTTGAAAAGAAACAAGTCATAAGTACACACGACAGCACGTCGACCCTTACACGCTAGCACTCTACTCGGTTACGTTACGGGCGACTTTACAACAAAAGTGTACACTCTGTCGTGCTGTCGTGTGTACGGTCGGCCACAATCTCAGATACCCCATGGCAGCTCTTACCGCGTGCGGCATAAGGGCGCCAATTGAACAAAAAAGGGTATCTGAGACTGTGGCCGACTGTACATGCCTGAGACGGGAATCGAACCTGGGTCTCTCGCTTCCATGGCCAATGTTCTACCACTAGCCCATAACAAACCTCAGAAAACATTGTCTACTCTTACTTTTTACAACAAATAAACTAGTGGTTCGCCCATTACGAAACTCGAACTGTGAACTCGCGACCCCATATAAACTTAACAACTCCATATCTCGGCAACCCCTCGACCGATTTGGCTCATGTTCGAACTTAAAAATTCTTCAATACTGTCAAAAGTCAGGCTATTTGTCGCTTCGCTCGCTCGTTCAAATATCACATTTCATTTCTTACAATCAGGTTAATACATTCCGATTTCCGACAGTACCTAGTGGTCAGAATTGCCGCCTAATAGTGTGAGGGCACTATAGTCGCAATCGTCGCAATCAAACACAGCCTTCTGAGTCCAGCTGTCACGAGGAAAAGACCCCTGGAGCTTAGGGGTCTTATCCCGTTTCCCAAATTGCAATGAACGTCCTCTAACCGCTTAAAACGGATTGAATAATTGGTTTGCTCCTCGTTCCTAGGGCCTGGAGTCTGTAACGCAATGGTGCCAAAATGGGCTTCAATGGGCATTGATTAGTGAGGCATCGATTGTCATAAATTGAAAATCATTTCGGGGAATAGGGATACTGATTACTATTAGGGGTTTAAATAAGTAAAATTAAATCGGATTATTAATATTTATCGCCAAAATTTTTTACTTCATTTTTCTTTCGATGGCGTCATCATAGCCTCTAATGCGGTAGTTCCATTGCCTACAAATATTTAAAAAAATACATTCGTCAACAACAACTGTCAAAAGTGTCAAATAACTGAGAAAATAACCTTGTTGACTTGACATTGACATTTGTCAAAAGTCAACATATTTTTATTTTTTAAAAGCATGAATGAATGCAATGAACTAAGTACATAAGTCGTGACGTCATACACAAAACTTTTAGAAATTTTAAATAATTAATGTAGGTAATAATTAATAAAAAAATATTTAATAATTAATCATTTTCGATTTATAGAATAAAACATAGGATTTGACGATGCCCATTACGATTTATGCTGTCGATCCTTTTAATGTTTTTGTAGTAGAGCAAAAAATATTCTGATTCTAATCCTAGAGGATTAGTTCGCTGGTTGTAGGAGAAAAACGAGGAAACCCCGGTTTCGTCCTTCTACTGGGACGCCATCGACACGCCATTGCGTTATAGACATAAGCCCCTGGGCTCTGTACTTGGTTGGCGCTTGTTAGGAATAGGTTAATGTTTTTAGTTTTCCTCCATCTGCTTTAAAGCATGTTAAATTAGTCTGGGGAGGTGTACAGTAGGTACAGTGCGGCTACAGTGCAGTGTAAGAGAACTAACCTTTATTAGCCGGTGACTTTTACAACTTCCACTCTTTAGAGTATGTATTTAAATAGTATTGGCCGAGTGGTCTCTTCACCCAATCTAGGGTGAGTGAAGGTGCCACTGGACGCTGTATAAATCATCTCACTACTTAGATGCAAATAGTGGTAGGCTGTACCTACGCATGGGCTAGATTGAAAGTCAGCGATTTATTATCTTTACATAATCGATTAAGAATTAGCAAATTGTTGTCTCTGTATACTCTTTTGGAACACAGGCGTTATAAGTGCGTTCATAACCAGAGTATAACTTCAGGGTAAACGGGTCGGCCCCAGCGAAACCCTTTCAGAGCCGAGCGAGATTGAGTGGAAAAGGCATCTGATGGATTTCCGGAAGTCAATCGAATTGGGTTATTTAAGTCTCGCGGCATTTCACTGTGGCGGCTGTCGTATTGGGAAGCGACGACGACGCGACGCGACGAGAGGCAGTGGCAGATGTACACATTTGCCACCAGTAGGCTTTTCAAATTTCGCCCAAAATATGTAGGTATTCAGTTTTTAAAAGGGACCAAAACGTGGCAAGGGTGCGCCGAAAAGGGGCTTCTAAAAAGATGCCCCAAATCTGTTGCCCTTAAAATCTGCCGCCCTAGGCTTCGGCCTACTATTGGTAAATCCACCTCTGGAGAGATCACATTTACCGTAACTAAATTACCTAGTACCTACTATTGTAAACGCCACCCAGTTAATGCCAACTACCACCGCGGTGGTGAGTAGTAGCAGAGCATGGGGCAGTTGGAAAATAGGACAGCGTCCAGTCTAGATCATTCTATTCGACTGTAGGTACAAAATATCGTCTGTCCGACTAATCCCAACTATGAGAACTTGGGGAGCGCTTCTTGCTGGTTGGACACGAGGATAGTACATTTTTTTAAATATTAGGAACTCTTTTGGACCTTAGAATCTTCGTTTAAGAATATTGAGGTTTTGAGGACAGAGAAACTGCCTCATACTGCCTCATTGATTGAATACTCTTTATTGTACATAAAAATCAGGTATTTACATATAATTTTCTTACAAGTTTACCACTAATTAGTGAATATACAATGGGCGGCCTTATTGCTAAGAGCAATCTCTTCCAGACAACCTTTGGATGGAGATCGGAACACAATAAAATTATAATAAACATTCATTGCGCCTCACCTTCTCGTCCAAATGGGACGTCGCGAAGCGTTCAAATTATTGCTAACGTCAAATGGATCGCGCGGGCGTCTACGGGTGGCATTAATAGTCGTCGACTCAAGATCGATCTCAAGTAGGTGATCTCAGAAAAGTCAAATGCTAATGTCAAGCCTTGGCCTTGGTCAATGTCAATCTCAAGATAGTAACTATTAAGGTTGGACGACAGCAACTTGGCGGGAAATTAATTTTTTTTACAGTTTTTTACATTTTGTAGCTAAACTGAGCTATTTTTAACCACTTTTTGTTTTTTCTAAAGCACTAACCCGTGCTAGGGAATAATTTAAACATTTATAATAAGTTGAAAAAATTCACTCGGGACAGGACTTGAACCCGCAACCTTCCGCATACCGTGCAGGCGCTCTACCAATTGAGCTACCGAGTCAAGTAACTGTCGATGCGAATTTTTTCAACTAGTCTCCGTCAACTGGACGGGGGGCGCCACCTGGTGTGATTTGTTTGCACTAATCTACACCACCCAATGCGTTCGATTGTGGTGTAGATTAGTGCAAACAAATCACACCAGGTGGCGCCCCCCGTCCAGTTGACGGAGACTAGTTGAAAAAATTCGCATCGACAGTTACTTGACTCGGTAGCTCAATTGGTAGAGCGCCTGCACGGTATGCGGAAGGTTGCGGGTTCAAGTCCTGTCCCGAGTGAATTTTTTCAACTTATTATAAATGTTTAAATTATTCCCTAGCACGGGTTAGTGCTTTAGAAAAAACAAAAAGTGGTTAAATGTAGTGGCAATATCAAAAATTCCAATGAGCATTTCATCTGCAAAGATGAACGCATTGGGTGGTGTAGATTAGTGCAAACAAATCACACCAGGTGGCGCCCCCCGTCCAGTTGACGGAGACTAGTTGAAAAAATTCGCATCGACAGTTACTTGACTCGGTAGCTCAATTGGTAGAGCGCCTGCACGGTATGCGGAAGGTTGCGGGTTCAAGTCCTGTCCCGAGTGAATTTTTTCAACTTATTATAAATGTTTAAATTATTCCCTAGCACGGGTTAGTGCTTTAGAAAAAACAAAAAGTGGTTAAATGTAGTGGCAATATCAAAAATTCCAATGAGCATTTCATCTGCAAAGATGAACGCATTGGGTGGTGTAGATTAGTGCAAACAAATCACACCAGGTGGCGCCCCCCGTCCAGTTGACGGAGACTAGTTGAAAAAATTCGCATCGACAGTTACTTGACTCGGTAGCTCAATTGGTAGAGCGCCTGCACGGTATGCGGAAGGTTGCGGGTTCAAGTCCTGTCCCGAGTGAATTTTTTCAACTTATTATAAATGTTTAAATTATTCCCTAGCACGGGTTAGTGCTTTAGAAAAAACAAAAAGTGGTTAAATGTAGTGGCAATATCAAAAATTCCAATGAGCATTTCATCTGCAAAGATGAACGCATTGGGTGGTGTAGATTAGTGCAAACAAATCACACCAGGTGGCGCCCCCCGTCCAGTTGACGGAGACTAGTTGAAAAAATTCGCATCGACAGTTACTTGACTCGGTAGCTCAATTGGTAGAGCGCCTGCACGGTATGCGGAAGGTTGCGGGTTCAAGTCCTGTCCCGAGTGAATTTTTTCAACTTATTATAAATGTTTGAGCTATTTTTGTTCAGCGATTTTTCGTTCCCGGCAATAACATCAAATTCTTTTCATTATTGTAAACAACAGAACAACAATAATTCAGCCGTTATGTGTTCTGGTCATCAACAAGTTTAGTGGGCAGTGCCACTGCTTCGTAGACCAGAACACATAATCCGGTGAATTATTGTTTTTCAGTTGTTTACAATAATGAAAAGAATACTACTATATATGTTATTGCCGCGAACGAAAAATCACTGAACAAAAATAGCTCAGTTTAGCTACAAAATGTAATAAACTGTGAAAATGTTGAATTTCCCGCCACGTTGCTATCGTCCCACTTTAATATGCCGACAGCTACTCAAGTTTGACATTAGCCAAGGCTTGACTTTAGCATTTGACTTTTCTGAGTTCACCTACTTGAGATCAAGCTTAAGTAGGAGATCTCAGATGACTATTAATACTACCCTACGACTGTGAGTGTGTGACACATCTGCTGCGATCGGGGTGAATAATTTACTCTCAATTCGTTATTTTAACTCGTCGCCGCTCAACTTTATTGCATTCTTCGCGTTATCCAATTTGCGGAGGCTTGCGCCTTTTTTATTGCTTTGACATTCCGAACGTATTTCGTTTCATTTGGGTGCCTTTAATCGTTGTGTGTGACGTTTAAAGCGCAATCTGCCTTTTTTTGAGCATTATACGACGATAACTCTGAGATAACTGGTAATGATTCTGAACCTAGATCATGCGGTTTTCCACCTTCTTTATCCCACCCGATATCCACTTGAGCATCTCTGTATAATCCGTGCGGAATCAGAATGGGATAATACCTTTTGGAACTGAGACGCTCGCGGTCCGCCTGTCAGCATTTCAGCAAACTCTAGTTGTCTATGGCAAACTCGCGTCGAAACTTGCTTGTGTTTTCTGTGCGCGTGGGTGTCTGCTCGAGTTTTATCACGTTTTATTCAATTAATGCAATAACATTTATTAATCCTTTTAGACTGCAACCATTAAACATTTTTGTGTATTTTCAATTTCATAACTCTATGATAGAACGTAGAACTAACAATTTTTTTACTGACGCTACTCGAGAACTGTCATTTTCGGTTCAGTTCCAAAAGGTATTACCCCATTCTGATCCCGCACGGATTATACCTAGAAATTAAATTTAATCGATCGATCCCTCTTTGGTTAAAGTTTCTTTATCAAAAGCTGTGACTATTGTTGCCTATTGCCACGTGAGTCTAGCAAACCTTTCTTAGGGCGCGTGTCTATCCGGCACGGCGCCGGCCCGGATAGAAACCGTACTCGTGGACACGCGCCCTAAGGCCTACTATTGAGGCAGCCTTAGCTTGTCCCAGGTCTTGTAAGGGTGTGTGTATCCCAAGTTTGAACAACTCTACAGGGTGCACTCTAAGTCGATAGCGAAACTTTAAGTAGGCTGGATATTGATCACTACAAACAACTTGTACTAGGTGGCGAAAAAAATGGAGCGAAAAAAATATCAGCTGTTTCATACATTTGGCGCAGTACTGAGTCGACCTTTTGTATGGAGCAGCTGATATTTTTTCCGCTCAATTTTTTTCGCCACCTGGTACAAGTTGTTTGTAGTGATCAGTAGACAGCCTACTTAAAGTTCCGCTATTGACTTAGAGTGCACCCTGTAGTAAGTAACTAACCTGCAACAGCGTAGCCTGTCAGTCGTGACTAGCACGATGATGCCAATATTGTTGAATAGAAAGAGCCGACGCTATTGGCCATCTGCTGGGGAGGGCAGGTCTGGTCCCTTCTTTTTTGTCACAGGGTCTGTCTTCGGAGTTCATTAAAAAGGGGAAAATAGATATAGAAAAAGGACGATAACTGCAGGAACAGACCTGCAATAGCGTAGCCTGTGACCAGCACAATGACCCCGACGTTGCTGAAGAGGAAGGCCAGCAGGCTGCGGGCGGAGGCGCGCAGGTGCGAGGCGAGCGCGTGTCTATCTCTCTCACTCTCTCTACAGGAACATACCTGCAATAGCGTAGCCTGTGACCAGCACAATGACCCCGACGTTGCTGAAGAGGAAGGCCAGCAGGCTGCGGGCGGAGGCGCGCAGGCGCGAGGCGAGCGCGTGTCTATCTCTCTCACTCTCTCTACAGGAACATACCTGCAATAGCGTAGCCTGTGACCAGCACAATGACCCCGACGTTGCTGAAGAGGAAGGCCAGCAGGCTGAGGGCGGAGGCGCGCAGGCGCGAGGCGAGAGTGCGTCTATCTCTCTCTCTCTCTGCAGGAACAGACCTGCAATAGCTTAGCCTGTGACCAGCACGATGACCCCGACGTTGCTGAAGAGGAAGGCCAGCAGGCTGCGGGCGGAGGCGCGCAGGCGCGAGGCGAGCGAGCATCTATCTCTCTCTCTCTCAGGAACATACCTGCAATAGCGTAGCCTGTGACCAGCACGATGACCCCGAT
This sequence comes from Zelleria hepariella, assembly GCA_949319315.1. NCBI lineage: Eukaryota > Metazoa > Arthropoda > Insecta > Lepidoptera > Yponomeutidae > Zelleria > Zelleria hepariella. The sequence continues at coordinate 520,014 of OX439396.1, forward strand.
GTTGCTGAAGGGGAAGGCCAGCAGGCTGCGGGCGGAGGCGCGCAGGCGCGAGGCGAGCGCGTGTCTATCTCTCTCACTCTCTCTACAGGAACATACCTGCAATAGCGTAGCCTGTGACCAGCACAATGACCCCGACGTTGCTGAAGAGGAAGGCCAGCAGGCTGCGGGCGGAGGCGCGCAGGTGCGAGGCGAGCGCGTGTCTATCTCTCTCACTCTCTCTACAGGAACATACCTGCAATAGCGTAGCCTGTGACCAGCACAATGACCCCGACGTTGCTGAAGAGGAAGGCCAGCAGGCTGCGGGCGGAGGCGCGCAGGCGCGAGGCGAGCGTGCGCCGGCGGCGGCGCGCCATGCTTAAGGTGACGTCATGGCGACGCGCCCCCACGGCTGCGCTTTAACCTGCAACCAATTACAACGCGTTTAGTGCCAATGAAGCCAATAAAAAAATATTTTCGTGATCAGCGTAGTCTTAACAAGCAGCCTAGAAACTCCCAGCCCGTATGACAAACCAACAGCCAACCCAGTTCACACTTTCAAAGTCAAAAAATCTTACTTTCAACCGCGACCGGCCAAATAAAATATTTTAGTGGCCAAGCCACATATTTTGACTAAGTTGTAGAGTTTGTGAAGTTAGGGCTTGTAGAGTAAGGGCGTGAAGAGTTAGAAGCTTGGCTCTACATGAGATCTGATAGCTTTTTGACAGTGCTAGGTGACATTTTTATTGGCAACATTTTTTACATGAAAATGTTTTTTATGGGATCAGATTTCGCTTCCGGTTTGCTTTTTAGGTACTTCCTACTTGCAAGATGCACAATAAAATAACTCCTAGCCCCGTCTTTCCACTTACAAAGTCAAACTAATTTAAATAAGCAAGCCAGAGAGAAAGAAGCCAACAATAAAGCTATCCTGTAGTTTACAATAGTCGTCGTCTTGAGAAAAACTCGCATAAATCAACCGAAGAGATTGCGATCATAACACTCGCGCTGTAAATTAGCGAGACAGCTTTATCACCGGCGCGTTCTACATAACTACGATATGATAACATCCTACAGCTACAACTATATAACATGGGGACGTGAATGGGAGCTTTCAGAACGTCTGCCTTACACTTAAGATGCACCTCCCTCCAACATTAGCATAGATTTTTTAATAGTGGCCCTTTTATCGACGGCTTCGGTTATAAAAAGGACACACTACCATTACGCCGAGCAAATGATCAAGACTGAGGCCCGTTTCTGAATTGAGAATTGTACTAAGTAAATACTTATCTATCGGTCTGTCACGTTCTTTTGTGAGAAATCCGTAGAGGCAGAACGATATTGAAGTGCTTGCTTAGCGAATTTCTCAAATCAGAAACCGGCAGTTAGCGCCACGACCTATGTTCGGTAGGACTTGCCGCCTCTGCTTGCGCTTCGATACTCTGCGAGTGGCTCGTGGATGCCTTTACTACCTTCTCTCCGAAGGTGCCGGAGCTGAAAAGCTCACCACGCGCTTAACACGTAGGTAAAAATCCAAAATATGTTTTTTCAAATAAACCTTCCAGGAATGTTAGTGGAGGTATCCCCGAGCCACTCGCAGAGTACCAAAGTGCAAGCGGAGGTGGCAAGCAAGACCGACCGCACATTGGTCCCGGCACTCGGTTTCGATAGTGTGCTGGACGTAGTGTGCCCTTTTTTATGACCCAAGCCGTCGATAAAAGGGCCACTAGGTATAATTGAACGAGCGAGCGAAGCGAGCGAAGTTCTCCGAGTCTACTGGAACAATCCGGCGTTTGTATGTATGTATGTATGAATGTTCGTTCGACGATAACTTGAGTAAATTTAGTCGGATCGTCACGAAATTTTGTAGGCAGGTAAATAAGATAAAGAGAATTTTTAAGTTCGAACATGAGCCAAATCGGTCGAGGGGTTGCTGAGATATGGGGTCGCGAGTTCAAAGTTCGGGGCGAACCACTAGTAAATGTCCCAGGCACTGCAGAGCCTAGTGGTCTCTTCATCGATCTAGTGTGAGTGAAGGCGCCTCTGAACCCTGTACCTATAAATCATATCATTACGGAGATGCAAAGGCCTGTTTTTATTTAGTTCAGAAAACGCACATGTGGATATTTGAGGACATTGAATTTGATACATCAAGCGACAAAAAGTATGGCGCACAGCGGGCGCTTGTTGTATTTCGTTATAATATAAGTTCGCTTGTAGTGTCATTGATTGGATAAGAAAATACCCTTTCTGTTACCGTAACCCGTGAATTGAACCTTTTACCTTTTACTGCACCTTCCCATTAGGTTACGCGTTTAAACCGAGTTCCGCGAGCAAATAAACTTCATTAGAGAGTCCTCTGAAGTAATCGGATTAGGCGCTAAGTGCTGCGGCCAGACACGGGAAAAAATTTAAAACTAGGCAAATTGTTTCCCGGCCACTTCGGCTGATTGTTTTAAGTTTAAGGTGGGATGATAGCAGCGGGAAATTCAAAATTTTCACAGTTTTTTACATTTTGTAGCTAAACTATGGTATTTTTGTTCAGCGATTTTTCGTTCGCGGCAAAGACATAGTGTTCTTTTCATTATTGTAAACAATAAAACAACAATAATTCAGCCGATTATGTGTTCTGGTCTACGAAGCAGTGGCACTGCCCAAAAAACTTTTCGTAGACCAGAACACATAATCGGCTGAATTATTGTTGTTTTGTTGTTTACAGTAATGAAAAGAATACTATGTTATTGCCGCGAACGAAAAATCGCTGAACAAAAATAGCTCAGTTAAGCTACAAAATGTAAAAAACTGTGAAAAATTTGAATCTCCCGCTACGCTGCTGTCTTCCAGCCTTAACAGACAAAGAGTGTGTAGGACACGTTGGTCCCCGTTACAATTGTTAAGCCACGTTATCCTTAGTAGGTGGAGAGCTGGTGACCAATCGAGATATTTTTTCATACAAGGCTGGGAGTTGGTAGGCTGATAGAGTAGACTTTGCTGAGTCTGGGAAACATATTTTTTGGCGCGGTCGCGGTTGAAAGTCAGATTGTTTCGACTTAGAAAGTGTAAATATATGGGTTCAGAATATATGTTTTGTAGTTCAAGGCTGGGAACTTCTAAGTTAGTTGTTGAGACTCCGTTGATCAAGAAAATACTTTTTTTTGGCCGGGCGTGGTTGAAAGTTGGTTTTCTAAAACCTACAAAGTGTGAATTTTTGGCTTATAAAAAACGAACTTTCAACCACGCTTGGCGAAAAAAATATTGTATAATTTATTGATCAACGAAGTCTCAACAACTAACTTAAAAACTCTGACACCAGGGTTGGCCACTACGTGATACGATAACCTTGTAGGTACGAAGCTCTCAGTTGACGGCTGAATTAAGCTGGATTTCTTTTGTTTCCATTTTTGGTGCTGCCATACAAACGATTTTTGTCATACACACTGTCTGACTGGTTGTTGAAACAAGCCCAAATGAATGAATACTGTGTTTGAGTTGTCTTCAAATTGTAAATACTTGTAAACACATAACATTAATTCAATCTTCCAACGGAAACATTCGTCTCAGCCGTTGTTTTATATGTTTAGAGCGCGTTTAGAAATGTTTTCGTGTCAACGTCCAACGCACACGATGTGGCAACAGTGGAAGACCCAGATATGACACTCAAGTCTGATTTACCCAGGTTGTACCAGAAAGCCGAATTAATAACAAAAAAAATAACAAATACCAAATACCCTATCGAAAAACCACCACCTTACTTATACAGGGAAATTTTTAAATAGCTTTTAACCTCAGACACCCTAACTTTTGTTCTACGACTTTGGTAAAAGCGCATTTCTTTTTACCCATTTTTTTTATTTTTTTTTTAGCTCAGAGTAACAAATAGGAGCAGTCCCCGTAGCATGACTTTTATCGAGGCGGATTTATCCAACAAAATGGCGGTTTATCAGCATTTTTGACGTCTATAGTGGGTTATGTCGAGAGCGATATATAACCCACTATAGACGTCAAAAATGCTAATAAACCGCCATTTTGTTGGATAAATCCGCCTCGATAAAAGTCATGCTCCCCCCACAGTATGCTTAGCATGGTCGTTTTAACACTCTCTCGAACTCGAGTGACAGACGTGCCATACATATCTATTGTGCGAGCATGGCAGGCGGGATTCGAGATGGCAATAGATTAGGGTCATGTCGAGCAGAAAGTAGATATTGCAATTTTTAATAAATTGTTGTATTTTTGTCTCCATCGCCTTGTTTGCTTAGAGCCAACTCGAGCCCGACCGACAAGTTGACAGTTTTGCATAGAGAAGGGCCTATCTCGGGCTTACCATGCTGCACGTACTGGAGAGGCTAGAAAGGTGGTAGAGAGTGGAGGGGCACGAAAGCGCGACGCGCAGTCAGCGCTGGAATGGTAGAAATGCACACTTTTAAAGGAAAATAAACTTTAATCCCACCAAAAACATTCTGTAAAAACTAGCCAGGTCTCGATGGATCTGCTTGTTTATCTCTAAAAAAGTAGTGAAATGTAGACAAAGTCGTGCCAAGTCTAAGGTTCCTTACTGCGATTTCTTTATTATTATAGTTAATGTTGTGAGACTTGGCCGTTGAAGGGTACACAAGCGGTTCTGGCGACAGATTGGTGCAATGGTGTCATGGAGCACCTGGTTTTGTACCCTTGTGTACCCTTCAACAGCCAAGTCTCACAACATTAACTATAATAATAAAGAAATCGCAGTAAGGAACCTTAGACTTGGCACGACTTTGTCTACATTTCACTACTTTTTTAGAGATAAACAAGCAGATCCATCGAGACCTGGCTAGTTTTTACAGAATGTTTTTGGTGGGATTTCACTTCTTTTTGTAGAAACGAGGGCATATTGATTAATTTTATTAGATTTTCTTATTTGACACAGTTTTTAAATTTGTGTAATGTTCGAGTAGAATAAAGTTAATCGTCCGACTATTTCTTGTTGAACGAGCGAGCGAAGCGAGCGAAGTCCTCCGAGTCTGCTGGAACAATCCGGCGTTTGTATGTATGTATGTTTGTATGTATGAATGTTTGTTCGACGATAACTTGAGTAAATTTGGTCGGATCGTTATGAAATTTGATAAGCGGGTAAACTAAATTAAAAGAATTTTTAAATTCGAACATGAGCCAAATCGGTCGATGGGTTGCCGAGATATGGGGTTGTATAGTTTAAATGCAAAGCGCGCGCGCGCCTGCGCGAATGGCGTAAGCAAAGTTATACATCTGTAACTGAGGTCGCGAGTTCATAGTTCGGAGCGAGCCACTAGTGGGACGCTATAGGCTAGATTAAATGAAGATGTGTCCCACTACGCTGGATTTTTGCAATGACAGTCGATTTTTTTATGTACCAATAGTAGAAGGGGCATTACCATAATATCTGTAATAAAGCTGATACCAACTGAGGGTTCTTCATCAGATACTTCAGACCTTAGATTTTTGACATCAAATGAAGCGGCCCACCAAGTTGAATATTTTTTGTAAGGGCGGTATATGTCGATCTATAATAGTTTGGTTGGGCTCTTGTGTTTTCTAATCAGGGTCACCAGGTACTCCAGATCTTCGATTATCCTAGTTTTTATAGTTTTCCCTTTATGTGGCCATTATTAGTTTTTTTTCCTAGCCTGTATTTATATTGGTGTACAATAAAGAATATTTTATCTTATCTTATCTTAAACCCTAACTCTGTACCAAATTTCAGCTCTCTGAGTTTATAGGAAGTACTAGTTCTATTAGGGCTCTTGTGTTTTCTAATCAGGGTCACCAGGTACTCCAGATCTTCGAATATCCTAGTTTTTATAGTTTTCCCTTTATGTGGCCATTAAACCCTAACTCTGTGCCAAATTTCAGCTCTCTGAGTTTATGGGAAGTACTAGTTCTATTAGGGCTCTTGTGTTTTCTAATCAGGGTCACCAGGTACTCCAGATCTTCGATTATCCTAGTTTTTATAGTTTTCCTTTTATGTGGCCATTAAACCCTAACTCTGTACCAAATTTCAGCTCTCTGAGTTTATGGGAAGTACTAGTTCTATTAGGGCTCTTGTGTTTTCTAATCAGGGTCACCAGGTACTCCAGATCTTCGATTATCCTAGTTTTTATAGTTTTCCCTTTATGTGCCCATTAAACCCTAACTCTGTACCAAATTTCAGCTCTCTGAGTTTATGGGAAGTACTAGTTCTATTAGGGCTCTTATGTTTTCTAATCAGGGTCACCAGGTACTCCAGATCTTCGATTATCCTAGTTTTTATAGTTTTCCCTTTATGTGCCCATTAAACCCTAACTCTGTACCAAATTTCAGCTCTCTGAGTTGATGGGAAGTACTAGTTCTATTAGGGCTCTTGTGTTTTCTAATCAGGGTCACCAGGTACTCCAGATCTTCGATTATCCTAGTTTTTATAGTTTTCCCTTTATGTGGCCATTCAACCCTAACTCTGTACCAAATTTCAGCTCTCTGAGTTTATGGGAAGTACTAGTTCTATTATGATGATCATGAGTGAGTGAGTGAGTGAGTGAGTGAGTGAGTGAGTGTGTGTCATAAATGCGAAACTTTGCTTTCGCTTAACTTTGGAACTAAATGGCTTACAGACTTGAAATTTTGGATTTTAAGTATGTGATTATAGCTTACTAGATGACGAAAATTTCTGCGTTCTGGTCTTATCCAGAGGTTCTCAAATAGGGGCCTGAAAATGCGGCGAAATGGTTCCAGTAAAGGATGGTACGGCAGTGTTTGCTTCGCGCTCGACCTGGCGGGGGCACTGCCGTGCCCCCAGATAAAATAAAAAGTAGGTATCGAGCTTTTCGAAAAGTCGTAGAACAAAAGTTGTTGCAAATCGCATTTAGAAGTAGACGTGTCTGAGGTTAAAAGCTATAAAACATTGCCCTGTATACTTATTTTATTATTTATTTAAGCAAATTCATTACAGAAAAGTATTGACATGCCAACCGCTGAAACCTATGTTGTCTATTATTGAACGAGCGAGCGAAGCGAGCGAAGTTCTCCGAGTCTACTGGAACAATCCGGCGTTTGTATGTATGTATGTATGTATGTATGTTTGTATGTTTGTATGTTTGTATGTTTGTATGTTTGTATGTATGAATGTTCGTTCGACGATAACTTGAGTAATTTTTGTCGGATCGTCATGAAATTTGGTAGGCAGGTAAATGAAATTAAAAGAATTTTTAAGTTCGAACATGAGCCAAATCGGTCGAGGGGTTGCCGAGATATGGGGTTGTTAAGTTTATATGGGATGAGAGAGGGCGCCACTGCTGCCTCTCAGTAACATTAAAATAGTGCTAAAAAGTGATTTTAAAAGTGATAAAAACGTAAATCTAATCAGTAAACAGTGAAAGCAGTGATAAAAACTAACAAAAGTGAACTATAAATACAAATTCTGTTTGGAAACAATATTGTGGATATCGGACGTAAAACTCAGTGGAAACAATAAAAATAAACTGTTACGGGTCGCAAAATAATCCGTAACCAGAACTCTATTTTAATCCAATAAATCCAAAAATAACCAAAAATCCAAAGTACACCAGATTAGAAAATTCAAAACAGCGCCATCTATTTAAAAAAAAATATATTATATTGTTATTCTATTTCCTAACAGAGGGCGTGACAAAAATAATTATCAGAGCCATCTAGTGTTCAAAATTATAAACCAAAAAGTCCTTATGCTCAACAATAGAGGTCGCTTTACTTCAAAACTACAAGAGAGTCCAAATACAAAACTTAAAATGGAAGAAATACTAGATAAACTACAAAAAATCCATAAGAAAAAGCGGCGAACAAGTTACAGAAAACATTCAAAGAATGTTTGGCGAAAAACTAAAAATGCTAGAAGAAAAATCTGAAAATCTTGAAAAACGAGTGGAAAATCAAGAGCAAAGACTGTACTATCTAGAAAAAAATGCTAGACAGAAAAATTTGGTTTTCTTTGGCGTCGAGAAACGTGAAAAATCGTAGTTTGAGTTGGAAATGATAATTGCAAACTTTGTAAAGGATTTTATGAATATTGAACTGGACCTGAAGGATATAGAAGCATTTTAAGAAAGATAGGAAAGAAATCAACTCGCGTCTTATGCATCTTTCCTGCGAGCATATAGCTCTTCCGCTCCACTCTGGACGGCCGGTAAAGGCAAGCCAGAGGTGAGGGTCCCGGTCCTCTTGGATTCCAATCCACTCTTGTACAAAGACTTGGATGCGAGGACCAGTTTTCGACCTTCGGAAGACTCGGATCCGTGGTACCGCCACATACCAACAGCTCCCCACAAGCTGCCCTGCGGTGGAGGAACCATAATGGTCCCTCCATTCCCTTAGTCGCCTTTTACGACACCCACGGGAAGAAATGGGTTGGTCCAATTCTTTACCTTCCGGGAACCACACGGGGGTTATTATTATTATTAAGTTTATATGGGGTCGCGAGTTCATAGTTCGGGGCGAACCACTAGTTATAGTATTAGTATTAGGTTTAGTTTACTTACCTAGTCCGCTTGGAGTCAGTCATGGAGCTTTACGAGATATTAAAGCTTTTCGATTCTATGAGCTCGATTTTTCATTTCTTTTCGTAACAGCTGGCGCAGAACTGAAACAAAACAGTTTTTCTTTATTTCATAGATGAAAAAATTCACGAAAAAAAAACAGTTAAATCTATTGTATCCTCCATACGTATATTTTTATCTTATTGTGCATCTAGTTGCTACTTTATTGTCCTGAGTAGCTACCGCGAGTGCGAAAAAGCTGTGCCGGACGTCTTTCATGTATCCTAATGCTATAGTAGTAAGGTTGTTTATCCAACTTATCTCTTTCAGTGACAGTGACATTAAGCACTCGTGGTAGCTGCTCTGTTCATCCCAAGGTTGTCTGGAACAGATCGCTTTTAGCGTAAATGTACTATATTTTTTCTAAGAAATTATCTGTAATATTGTTTCTGTGGTGCAATCAAGTTAAAAACTAAAACCCGACGACCAAAAGGCTTGAAAAAAGACCTGCTTCTTCTTAAAATAATGAAGACTTATAGTTAATTAATGTTATTCAGATGAAAAATAACTTCAACAAAGGATTCCTCTCCATTTATTATTTTCACAAAGAAAACGCTCATTATTTCTAAGAAGGCGATAACCAGACACACACTCGCGCTAATTTACTCAAATGTGTCTGTTACCATCTCGGAATTAATTGGGCGTCGAAAAGTAACGTTTATTTATTGTACAAGTCGGAGATGAAAGAGGACCCGCTAACAGAGCGCGCACAAGCGAAACATGACAAAGACAAACTAGGTACAAAACGGAACGATAAACTTCTATGAATAAAGTGACTTGGAAATGTAGAATGTAAAGTCCGTTCGCTTAGATAGTGTCGGTACACACGACGGCAATCTTGGTTCTTTGGATATGTACCAACTATTTTTAAAGTATCTGTGATGGGCGCAGACAAATTCATTTAAACACAATGCTGATGGGCTACAGTTTGCTAACATGTTTTACAAAACCTCCGTCTTTTAATTTTTGGGTCATTCGAAGTTTCGTCTAGAGGCACCTCGCTATCCTCCCACGGACGAGAAAACATTTTATCTACATGCGGCGATCGACACTCAATACAAAATACTAAGTCAAAAGTCACAAGCACAACCTCTCAATACGACGACGCTTCTTTATAGAATGACGAGCGGCAAGCCAAATTCACTGGCGTGTTTGCGCCGCGTCGGCTTCCTTTACTTTCTTTTGTTAAAAGCCGCCGCGCGCCAAGGCGGCAAATATCAAAGTGACACTATGATATCGAACGGACTTTATAGTGGCAAAAAGTGATGACAAATCGTCTTGAACAATACATTAATATGCACAATCATTGTTCAATTTCTTTGCAAAGTTTTACTGGAAGAAATATCTCACAGATTTAAGTTCGCCTTTGTTCATGTCTTTTCTTATGTTTGTAATGTCCTGATAATATGTGTTTAGTGTGCGATAAAGTGTAACAAAACTCGTCTGCCATTTCAGATCAAAGGCTAATCAAGAGATTTTAAAGTATTTATGATGAATTTTGTTTTTGTTTTTCGTTTTATAGGTACAGGCAGCCACACGCTTTTTTTTCGATTGGCGCCCTTATGCCTCTCACGGTACGAGCTGCCATGGGGGATCTGTGACTGTGACCGAACGTACTTGTGTTTGTTGTCTTTTTTTTTCTTGCCCAAACATTTTGACGAAGCTTTGTGTGAATTTTTGAATTTTAATAAGTGCATGTAATATTTTTTGGGGAAATAAATATATCCTACTAATACTATATTCGCGAAAGTTTGTAAGTATGGATGGATGGATGGATAGATGTATGTTTGTTACTCTTTCATGCTGAAACGGCTGAACGGATTTGGATGAAATTTGAAATAAAGATAGCTTAGATATCAGAATAATACATACGAGTATTATTACTCTTTTACACTTAGGAGCAAAGTAAAGCATATATCCTTTTTGCATAGTCCACGCGGACGAAATCGCGGGCAAAAGCTATTCCATTATAAAGAAAACAATAAAAAATCAAGAGCTAGCTCCATTAGCCCATCAAATGAGTAGGGCTATCGATAGGATTAGGATTTTCGATGTTGGGATAAATTATAAGAAATGGGATAAGAAAAAATGATTTTTCATTTCCCGTCTTTGGTATACCTAGAAGAATTTTCCCAATAGCCAATTCGGAAGGCAAATTTTTTTGTTCGAAAGTCCGTTATTGGCTTAATCTTATCTTTAGACAATATTGAGAAACTAATTTAAATATTTTTTATTTTGGTCCAGTAGTTTTGTTTTTATGCGCTAAAATGTTTTGTTCCTATGACTGCCAACAGTATGCAGACCGTCGCGTGACGTCATAAAACCGTATCTTTGAAACGTTGTAAAATCCAAACTACTGAACGAAAATAAAAAATATTGAAATTAGTTTCTCAATATTGTCTAAAGATAAGATTAAGCCAATAACGGACTTTCGAACAAAAAACTTTGCCTTCCGAATTATCGCGCTACGCTTGTGTCCGCCCCGCAGCCAGCGACACACCTATTCATTACTCCTCAGTGCTCTAGGAAAATACTCTGTCGTTTCCTCCCGTAAGAAATAATAGACGAGTGCTCTTGCACTATGTAAATAACTGTGAGGTAATTTCACAAACGAGTCGGTGCTTTTGACTCGGGTTGAGGTCAGTGCCTCTTTCTGAGAGTATCTACTTGCAACTTGTGGCATAAGTACCTACCTAAGTAAATTAAAATGCATTAGTATTATTGTATACCGGTCAGGCTGGGGAAACTGGGGCAAAGTATCCCGGGCTGTGTGTGAGCCTCGCCCCGAATTCATAAGATAAGATAAGAATTCTGCGTTGACAGTACCATTTTACAATGTGTTACAATACAAAACATCGTTACTATTTTTACAGGATGTAACCTACTGGTCAACCGGATATCAATTCTGTAAAAAAAAGTTGAACAAAACAACTTTTATTTCATAACCTCAAAATTGAAAATTTTTCGTAATTTAAACACAGATTTTAACGGATTTAACACTCGTTTAATAAAACGAGTGTTAAATCCGTTAAAATCTGTGTTTAAATTATGTATAGTGCTCGTGCAAACCTAAGAAAATATAATGTTTCATAACTTTTTTGATTTTAGTAATTATTAGCTCAAATTTAAAAATATTTTTGTGTGTGTAGCTTTGTATTTGCATAGCTTTGAAAAAAAATTAGGTTGTGATCTCTATCACCGGGTGCTATTACCCTGTAAAAAGAGTAAAGATATTTTGTAACACCTTGTATTCATGCCTATAAAAATCAAGCCAGTCGATTTTCATGTTTTTTAAGTCTTTGCGTAGGTACTATAATACACATCCTTACTTTTAAATTATGTTCCCTTTTCACGAAATACACTAACAACACAGGATACGCCTAAATTAAATGTGACGTTAAAAACTTACACAAATCAAAGTAAATTATTAGTGTGGGTTAGTAATAAATAAATGAATGTCAGAGGGAATCTAAATTCGTTCACTTTTACAGAACGGCGCCGTCTACTAATTGACTGGGACAAACCTATTTTTATTATTATGTAGAGATAGTAGTTTGAACTACTCCGGTGATTCATTATCATAATAAAAAACAGTCTTAAAGGGAGAATTATACGAGAAAAAAAAAACAGTATGACGCCCTGCCCTGAAGGCCCCACCAGGACCGTGGGAACTCAGTGACGACCAAGCGCGTGAAATACTGTTTTCTATAGCTGTTTCACCCGGAGCGAGACGGGGCGCGGGAAAAGTGAGAGGCAATGCGGCTGTATGAGTCTACGTGTGTTCGTGTCCTTTCGCGAGTATCTAGTTGTAGTTGTAATGTAATATATCTATTTTCCCAAATTTATTCTTAGTTCAGCTGCCATTTCTACATTTTATTAGGTATTTAAAAAAAAAATCTGACAAGTACAACACATTATTGATGTTCCCAAGGTAGTTAGACTCCAATAGACAGTGTAATAAATAATGTAAGTAAATAACAGCTGCAAGTAACCCCTTTTTCGGCGCGAAAAACGCATCGCTCTAATTTCTTTCAGACTATTTTTTTATTACAAAAACAATTTGCAAACCTCCGTATTGGTCGTCTACTGAAACCAAGTTTCAGCAAAATCCAGCCAGTAGTTTAGAAATTAAACCTGAACTACGTTTGTATGGGAAAATGGTGCTCTAGCACCCTCTTAATACAATAATGCGTTCAGGGTGCTGATGGGGCTGCCACAGTGCTGTAGAGCACCAGGAATGTTCGACGAGGCACTGGTTGATGGTTTCTACACGACTATGCGCAAACGGTGTTCATCCCTGGGCGTCTACAGGCTAAGACGAAGCCGATTACCATTGGCGAAAATCGAAGTTCGATTTATGAAATATTAACTGGGTGGCAGTACATTTTTCATAAATCGAACTTCGATTTTCGCCAATGGTAATCGGCTTCGACTTAGCCGGTAGACCCCCTGGTGCGGAGGGTACGGGCTAGCCTCCCTCATTTTTGCAGCACGTTTGATTTTGAATACATGAACCATAGAGCAATTTGAAAAAAAATAATATGTAAATAAAATATGTAAAAAACAGTAGGTTAAGCTTAGGTTAAACTAGCGGTTCGCCCAGAACTGAGAACTCGCGACCCCATATAAAATTAAAAACCCCATATCTCGGCAACCCCTCGACCGATTTGGCTCATGTTCAAATTTAAAAAAATATTTTAATTTCATTTACCCGCCTACCAAATTTCATAACGATCAACCATAATTACTCAAGTTATCGTCGTACGAACATAGATACAAACATACATACATACAAACATACAAACACCGGATTGTTATAATAGACTCGGAGAACTTCGCTCGCTTCGCTCGCTCGTTCAATTATTTATTACTATCATCTTGTACTGCGTTTTATGATCCACGTTGTTAATTGAAATAAATAAATTAAAACTGAAAAAAAAACCGTTAGTTAGATGGTATTTAATGACAAATCCCTTGGGAACTAGATTAGCTTGGGAACGTAAAATACGTGTAGCAATAAATCTTGGCTTCGCAAGTTCCTTCCAACGATTTATGAACTTTTTAACTTCTTTATTCGATGATGTAAAGTTGGGAAATTGGATACCGTAATAAACACGATACTTTGCGCTGGTTTATGAGAAAATCCACCCCCAAGATCTGACGATCACTGACTTCGACGGTTCAGTGACCCGAACAAGAAGTCGCCACTCGATCACTTACACTAGTTACACTTACTTACACTCACTTTTTTTAGGGTGTTATAAGTTTGACCGCTATGTATGTATGTGTATCTTCTGTCAGGTTGTCTGTCTGTGTCTCTGTCGTGTTTGTCTGTGGCACCTTTACCGCGACCCTTAGGGTAGCTTATTTTCGCGACCTACCGGTTAAAAAAACACTTGGCATTAGGCATCCTAAAAATTATTGATCACCGTTATTTAGTCTAGTATCAACGTCATCAACTTTTATTTAGTCTAGTATACAATACACATTTTTGGATAATTCGGACAATCTCAGAAGTTACCGCGTGACAGACATAAACAAAAAAACTTACTGTTGTAAACGTTGTTAAACATAATGTTTGGCTATGTAATGTAGCGCATGGAAAAAAAAATGGTTTGGCTACGTGCCCCAATGTGATCGACAACCTGGCATACCACAGATATTCTGGGGCCTGAGTCTGTAACGCAATGGTGAATCAACCAATTTCTAGTTTTGCGGTAATTTAATAAAAAAAAGTACAAATAAATAGAGAAAGAAAATAGCTAGTTGATCAGTTTCAGCTGAGTAGGCCCTCCGGCAACTTGGATCACATGATTTCGATCCTATGGGATTTTTTTTTTCCACTTGGATTGCATGGGAATGTAATAAGTTATTTTTTTCTATTTGGATCACATGGGATTGAGGTTTATTTTTTTCTACTTGGATCCTATGGGTTTATGGTATACGTATACCTAGGAACAATTTTCATTATAAAAAAAAAATCTATCGATCAAAAATACGTACTTGTGTCAATTTCAGTTGGTCGGTTTTGTACACACACAAACGGTTTAGTTTGTGTGTGTACAACAAGGAATGGCATACTATACTATTACAATAATAACACATTGATTTCAGCGATGTGCAAACAGTGCGTGAATCAGTCCATCGCCGCGCGTGTGTTTAGCAACTCAGCAACGAGTCTGGATTATGTCCCAGTGCAACTGACTTAGCATGGGTGTTATATCGATACGATACGATATTATTATCTCACTCGCACTCTTTTTAATCGACTTCAAAAAAGGAGGAGGTACTCAATTCGATCCGTACACGTAGGATGTTTTTTTTTATGTGTGTTACCTGACCTCAGAACTTTTTTCTAGGTGAAAAGTTATTTTTCTTTAATTTAAACACAGATTTTAACGGATTTTTGTGTTTAAATTATGTATAGTGCTCGTGCAAACCTAAGAGAAAATATTATTTTTCTTTCTTTTTTTTCATTAAAATTTGACTTCTAACTAGTCGCTTGGCCGAACGATGAGCAAAACAGTAAAAAGTCAATGCGCGTCCGTCAGAACTCAGAAGTCATACTATTAGAGCAGACGTTACAGTCGTGACGTCACCGTGCGCCCACGCAGCGCCGCCGCCGCCGCGCCGCGGTCGCGGTGCGCTTTCAGCACCGGGTGGGGCCACTAAACTCGCTGGCGAAACGAATAGGGAAAAAAACTCCCAATTTAATGGATGCAAGTCTTACCTACCACAAGATACTGCATTCTACTAAGCTTGCAATGATTTGATTTAAACAGTCATTCGACCCAGCCGGCGAGCAGAAGTTCCAGTTCGCTGAAGACAGAAAATACACACAAAAGTACGCTCGGCCACAGTCACAGATACCCCTTGGCAGCTCTTACCGCGCACAGCATAAGGGCGTCAAGTAAACAAAAAGGTGTATCTTAGCATCTGGCCGACTGTACGTAACGCAAAACTGTAAAAACAGTTCAGCGTTTACCATCTAGCATGGTAACCTACAACGAGTTACATAGGTACTGCGCAATACTTTTCCTCACAAACTGTCTACTGTGTTGATATAATGTAGTTTGCGCTATCAAAGCAAAAACCGTCCAACTTATTTGATCCGGGCTAAAGAAAATTAGCAAAGTAGAAAAAAAAATACGTTGAAAATTACTTTCGCTTTAAATCATATTTTAACGGCGTAGTGAATAAAAATATTGAGTTTGAGTTTTACACGTTTTATTTTAATGAAAGACGCAGATACGCGGTTTCAGTGGCCCGACCCCAAACACCTAGCAACAATGACGTCACTCGTGACGGGAGCATGTAACAAAAGATTTATGTCCACGAGTCAAGGCCCTCGACTCTATTTGTGGCCTATATGACTCCACCATAGTGAAGAAACCACCTGAGGTCTGAGTCTGTAACGCAATGGTGCCAAAATGGGCTCCCAATTGACAGCTTCAGTTACTATTTATTAGTGCTGTCGGTAATTTTAATGTTTTTGTAGTACAGCAAAGAATATTTATATTAATATGTTTGTATGTATACAACGTGTTACAAAACATCCTTACTCTTTTTAGAGGGTAATAACACCCGGTGATAGCGATCACAACCTAATTTTTTTTTTGCACTACAAAATTCCGTTGATTTTTAAAATAGTAAAATGTGAACGGAAATGGTGATGGCGGGACAAAAGTATTTTTTTAATGTTGTTTTCATTGTCTTACACAACTCAAAGCTATGAAAATGCACCTACACGCACAAACATATTTTTAAGTTTGAGCTAATACTAAAAACACCTTGTATTAAATCGATCGTTGACCGATATGTTTTATAATGTGGCCAATAAATTTTCGCCGGTGAGGATGTGGCGGTTTTACGTTCGACTGCTACGTAGCTAATGCGGCCACATGAAGCGATGTGGCCCAACATTACTGTACGGTCGGCCACAGCCACAGATATCCCATGGTAGCTCTTACCACGCGCGGCATAAGGGCGCCAATCGGACGAAACGGGGTATCCAAGCGTGTAGCCGACTGTACCTACAAATTTTATAGCTTTCACTAGCTATTTTCCTTTGATTCTATTAACTGACCCAAAAAGAACATCTAGTTAGTAAGATGTAGCGTTTAAATTATACAGGTTGTTTCAGAAAAAAACTGTAACACTGAAGGAGGTCGCTTAAATCATCAATACATGCAACTTTTACTATGGGGCCTTAAGTGTGAAATCTCGAAAAAAATATCAGCTATTCCATACTAAAATTCGATACCTACTGCACCAAATGTATGTAGCAGCTGATTTGTTTTTATAGATTTCGCACTTAGCCCCATGGTAAAAGTTGCTTGTATTGGTGAGTTAAACGACCCCTTTTATAATATTTTTTTAGGTTTGCACGAGCACTATACATAATTTAAACACAGATTTTAACGGATTTAACACTCGTTTTATTAACTTTTTACATTTTCCAACGTTTCGAGACCTTTGCAGGGCTCGTGGTCGCGGTAGACTGAGGTGACAGCTGTCTTGTATGTCATTTGTTAATTGATTTTCATATTTCTAATCTGTATCCGTAACGGGGGTAGTCAATGTCTAATTATGAACATAGCCGAGGGTAGTTTCAATTAACAAATGACATACAAGACAGCTGTCACCTCAGTCTACCGCGACCACGAGCCCTGCAAAGGTCTCGAAACGTTGGAAAATGTAAAAAGTTAATAAAACGAGTGTTAAATCGACCCCTTTTAGTTTCACAGGAACCCACCTCTGCCCACTGTTGGGTATAGGCCTTTTTCCCCTCGCGTCACCTCTCACGGTCCCTCCCCTCGTCACAAATCAGATATTCCGAGCGGAAGGGTTTAACACCCTGTAGAGCGCCAGTTATATGCATAATGCCTTTTCTGCCCACTGCGTTTTTCGTAGACCAGCAATATGATAGATAGATAGATTGATAACAGAATTATTAAATTGCCAATACACAGTATACAATAGACAATAGTAGAAAATAACCTTAATACAAAAAAAAAAAAGCATTTATTTGTACTCACATTTATGCTTGTACTGGTTGTACACAAGACAGCACGTAGAGGCTTACACGCGTGCACTCTATTCACTTACGGGCGACTTTGCAACGAAAGAAGCGTCTATGCTATCGTGTGTACATACAAACCATTTCATGGATTAAAAGATATAGAACCACTGAAACTGTCATAAATTACCAACTATTTTCGACTGAGAAATTATAATCGGTAATATCACACGATCCAATTTATGTAGAGTTCGCTCACGAGGCAAAAGTTTTTCTCAGGAATATTGAATTACGAAAAGTTTTTTTGTTTTTTTGTTTACTTATTTGAAACTTTAACTTATCAGTCAAGGACTTACATGTGTGTTTGGGCTTGTTTAGAGTCCTGCTCTGGTCAAAAATATTAAATATTCCAGATCACTTGCACCGAAATTCATAAATTTTAATGTTCAATCACTCACTTGATCACTTCATCTCGCCTGGAACTGCGGTAAGCGCCCAGATAATAATATGAATCCGCAAGCAAGCACAACAATATTGGATTTCGGGCCGCAAACTAAACACGCAAAAATAACGGTATATCACCGTATCTCGGCACGATCAATCACATTTATGTAATAACACTTTGATTGTGATGGATTTATTTACCGCACAAGTGAGCCCTCCTACTCACACTTAGTGAGTAGATAGCAAGGGGAGCGAATGTAAACACTACACTCGTGGATTTCGGAATGCATCGGAAACTAGCGCGCGCGCCGGCCGCACGCGCCCGATGTGATTCTGATACTGGATGTAGAGTAAATTGATACAGATATGACACCCGCTATAATATGCAATCAAAAGAGAAATGGTAGCCGAGGCCCAGGCTCTAGCTAGGGGGTAAATTATGAAATCATGGGTTGTGTGAACTTGTGTGTGTGAACGCATTTTTTATTGGAGTGTGCAAAAAGTTGTATGGTTATAACTACAGGGTGCACTCTGAGTCGATAGCGAAACTTTAAGTAGGCTATCTACTGATCAATACAAACAACTTGTACTAGGTAGCCAAAAAAATATGGAGTGAAAAAAATATCAGCTGTTCCATACAAAAGGTCGACTCAGTACTGCGCCAAATGTATGAAACAGCTGATATTTTTTTTGCTCCATTTTTGTCGCCACCTAGTACAAGTTGTTTGTATTGATCAGTAGACAGTCTACTTAAAGTTCCGCTATCGACTTAGAGTGCACCCTGTAGATAAATGTGAGATACATTATAGTTAAAAATTTGTGAGATACTCATTTGTTTGACGTAGAGCGGGATAGCTAGAGTTATAAACCAATGGATACGCTCTAACCCAGCCTTATGCTACGCGAGCAGAACAACCAAATATCAACGAGGGAGGAGGACCAGATAATTCCAGAATGCCGTTCCTTGTTTATTCTGTAGCCCTGATAGCTATCTAATAGACGCCACGGTTGCGGTCTAGCAATAATACAAAATACAAATTCTAAAAAACGACTTCACTGGTGAAAAAAAAAAAGATGATAAGGTTCAGAGTGATTTCCTGTTGTGAAGTGGCAGAATCCGGAACTACGGCAAACTACCAATGATAAATCCTTATGTTACTGAGAAGTTCAATAGGAGAAACGCTGACAGATCTGAACACACGACAGCACGTCGACCCTTACACGCTAGCTCTCTACTCGGTTACGTTACGGGCGACTTTACAACAAAGGTTTACACTCTGACGTGCACTTCCCTCTCCAGACTACCTTTTTTTTATTATAGTGGCCCTTTTACCGACAGCCTAGGTCATGAAAAGGGCACACTAAGTCCAACAAACTATCGAAACCGAGTGCCGGGACCTATGTGCGGTAGGTCTTGCCGCCTTAGCTTAGTCAGGAGAGCAAGTAGCCTGCTTTACGGGTGTCCCGAGCGGGGATTGAACCGTTAGCAGTTTTACGAATTGCGAGTTGTGAGCAGACTCGCTGCTCCGGCACCTTCCTGGACAGAAGGTAGTGGAAAGTGGAAACATGCATCCACGAGCCACTCGCAGAGTACCTACCGAAGCACTCTGACGTGCACTTCCCTCTCCAGACTACCTTTTTTATTATAGTGGCCCTTTTACCGACAGCTTAGGTCATGAAAAGGGCACACTAAGTCCAACAAACGATCGAAACCGAGTGCCGGGACCTATGTGCGGTAGGTCTTGCCGCCTTAGCTCTGACGTGCAGTCTTAAGTACCTACCCATGTCCATTCTGTATCCTCACAAGCTGCTCTGTGGCTCGTCTAGGCTAATATTAGAGCGAACGCGACGGCCGCGGTCTCGCGGCAACGGGCTCAGTTTTTATCGAGTCGGCTTCGACCGAGTATTTCAGTCCCTCCTACTTCGGTCAGCGACATGCTAGGATAACCTATGGTATGGTATAACCCGTGCCATTAAAGAAACGATATATAAATGGCGGACACTCTCGCGCCCTCTCGCTTTAATCATATCTCCGTCTATACTTACACGGAACGTTAGCAAAGTCATTTTAGGCAGTCCTGTCCCCGTGGCATGACTTTTATCGAGGCTGATTTATCCAACAAAATGGCGGTTTATCAGCATTTTTGACGTCTATAGTGGGTTATATATCGTCGAGAGCCATATATAACCCACTATAGACGTCAAAAATGCTGATAAACCGCCATTTTGTTGGATAAATCCGCCTCGATAAAAGTCATGCTACCTCCGCTGATTAGTCACCTACGCTTGGCTAATAAAACACGCCAAAATACTTTCGCCTCTTATTGTTTTTTTAATGTTTGTCAAGTTATTTCAATATTGTAGTTTACGTTAAGTGTTGTTATTTGTTGAGGTTTGTATTATTAACTACGTTTTAATATTTTTGATCTTATTTTCATAAAGATTGTTGTTTAATTCCAAACCCAACGTTGAACAATTACCTAATCAATAAAGAAAGCATCGTAAAACAATATTTCATAACCAAAAATGTAAGAAAGTTTTAGGTATGAACCGAAATCGTATTTTCTTAACCTCTTTTTCAGACCTTACCATAGGTACCCGCCACCATTTTCATATCGTTTCTCTATTGGCACGGCTTATACCGACCTCTTATCGTGTCCGTCATAGCGCGTCAATCGGGTATCCTAGCATGAAGGATTGAAGGGGTATCCTAGCATGAAGGGGTATCCTAGCATGCTGACTGTACATTCGCCTACATACTTACGTTAGTTAGATTGAGGGCCAGTGGTCATGGTCATCGACTTATAGGTATAGCTCCTAGGTATCCTCTTCCAACCCATAGAATTGGTAATAATAAGTCTATGTTCCAACCATTATTGAACTACTTAGCGAGCGAAGCGAGATAAGTTCTCCGAAATATATGCGAATGAAGAAAGTTCGCAAATATACAAATGCATTTCTAGGCCTCCTGAATCCTTACTTCTGCCCCTCCATCGCCTTCTCTTCATTCCATTGTGTGGCAGTAGCGAGCCAGCGTCCCAGTTCCGAGCGACGCAAAAACGACGTCCCACACTCTCCGACCGAACGGATTACCTAGAGACTCGCCGAATGCCCCATCCATAGACCGGGGGCTAAGCCGCAGAAATGCTCGAGAAATTGTTGCGCGACAGATATACTTTAGATAAGTATTAGTGACGTGCAGGTGGAGGCTTTCAGAATCAGAATCAGAATCAATTTCCTAGGAAAGAAAAACTTTTATACTGTCATCTCTTTTTATTCTTGCCTTAGGGTTGGATTAAAAGTCGTCGACTCAAGATCGAACTCCAGTAGGTGATCTCAGAAAAGTCAAATGCTAATATCAAGCCTTGGCTAATGTAGGTGATCGATCGATCTCAAATACCACCCTTAGGTCCGGTTTCTGAACTGAGAATTTTGCTAAGCAAATACTTACCACGTTCTGTCACGCTCTTTTGTGAGAAAGATTTGCTTAGCGAATTTCTCAAATCAGAAATCGGCAGTTAGACTATCGATTTGCCCGCAAAGACGTCTACTACGATTGTCGCTCGCGTTTGTATACCCGAATCGGCCAGTAGGTACTCCTACGGAGCTTACATCGTTACAGTACCTATAGGTCATAGACTTATTATAGGTAAAGATAAAAAGATAAAATATTCTTGGTATTGTTAGTGCTGAAGGACGCTTCATATTAAGGAATGAGCGAGCATTATTTATGTTATGGAGTATTGAGTACAGCGTGTTATTCATAATCCTGTTGTCATTATACCTACCTACCTCCTGAAGGAGCTCGCTTAACTTACTCATCGATACAAGCTACTTTTTAACAGACTTTCTGCCAATTTCTGAATTGAAAATTTCGCTAAGCAAGCACTTATGTATCGTTCAGTCTCTGCAGATGTCTCACAAAAGAACGTGACAGAACGATACTTAAGAGGGTGTTAGAGCACCATTTTCCCATACAAAAGTAGTTCCGGTTTAATTTCTAAACTACAGGCTGGATTTTGCTGAAACTTGGTTTATATCAGTAGATAACCATTATGGAGGTTTGCAAATTGTTAATTAAAAGTCCCTTTTTTTGCCTATCCCATAGTTTGTGTAGATTTTCCCCTTTTCATCCCTTAGAATATTGTCCAGCCCTCCCCCATGACAACTAGACTGACTGACAGCTAGGTACCTACATATAGCACCGCATTGGCTCTGCGAGGGAGATTCGCGGGGCCCCCCACACCCTGCGCCCGAACGTGGTCGTGTGCGCACGTATATTTTGTGCTAAATAACCATAAAGCTTTCCCTGAGCTTTCCTGGACCCTTACCAGCCTACAAACGCTTCCACTGTGTGTGTGTGCCCGTATTGTGCCTGTGAATCTGGTGCCCTTTGGATAATCTGGTGTCCCTTGGATTTGCGCTTATGCGCGCTGGTGAACCTGGACACGCGGTAAGTACTTAGCTACTTCCATACCTAAACCTCATTTTGAAGAACCCCCTCGTATTTGGCTTCCCTTAAGGAACCTCCCTCGTGCCCATTTGTAAAACCCTGGTAGCAGAGATTTAGTGCCCCTGCCTTACCCCTTTCTCTAACATTTTGGTACACAGAGCGTGGTTTGCGGTTCCTCTGGTTGAGGAAAGCCTCTCCTATAGTCTGTTGGTGCATTCCCCCCCTTTTTTGCGGTCTTATTTTCCCAAATTTCTCTTTATATCGATAGTCCCTTTCATACCTAAAGTAATCTATTACGCATCAATTCAAATCGTCTATAATTTAACACCGTCGACGGTCAGCCAACCGGTTCCCTTTGTATTCGCCAAGCGAGCGAGCCGTGTTTTTTCTTTATTGACTTTGTCCTATGCCTATTTTGCAAGTTGTTTACGAGTTGATAATTAGATAGTAATAATAAAAGCCTACTTCCGTAAATTCCTTTTAATATCTGTTGTTGGGTGATTGACCAGTTGCCATAACAATGCCTGATTACGAAACAGTATTGTATACTGAGACAGAGGAGTACAGATCGTCCTTGGGGTCGGTTAAGTTTTTTGTGAACTGGATAACAGCTACCTACGAAACCCTAGGTGCGGTGTCTCCTGCTAGACTCGTGTTTAGGCTGCGAGACCTAGAGCCCAACTTCGTGAAATTTGTGGACTGTACTTCCCGACTGTTGGGTGGTCTCGACCCCACCACGGATGCCGACGAATATAGATATGTTCAAGACCAGTTGCGGCCCATGTACGACATGGTAGATGACCTGCGATTGAAGTACTCGGAGATCAAGCCTACGGAGTATGTCGCACCTGTCCCTCCTCCTTCGATATATACCAATATGTCCCGCATTTCTGATGGGCAAATACGGCAAAAATTACCCGACTTGCCTATCCCAAAGTTCAGTGGCGTGCCCGATTCATGGATTAGCTTCATGGACCAGTTTGATAGCATCGTTGATTGCCAGCCAGACCTCTCCCCTACCCAAAAACTGCATTACTTGGTAGGCGCCCTCAGTGACGAGCCCCGCCGCCTGGTACAGCACCTGCGCATAGAGGCTGGCAACTACGAGGTCGCGCGTGATTTACTGAAAAGGCGTTATCACAACACGCGCGTCCTTGCCGACACCCACATTGCCCAAATCCTCAATCTCCAAGAGGTCAGCCATAAATTGAGTGGATTACGCGCCGCCTTCCTTAATCCACTCCTAACTGCATATAGGTGCCTCGAGCGGCTCGGATTACCAGTGAAAGAGTGGTCTTATTTCTTGGCCCACGTTATTATGACCAAACTTCCCTCCGAGCTTAAATCCCGATTTGAGCGGACCTATGGGGGCGAGAAGAGAAGCCTCCCCACCTTCGATCAGTTGATCGACTTCCTTGAGGAAGAATGTAGGCACCACGATAATGTTGGACAATAATCGTACCGTGTCTGTGCCCGTGCCTACTTCATATTCCCCACCTCCAAGGCAACAGCGCCCGCCACCTTTTTATCGTCGCGTGTATGCGACCGCAGTGTCTCCACCCGAGCCTCAACCGATAGCTACGAGTAGGTGCTACATGTGCTCCTCCTCCTCCCACTACCTGCGTCAATGTGACGAGTTTATTGGCCTTTCCCCTCGCGAACGATCCTCCTTTGTACGACAGGCCGGCCTGTGCTATCGCTGCCTAGACAAGCATTCAATAGCTGCCTGCCCACGTGAATATTGTTGCCGTACTTGTCGCCGATCGACCCATCACACCATGCTGTGCTTTAATGACCCTAACAACCCCGAGTTTTCTCGCCGCAACAATGTTAGTTTCCGTGAGTCTCCGCCTCGTCGTTTCTCTCCAGTAACATCACCTCGTTCTTCACCTCCGCGTACTGGCGGGGACGCTCGCCGCACGGGCGGGGGCACTCGCCGCACGGGCGGGGGCACTCGCCGCACGGGCGGGGGCGCCCATTACTACAGTGACACATCTCGTCCCTCATCGCATTCACCTTTTACCACAAGGGATCACAATCCCCGTCGTTCACAGACCCCGCCGCGTGAGCGACGCCCTTACCAATCGCCGTCTCCCCCTCGTGATTATAACGGGCCTTCGTCCTCTTCTAGGTCTAGGACTTATAATCGCTCCTACTCATCTGACCGTCAGCCTCAATAACTAGCCTGCCCTCCAAACCGACCTCCCTCCAGTGTTACGATACCCGCCTCGTTAGTGCTTCTTCCCACCGCTGTCATACATGTGCGTTCCGCTTCCGGTTATTATGTCGAAGCGCGTGCACTCTGTGACACCGGCGCCCAAGGCTGTTTACTAACTACTGATCTAGTAGTAGACAAATTAAACATGTCTTTGTGCCCTACTTCCTCCCCCGTGCGAGGTATCGGCAATGTACAGTCTGTACAGGTTCGCGGCAGTGTTTCCTTTACATTTAGACCTGCGGATTCATCCTACCCTGAGATCACTGCCTCGGCCATGGTCCTCGACGTTATTGCCGGTACACATCCTGAGCTAGAGTTACCTTCAAGTTTAGTGTCATGTGTCTCCTCCTTGCCCTTAGCGGACCCTTCCTTTTATATGCCTGGCCCTATAGATGTGCTCCTTGGTGCTGACGTGTTTGGATCCTTGTTGTGCCCTAATATGCCCATAGTTTGCCCTTCCGGCCTAACTGCGGTCCCAACTGTCCTGGGACATATTTTGTCTGGTCCCATACCAACTTTAACTCCCCCCGAGGCCCCTATGACCGGTGTTAGCCTATCAAAAATTGTGGAACGATTCTGGAAGTTAGAAGAACCACCAGAATCCCCTATAGACCCTGTAGATGATGAATGTGAGCTCATCTTCAAGTCCACTACCCTACGTGAACCAGACGGCCGCTTTACGGTTCGTCTCCCTTTCCTACCGGACCGTCCTCAACTTGGTGACTCTAGGTCTACTGCTCTTAGACGGTTTTTTAGCCTTGAGAAGCGCCTACATGCTAATCCTGGGCTGAAGGAAAAGTATGTGAGTTTTATGCGAGAGTACATTGAACTCGGCCATATGTGTCCCTCCTCATTTGAACCCTCCTCAGCGGAACATTATTTTATTCCCCATCACGGCGTATTTAAAAGTAGTGATGAAGCTAAAATCCGTGTAGTGTTTGACGGAAGCTCCCCTACATCCTCAGGCGTGTCCCTAAATCAGTGCCTCCACTCAGGTCCCAAATTACAACGTGATATTACGTGTATCCTCCTTAATTTTAGGCGCCATAATGTTGTTTTTGTGACGGATATCCGGATGATGTTTAGAATGACATGGGTCCACCCTGAAGATAGAAAATATCAGCTCATACTGTGGCGTGAAGCCCCCAACTTCCCTTTGTGTACGTATGAGCTTAACACAAATACCTACGGCCTCAGGTCAAGCCCCTTTATTGCCATCCGAGCCTTGTTAGAACTAGCTGAGCAAGAACGTTCAAGGTTTCCCCTAGCAGCTTCAGTCCTAGAGAGTGATGTATATGTTGATGACTGCCTTACTGGAGCTGCCTCCCTGGATGAAGCTCGCGTTCTTATGAATGAGATGAATAGCATTATGACTTCCGGTGGCTACGAATTGAGAAAGTGGATCTCAAACTGTCCTGAACTCCTGTGTGACCTACCCCCAGAACATTTGCAGTTGCCCCACTCTTTTCAAGATCCCGAAAATCCCCAAACTATTGCGGTATTTGGCGTCCAATACGATCCCGCGGCTGACGCCTTTACCTATCGTTTTTCCTCCGACCCTGTGACTCGTGCAACAAAACGCAAAGTTTTGTCCCTCATTGCCCGTACCTATGATCCGTGTGGCTGGATCACACCGGTAATTTTTAAAGCTAAAGCTTTTATGCAAAAGCTTTGGCTGTCTGGCCTTACCTGGGACGAACCTCTGACTCCTACTCTAGCAGCGGAGTGGTGTTCCTTTTCCCAAGACCTTTCGAACGTGAACCACGTTGTCCTCCCACGCCCCATCATGTGTGATTTTGTGAATAAATTTTCCCTTCATGGCTTTTGTGACGCCTCTGAGGCTGGATTTTCAGGAGTGGTGTACTTACGTACGGAAAGCCCCTCTGGCGACTGTAAGGTCCATCTTCTCTTGGCTAAGAGTAAAGTCGCTCCAGTTAGGACTCGCTGTACGATTCCTAAATTAGAGCTGCTCGGTGCAACTCTACTGTCCAAGATACTCCACCACGTAGCCTTTTGCTTACAAAAGTCTATAGTGTTAGATGCTATCTATAGTTGGTCAGATAGTCGTGTGGTCCTTGCCTGGATAGATACCCCTATTCACCACCTACAAACCTTTGAAGCCAATCGTGTTTCACAAATAAAAAATTCGCCCACTGCTTCCCAATGGCGACATGTCCCTGGTGATATGAATCCTGCCGATTGTGCCTCACGCGGTGTGTCCGTTTCCTCCCTGCTACAGCACTCTTTGTGGTGGTCACCCACATGGCTAAAACAACCTTCGTCTGAATGGCCTTCGCCGAAAACTCCGTCGCCTGGTGACCTACCTGGAATACGTTGTTTGCTCGCAACCACCCCTATTCCCTCTCCAGACCCGTCCTTTTTGTTGGATAGGTATAGTTCCTTGCCTAAACTCGTAGGTGTAGTCGGGTACATGCTACGCTTTGTGAAGAGGACGAGAAATCCTGAGTTTTCTGTTACTCATTCCTACCTTGATGCGGATGAACGTAGAGAAGCCTTGCTCTATATTGTGAAGCAAGTTCAACTTACATCCTTTCGTGAGGAGTTAGATACTCTACATCGCGGTGCCTTACTCAAGTCTTCACTCCGACGACTCTGCCCCTTCCTCGACGATAGTGGTTTGATTCGTGTGGGCGGTCGCCTTAAAAATTCGGACCTCCCTTATGACGCCCGCCACCCTCTTCTCCTACCCAAGTTTGGTAGTTTTGTGCAGCTTTTAGCGTCCCATTATCATGTGAGTAATTCCCACGCCGGCCCTAATGCCTTATTGGCCCTACTGTCCCGTGAATTTTGGATTGTATCAGCCCGCCGGTTAGTCAATCACGTGATATTTAAATGCCTTTCATGCTATCGTCTAAAGGCAGCGGTTACCCAGCCTCCCATGGGTGACTTACCTAGAGATAGAGTAGTCTCTACGAGACCCTTTGATGGAGTCGGTACAGACTTTGCCGGCCCCTTTTATACCAAGATCCAAGCTTATCGAAATAAAAGGGTGGTAAAATCATACCTTTGTGTATTTGTTTGTTTGTCCACTAAAGCGGTACATTTAGAGGTTGTCTCAGACTTGACCACGGAAGCTTTTATTGCGTCCTTAACCCGTTTTGTTTCCCGTCGCGGCTTACCTTCCCTTATTCGTTCCGATAACGGCAGGAACTATGTTGGTGCCAACAATTACCTCGGTGACTTGCACACCTTCCTTGTAGAGCATCAGTCGGAATTAGCCTCCGAGTCCTCTAAAAGAGGTATCAACTGGGTGTTTGATCCCCCCCTGTGCCCTCATTGGGGCGGCCTATTTGAAGCGGCTGTTAAATCTGCAAAAACCCACCTCAAACGTGTGATTGGAGAGACCACCCTAACATTCGAGGAGTTGACTACAGTGTTCGCAAAGATCGAAGCCGTCCTCAATTCACGTCCCCTGTGCCCATTAGCTTCCAGTCCAGACCTTGAGGTCCTAACACCGGGCCATTTCTTGATTGGGCAACCCTTAGTTGCTGTGCCTGAATACCCCTTCAACGAAGTTAAAGTTAGTCGTCTCACCCGGTTTCAGTTGATACAACAGGTGACCCAACATTTTTGGTCCCGTTGGCACGCGGAATATTTATCAACCTTGCAGAGTAGGCATAAGTGGACCACTTCCTCGGATCCTCCCTTTGTTGGTGAACTCGTCCTTCTCAAGGAAGATAATACCCCTCCATTACAGTGGCGACGTGGTCGCATCCTTCATATTTACCCCGGCCAGGATAGTGTCGTTCCCCACACCCTGCGCCCGAACGTGGTCGTGTGCGCACGTATATTTTGTGCTAAATAACCATAAAGCTTTCCCTGAGCTTTCCTGGACCCTTACCAGCCTACAAACGCTTCCACTGTGTGTGTGTGCCCGTATTGTGCCTGTGAATCTGGTGCCCTTTGGATAATCTGGTGTCCCTTGGATTTGCGCTTATGCGCGCTGGTGAACCTGGACACGCGGTAAGTACCTAGCTACTTCCATACCTAAACCTCATTTTGAAGAACCCCCTCGTATTTGGCTTCCCTTAAGGAACCTCCCTCGTGCCCATTTGTAAAACCCTGGTAGCAGAGATTTAGTGCCCCTGCCTTACCCCTTTCTCTAACACAAATAGTTTTTATGATAAAAAAAAACCTGAAAGAAATTAAAGAGCGATGCGTTTTTCGCGCCGAAAAAGGGGTTACTTTCAGCTGTTATTTACTTACATTATTACACTGTCTATTGGAGTCTAACAACCTTGGGATCATCAATAATGTGTTGTACTTGTCAGAAAAAAAAAGATTTTTGAAATACCTAATAAAATGTAGAAATGGCAGCTGAACTACGAAAAATTTTTGGAAAATAGATCTATTACATTACAACTATGTACAACTAGATACTCGCGAAAGGACATGAACACACGTAGACTCTAAAGCCGCATTAGAAAACAGTTATAGAAAACAGTGTTTCACGCGCTTGGCCGTCACTGAGTTCCCACGGTCCTGGGGCCTCTTAAGTATTTACTTAAATGAAAATAACTGCCGGTTTCCGAATTGAGAAATTCGCCAAGCAAATGGGTAAGTATCGTCCTGTCTCTGCAGATTTCTAACAAAAGAGCGTGACAGAACGATAGTTAAGTATTTGCTTAGCAAAATTCTCAACTCAGAAACCGGGCCTAAATGCATCTAAATTCATCTTTTTGCTTAGCAAAATTATTCTCAACTCAGAAACCGGGCCTACATTTTTCATCTTTCGCGCATGACGGTAGCGAAGCTCAAGGGGGCACTACTACCTTTTCTCAAATCAGCAGTTCTTCCTTGTTTTTTTTAACCCTCATAACTTGGGTTTGGATTATACCACATCAATAAATGGCACTTGGCAATAAATGTTTTTCACTTTTTTCACTTTTTTTTTATTAAAAAAATTCAACCGTACAAGTCAAACTCGTTGGTAACAATCAGGGGCTAACATCTGAAAGAAAAACCCCTAACACAATCTCTTTATTTTCCAACTAGGTACTGAAAGTCACGGTGACTTGCAAGTTTGCCCGTTCCGTCCAGCGAACAACAAACAAACACCCGAAGAGTACGCAGAGCGACCAACTCTTTGGCTGAGGCACACCTTTCGCTCTATACATAGGAAAACATCGTAAGCAAACCCGTGGCTAACTACTCCATCTAAAAACAATGTCCCAGGTACTGCACCGTCCGAGTGGTCAACTCACCCATGTTAATGCTCCCACTCGTTTAGTCTAACCCGACCACCATATTTTTAAAAGTAGGTACTTAGCGCTTGACAGAAAGCCTGCTGGAGCCTTCGCAATGACCGGAAGACCGTCCCAGACTTGGAAGATCCGTTCTTTCAGAGACCCAAGAGAATTGAACACAAAACTAGGCCTTTGCTGCTCTCCTTAGCCATGGAAATCCTAGATCCGCTTCAACAGACAATGTGCAGGAGTATTAAAGAAAGCAGGGAAGGGTGGAGGGATTAGAACTCGGGGAAAACCACCGATGCGATGGACTGACCAAGTCAAGACCACTGTGGGCAAAACACTATGTGAATGCACCCGAGAAACCTCTGACCGACAGAAATGGCGTGGCATCGTAAGGCGCACAACATCAGCCAGTGAGGATGATACCTACTACATGTGGACCATGACCGCTCTGTCAAGGTTGCAACGACGAAGAAGAAGAATAAAGAAAGCGGTCACTTCCATGTTCCAGCTCCTAGACTACCAGTGTTCCGAGACAAATAAACAACGTATTGCACTGTCGAGATGCTTATCGGTAGCGCATTTATCATTCAAAAACCAATTCCGCTCCGCTTTTTACGATAGAATCTGCTTATTTTCGCTCCGAAAAATAATATAGAGCGACTTTTGGGAAGCGAGAAATAGCTTGTATTTTTTTAGGGAGAAAAATAAGCACAGTCATTTCCTTTTCTTGATGCTCTCTCAGATTATAAGGCATGCGGAAATAACCAATATCAAACTACAGCAAAAAAATGGGAAATAATTTCCAAATGCGGCCACTGTGGATTGGCGATTTTCGCGTTGAGGGTAGGTATTATACCTCTGACCCTCAGGTTTCCTCACGATGTTTGTTAGTCAGTGAAATGCGGGAAAAGGTAGAGTCTACGGCAGTAACCATTTTGAACGAGCGAGCTAATAAGCGAGTGAAGTTCTCCGAGTCTACTGGAACAATCCGGCGTTTGTATGTATGTATATTTGTACCTATGACTGTATGTATGTATGAATGTTCGTTCGACGATAACTTGAGTAAATTTAGTCGGATCTTCATACAATTTGGTAGGCGGGTAAATGAGGCATAGAAATTTTTAAGTTCGAACATAAGCCAAATCGGTCGAGGGGTTGCTGAGATAAGGGGTCGCGAGTTCATAGTCCGGGGCGAACCACTAGTAGAAAAGTTTTATAGATTATCTCCAGCATTATAGGTACCTACTACGCGATACACAGCTCTTTCTCCCTATTTTGATCCAGACATCAAGTCTGTAACGCAATGGTGATTTGATGGATAAATCTTTAAATCTTTATCAAAGAACCTATTGGGACACAACTGCGTTATAATGCGCGCGGGATGAGAATGGGATGCGACCTTTTGGAACTGAGACGCGCGCGGTAAGCAAACTCGCGTTGATGCAACCTTGTCAAAGTAAAATAAAGTATGTTTTCGATTGACTTTGACAAGGTACCATCCCATTTTCATCGCGCGCGGACTATACCGACATGAGGCCGGTAGCATAACCTACCATAAATTCAATATTTTGGTGCTGGCACCACTAATAAAGGGTAGTTTTTTTTTTCTTACTATGGCCATTCTGTGCGGTCCGTTCTACGCATTTGCTTTACCACGGATGCTATTATTAATATTTATTAAAATCATTACATGCATTTAATGTTTATTAAAATGGTTAGTTTTTCTACCTAAAATTTATTGCGATCAAAATTTTCACTCAATATTTTAAAATATAATACAAATAAAATAAAACAATAAGGTATAACCTAGAAAGTTTTTGTGGAACGGAACGCGATGCCGGTATTTTGACGTTTGACGTTTCCTCAAAAAAAATTCTTTCCACTTGACAATTTGTCGAAGTCGAACGCTCTGTTTACGGCATCACACGTTTCGTGTCTCAACGACTTAAAAGTAAGTGATAAAAGTGAAATATTAACGTGAAAGTAATGTTTAACAACCAGTGCTTTAGTGGTAAATGTTGTTATGTCGAAATACAGTGTTTTGGTAAAGATTGATTTGGATTAGTTGAGTGAGCGCCAACTTCAACTTGGTGCTTCGGCAAGAATTTATGCTGTCTGCTCCTATCTGAATAGTGCCAACGGCGCAATGCCTTTATTTTTCGTACCCGAGACGCACTATTTCGTTTTCGTTTTTGTTATTTATTCTCATTTTTCTCATGATAACATAACCTCTCAAATCTTTGCAAATGTTGTGAAGTAACCAATTCTTACTTTACAACGCACTAGCGGCTTATTCCTAAACCTTTTCGTTCAGTATTTTACTCTGTAAAGTCACAATAAAACAACTAGCAGACTATAACCTCCAAAACATGGTAATTAAACAAACATGTTGAACCCAGTGCTTATGTCCTACACAGTGCCAATTGTCTATCGTTTTTTTTTTTCATTTCCTATCACTCTGTGGGTCAAGTTATCAGACAGTGGACAGACTCGCCAACCCAGTAAACTTATTCAGGCAGACCGGTACTGATAACTTCACTCAATCTCTACGCAAACTCTAACCGAAAACCCCTCCCGCTTCCAGAATGCGTTACGTGGCCGCGTATTTGCTCGCCGTGCTGGGAGGCAAGGAGGCCCCGGCGGCCGCTGATGTGGAGAAGATCCTGAGCTCCGTGGGCATTGAGGCTGATGCTGAGAAGCTCAAGAAGGTCATCGGAGAGCTCAAGGGCAAGAGCATCGAGGACCTGATCGCTCAGGGTAAGAAATTGACTTCTATTGCACACATGACAGCACGTCACAGTGTACACTTCTGTTGTAAAGTCGCCCGTAACACAACCGAGTAGAGTACTAGTTGATGTGCTGTTTTGTGTACAGAAATTGTGATAATTATGCTGGGGTGGATAAATGCATATTTTAGGGGTATGGTGTTTGCTGTGAGCTCATGACAATAATGTTTCGAAATGATAGCAGGAAGGTTTATGAGGTTTTTTTTTTTTTTTCCTTCTGTATTCCGTAACCTGGCAATCTGTTTGCAACAATGGGCCATTCACTTGTCTGTTTTAATATGAGGTTGATAGCGTTCAATACTGGTGTATTGCGCCTTAATTTTGGTCTGTCATGCTTCATGTGCTGGATAACATTGTCTCTGATGCCACCAAAGCAGACGAGGAATATTCTGATTATCATCAAAGTCTACTGATATTTCAAATTTATCTTCTATCTGCTCATCTTCGTGGATTATGGACCTTACACCCTCCAATATGCTGTCCAGTCTACCTGTATGCATTTATCACACCTACAGAACCGTTTCTCCTAAATGATGATTCCAATCATACCATCTTTCGTCTGAAAAGCATGCTGTTACTCTCCCAACTGATTGCCCTGCCTATCTGACTGCTCCGTCCCACGTGTGAGCCATTGTAACCCGTCCCCTCTTGCTGCAGGCCGCGAGAAGCTCTCGTCCATGCCGGTAGGAGGTGCCGCACCTGCTGCGGCCGCTGCCGCTGGAGCCCCGGCTGCCGCTGCCGAGTCCAAGAAGGGTATGTTTAGCTAGTCAGAGTTCTGTTTGTCATATAAAACCTGAGTTACTGTGTAGAGGACCAAGAGGAGTTGCGGGTAAAGTGACAAGTTCCTGGAATAAAACTTGTATTTATTGGTTTACACCTATGTCAAAGTCAAAAGGTTTTATTCAATATGCCATAAATAAATTAATATGTCTCTAAATAAGGCTGTTGTGTGTGAATGAGGGACCAGTGACAGTGGTTCTGGTCTTTGACTCTCGGTCTAACTACTAAACCAGCAAATGGTGATCTGCTCTGAGCTGTTCAGACTTTGTGGCCAAATCTAATTAATAACAAGACAGCCCTTTTACCTCTTTTAGAACATAGTGTAATACTGTTCACATAAACTGGCTATAATGTCACCTTATCCGCTACAAATGAATGCGGCAGTTAGTTATTTTTATCCATCTAAAATTCTAAATGATGAACCAAAACAACACCATCTTTCGACTGAGTGGCAGTGCTGTTAACTTTTCCATTCTGAACTGACGTATGCCTGCCCAACACACAGCAACTTCTAGAACAATATCTAAGCCATTGTATCTTCTTTGATATTGCAGAGGACAAGAAGGAGGCCAAGAAAGAAGAATCCGAATCTGAGGATGAAGATATGGGCTTCGGTCTCTTCGACTAAGTACAAGTAAGTAGATGTTTGTGGATGTACATATACTGAAGCTAAAGTCTGTAACGCAATAACGTGTTGATGGCATCCTGAAGAAGGAAAAATACGGAGTTTCCTAGTTTTCTTCCAGAATTAGAATCAGAATATTCTTTGCTGTACTACAAAACTATTCAATTCATAGCCAAATGTTGGGGGAGAATATTCTACTAATCAACAACTTCATATATTTTGCCTCCTAAAAAAAGTTGATTGTTTTTATCAGTA
Organism: Zelleria hepariella; assembly: GCA_949319315.1. NCBI lineage: Eukaryota > Metazoa > Arthropoda > Insecta > Lepidoptera > Yponomeutidae > Zelleria > Zelleria hepariella. The sequence continues at coordinate 554,350 of OX439396.1, forward strand.
GAAAGACTCCCTCAGTTTGTGTATAAATTAGGATACATTTGGAAAGGATTTTACTAAAAGGATGCCACTACCAAATTAAAAAAAAAAACATCAGTACCAGCCCCCACGACCTTCCAACGGTTTAGGTATACCAAAATTTTGCTTTTCATTGGATTTAACATATTCTTTCTCTTGTTGCAGGGAGTACGCGGTTTATTTTTCCATTTTATGTTGTAAGAGTAACATAGCAAGTATGTTTCTATGAAATAATATTTGTTAAAGAAACTTTCTGAATTTCATTTGTTGAACCATGCACCTTGAAAACTTCATAAACCACATCCACTATCACACCTCAACAATAACAATACGGGCCAGTTTTTCAAGTGGCCGACTCCACTGCAGCTACGCCTTTGGGAGTTGAAAGTTAAGACTCTCCTCCCTAAGGCCAATGTGGAACTTTAAAGAGTAGTTTCGCACTAATGAACTGAACAGAACGGGTAAGTTGTGCAGAATGGTACATGAGCCTTTTTAGAAATCAGATGAGGGTGAAAGGCAGTGGGCTGATGATGAAAATGTAGCCATTTTCCCAACCCAAGTTAACCCAACTGAACGAGCCGCGGTGCGAGTGCGAGACAGGCCCAGATACTTAACTATCGCTCTGTCACGCTCTATTGTGAGAAATCTACAGAGACAGAACGATACTTACCCATTTGCTTAGTGAATTCCTCAACTCGGAAACCGGGCCTCAGTGAACTCATGCTTGACCCGCCCGGTTATTTTTTGTTCGGCAACACCGGCGGCAGCGCGTCGCGTTCCAAAATCAAATTCGTATCACCACAGAGTAAAATACGTCAACTGGTTTGTAAAGTTCTCTTCACACTCCCGCATTGAGGTCGCCCCATGAACTTACCAGTTGGCATGCGAGTTGAATGCCTGAGATTGAGGACGTGTCCATTTTCCCCCGCCGCGCCGTCCGCGAGCGTAGTGTTCACCTTGAACTACACTACACTATTTAGTCATCTTTGATCTGCTTCTACCCCTCTATCACACCACACTCATTGCGAAGTGCTCATACACACACAGCCTAGTTGGACTAGCCGTTCTTATCATCGATAGGCAAAGTAAAACAACATCGGACGCGGTCAGTCGGTCATACATGCATAGTACCTCAGTCATGAAATGGATAGGTGACTACGATTACCTACCATTAAAAAAACCGACGCAACATCACGCCTTTTTGTGTGAAAATAGGAACGTGCTCTCGACATTTATAACATATGATTTTGCTGTCTGGGTGGATATTATCCTCCTAGCGCCCAAAGGCATAAAAAAAATCCTTCTACAAGTTAGTGGTAGCCGCCCAGCGCTCAGTTAGATTTCATCCGCCAGACGCCCGGGGGCCTTTTAAAAAGCCCTCATTTTCAATTGCCCATAAAGTATCAAATTTCATGTGGAATGATAGATATTGGTTTTCGAACGTTTCCGGTAATGTCTGTATTATCGATGGACAGTCAGCGGTGCCAACAGAATCAAATTTCATCTGTCATTTTCGACGAAACGAGACTGAAGGTGGAGGCATGCCGTAAACATGAATATTTATTCATAGTTTTTCTTTGCCATCTTTGCTATATTGTTTGATTTTTTTGTATTGAAAGTGGTACCAAAGAAGTATGTTTTCATAAAACGTTTAGATTTTCGACTAAATCCCAATTGTTTTTTTTATATAGCTTCTTAAATTAAGAAGACCTTTTGGAAGGTATCTGGGTTTCAACATTACCCTAGATTTTAAAAGCCTTATGGGTTCCTACATTTGCTTAGATTTTAAAAGGCTTATGGGTCGTAAATAGTTGTAATATTATAAAATATATGTTGCTACAAAGTATCAATAATTTGCTTATTTCTAGAAACAACCATTAGGTTACCGTTATAATATAATAAATTGAATTATCCTTGAATTATGACTGATTCACGGATAAAAAAAATTAATATGCGCTACGTTACATTGCTATACTTTTAAAAATCTTGCGGGCTTCTATCACAATAAGAGCTGTTTGAGCCCCTCTCTAACAAAAATTGAAAATATTGTTATCATTAATTTATTTATTCAAGTGCTATTTACTATCACCCTAAAGGTTAGTTATTCAGCTATACATTAAATAGTATTTAATGCCAATTTTACTTGAAAATTAGACAAATATTACCATTTATTTGGTTGATGGGCAGATTTGAAAAAAAGATTTCGATGAAAAAAATACAAAATTTATTATTTTGTGTTTTCTGTGAATTTTTACCTCATAGTTTCGTGAAAGCCAACCGTTCTTCAGTACATACACTCAAATAACTTTAAAATTGACGAAAATACAAAACTCATTTCCACTAGTGATTGCGGCCCACATGCATTTTAAAAGGTTGTTATATTTCGGCTTTTTTCCTAGCGTAAAACCGTCTTTACACATCCTTTATCCACCCAAAAAAATCCCCCGTTTGTATGATCAGTTTTAAGTACATTTTCGAATGTCGACATCTCTGGGCGTCTGCCATCTGAACCTTTTAAAAGTGCTTTGGGCGTCTAGCACTACTTGGGCGAAAAAATCCTGGGCGTTAGGAGGTTATTGCAACTTGAAATTCACTATTGTTCACACGACAGCACGTCGACCCTTACACGCTAGCACTCTACTCGGTTACGTTACGGGCGACTTTACAACAAAAGTGTGCAGTCTGACGTGTAGCGTGCTGTCTTGTGTACGTAACTTTGCGTCAGTGTGTAGATACCATTAGCCAGACAAGCCAAGCAAATGTCAATTTTGACATGTTTGTTTGTTTAGTAGTCTGTGGACACAACAACGAGTCGGTCGAGAAATATTTTTGGATTTTATTTTGTCATGGATTTTGTGAGTGAGTCTATTGCTTGGAGGAATATCAGTACCAGAACGCATAGCTGAGAAACCCTACTATTTATTTTGTAAACAAGGTACGTTAATAAATAAAAGTCAAGTCAAGTCGGGTATGTGGTCAATGTATGTCGAGTTGGAATCGCACTGTCTACCAGTCCTTCCTTACCAATTACCACGTCGTTAGGGCAAGTTAAGATCAACCTTTCAAATGGTCGGAACACCGCTTGAATGGCAGACAAGACAAAGCCATACTGTCTACACGGTTTCCCAGTGGGGCATAGCAGATCCAGACGCTAAAGAGACGCAAGATAATGCGTCGATTTGCGGATAAACAGCCTGTTTAACCATTACTATAGCATAACATCAAAAACATCGTCTCAGGCACTGCAGCGACGAGTGGTCTCTTCACCCATCTAGTGTGAGTGAAGGTGCCACTCGATGCTGTATAAATCATCTCATTACGTACATGCAAAGGCCTTAGTTAGCACGGACAGATAGGCAGGTAGACAGATGTGGTGTAGTCTTGGCTTCTGTTGGCACCGTTTAGGTTCAGAACTCTTGTTTCGCCTCAAATAGACCTCAAGGTCAATCGGATCAATACACAGTAAAAAGTATTTTTGGTGAAGCAGGCCGTCTAAGCTAAGAGGTTGTAGGGACAGTCGGCCACACGCTAGGATACCCCCTTTTGTTCGATTGGCGCCCTTATGCCGCGCGCGGTAAGGGCTGCCATGGGGTATCTGCTTCTGTGCCTGACTGTGCAAGCATGTTCCAGGCACTATCTCAGTGTCTGCGTACCTAACTAAGTGGTCATATCACCCATCCAGGGGCCTGAGTCTGTAATGCAATGGTGCCTCGATAGGCTCCCAGTTGTAGGCTTCAATTAGGCCTTTTATATTTTTTAGGACAGCTAAGAATATTCTGATTCTTATAGGATTACTTTGCTGGTAACAACACTTAAAACCAGCAGAAAAACAGGAGAAAAACGAGGCAAACCTGGTTTTGTCCTTCTACTGGGAACCTATCGACAAGCCATTACATTACAGACTTAAGCCTTAACTTAACTGACCACTGTAAGTATTGTGATTCAATCATTGCATGTTTGTCGAATTTAGAGACAAAACATGCATTCCGATCGCATCGGAGAGTAAAAATTTATTTAAAAAACTTTATTACTTACCATATGACCACCTTCCGTTGCCCTAGGACAAAATGCGATACTACGATCCAACCTAATTTGTTGTGAAACTTAAAAATTTTGGTTTATTTTGTTACCTATTTTATTCAACATTGATTATAATTTACAAAAAATTACAACTAAACATACTAAATATCACTTTACAGGAGGCCAACCTCTGGATCGACTGAGAGAAGAGTCAAATACAAGACGAGAGTGTGCAAAGAGTGCAGAGCAGCGTAGCCCCGTGGACATTACAACCCAACGGCCATCCGATAACTACTTCACACCACCCACAGTACCTGCACCATACACATCATGCCCAACTCTACTTCTATATGCAACAGTTGTAATGTGGTATTCAGCGACAAATCTGGTTTAGAACAACATAATGAGAGTGTTCACAGCTCTGTTGATATTGTGATCATAGAATCTATGTCTCTGAAGTGCACAGTGTGTGATTTTGTAGGCGATTCTAAAGAAAACTTGGACACACACGTACTGTTACATAGTGAAGAGATAAGTATTATGTGCAGTATTTGTTCTAAGAGTTTTTCAAACCATTCTAGTTTGCAATGGCACCTGAGTGAGCACGAAGAAAAACGAAACAATCAAAAGAAACGCTCAAAAATACAGACTGGCGAGAAGAATTATGAATGTCCGGTTTGTGACTATAGAGGCTCGTCCAACTCAGAATTAAGAAGGCACTCAAGAGTGCACACTGGCGAAAAACCGTTTCATTGTTCACTTTGTGACTATAAAGGTGCAACTAACTATGCTTTGAAAAATCACTCGCGCATCCACACCGGCGAAAAACCTTTTAAATGTAATTTTTGCGACTACAAATGTTCAAGTAACAGTTACTTGAAAGTTCACTCCCGAATGCACACCGGCGAAAAGCCATATGGATGTCATCTTTGTGAATATAAATGCACAACTGAGAATGGCTTAAAAAAACACTTAACTGTACATACGGGCGAAAAGCTGCATCAATGTCCACTTTGTGACTACAAATCGACAACAACCACTACTTTAAAGATACACTCCAGGATACACAGCGGCGAAAAACCTTACGCTTGTGATCTTTGTGGCCATAAATGCTCATCTAAAAGTCATTTGAATAAACACTTCAGAAGAAGACACACGTCCGAAGTGCCGTATGAGTGTCAGCATTGCGATTTAAAGTTTAAATGTATCTCTGATTTGAAAAAACACTCAACTGTACACACTGGCGAGAAACCTTATGGGTGTCAGTTTTGTGACTTTAAATGCAGATCAAGAACTAACTTAACACGACATTCAAGACTGCACACCGGGGAAAGACCTTATCAATGTCAGCTTTGTGAGTACAAAGGTACATCGAACACAGAGTTAAAAAGACACTCGCAAAGAAAACACTCTGACGAAAAACGGTACAAATGTAATCTTTGTGAATATGAATCTTTTGTTAGCGGCGATTTTAACAGACACACGAAAAGAATGCACAGCAACGATGCGAAGTACGAATGTACGCTTTGCGACTTTAAATGTTCAACTAGTGTTTATTTGAAAGTACACTCGCGAACACACGCCGAAAAAAAGCTGTTGGAATGTAAAGTTTGCGACTATAAGTGTAAAACTAGCAGTTATTTAAAAATCCACTCGCGCGTACACACCGGCGAACGGCCGTACGAATGTCAGCTTTGTGAATACAAAGGTGCAACTAGCACACATCTGAAAAGACACTTTAAGTCCATGCACACAGATAAGTAGAAAGCCATACCAATTTCGGCTTTGTGATCAAAAATATTCGAAATTCAATGGGTGCGAAGCTTGGACTCCTTGAGAACAAACTCCTGGTCGCAGAACGTAAAATTCTGAGAAAAATCTTTGGTCCTACTAGACGCGAAGATGGCTCATGGAGGATCCGCAAGAAAGCCGACCTGGAAAAACTAATCTGAGAGATTAAAATCCGCAAGGCTCCGCTGGCTTGGCCACATCAGCATCGAGAGAATGGGAGAAGATCAGGCTGCGAAGAGAGCATAAATGAGGGACGTCCCGTAGGGCGTCGGCCGGTCGGACGTCCCAAAACTTGCTGGGAAGATGCAGTAGAAAGAGACCTATGCGAGCTCGGTGGAGGATTGGAGGGAGCTGGCGTCTCTTGGTTGCAAGATCAACTTTGGGTCGGTGAGCCAACCAGAATGAATTAATGATCAAAGATATTACAGTGGTGGTGATAAATGCCAGTAGCTCTGATACCTACTCAAGAACTTGGCTTGAATAGTGGCGCAATATTCTGTTAATAATTCGATTAGGCCGAGAGCGCTTCTCATTTCTTTTACCTAAGTTAAGTGTCGAATTGCGGATTGTTTTGGTGGAGACGACCCGCTTCGAATAGAATTATGTAGAAATAAAAATGTAGATAAATAGGTGTAGGTAGTACTTACAATGAATGCAAAAACTGAATGTAAGTATTTTAAACATAAATGCATTTTATTTGTATCAGCAAAGGTTTTTTTTCATTTGCATATTACTAGCACTGAACCCTTCCAAATTTAGAGACAGACATTGTGATCACTAGGACACAGATAATATTATACAATACAGTTACCGATACATTAGGTAGGTACAGTCGACAACACGTTGACCTTTACACGTCTGCACTTCACATTTTACGACAAAACTGTACCTACATTCTTACATGCTGTCGACTGTACATCTAAAGTCGATTTCTTCAACGAAATTGCCACAGGGCCCATAATTTCAATTAGAGTCAGATAACAGTTTAAAACTTTAAACCTTATCTATAAAATAATTCTCATATTACTTACGGCCAATTTCTGCAAGAGCGATCATTTAACAGACAAGTTAATCTCATGTCAAACTCATTTAAACCAATTTATTTTGCGAATGGCATTGTGCTCGAAATGCTATACGGTGAAAGGTAAGCCGTCCAGCCACCTCGTTAAGTCAGTGTCGGCCTCATGCACCTTGGCGACGCCGCCTTGGATGGCGAAAAGCGGGCAGTCGTCGGTGATGTGTGACATCGTCTGAACCCCCGCACACGCAACTCGGGTCCGACCCAAAGTTCCATTTTGTGCATTAGCTCCGCACACCTACCCTGTGAGACCTGGAATCTATTTATTTTGGGTACAGTGCTTTCTGGGAAGATGGAAACCTGGCACAAGGATGTCTGCGTCGGACACGAGATGCTTGTCAGGCAATCAAGTGCCGCCATTTTGAAAATATCCTGTTAAAGATCGCTTCTGCAGAAATCGGACGTTAATGTAATGTAACACATTGGAGAGAGACAGATCTGCCTAATCCGCGAGCCAGGCGGTACCTAATGGGGTTTTTTCCAGGCATCAAAAATAGCCCGAATAACTGTCAAAATCAGTATATTAATCTGTGGTTTCCATACAAACCACAGATTTAGTTGCGCGATAATTCGCGAATCGCTGTCAAATTTGACACTTGGAAAAATCCCTATTCAAAACTGTGTCCTTGAAACAGCGTTAGTCAATGTCAAGTTTCTTGAAGGATCCCTCGACGCCTCCGAAGATGTCGGACATGGTCTTGGGCTTGCCAGGCCGCCGCGCCTCCTCCACGCGCTTCCTGTTCTCCGCAGCGAACCACTCGCGGTTGGCCCTCACTCGCGCCAGCAGCTGATCTGGGAGAAAAACTTCGAGTCATCATCATAGGCCTTCTGGCTATTCCGGAATCAGATTTTTTCGGACATCTTCGCTCGTCGTCGTCCTACCGCCTAACCTGCGCGAGCAAAGCGAGTGCGAATCGGTAGTGTCATGCGTCAGTTGCGCAGGTTTTGCTAGACCTACCTAGAGTCTAGACAGAATCGGACGTCGATGTGTTACGCTGCCGGTGCTTTTCAAGACTTTCTTCTACCAACAAACACGCCTCTTCCCCTTCATCTTGCTAAGCTGACAGGACAGGATGGTATAGGCGCTGGGCCAACCTAATCTATCTAATTAAAACAATGTCCCAGGTCCCAGGCACATCATCATCTAGGCCTTATTCGTCCATTGCGGACGGTTTATGCAGCGTAGTGTTTTTCGCACTTTTTTTATAGTGGCGGACAAGGGCGTCGCCAAGGGGGGGCAGGGAGGGGCAGCTGCCCCCCCTAGAGATTCTAAAAAAGTTGCCAAATATAATGCAACCAAAGTCCTAAGTCTTTGAGTTAATTTGCTTGAAGTTCAAGCCTTGAACAATCATTCCCGTACGTCGAAACTCGAATGAATTCACCAATTCCACTCCTAATATTCCGTACGCTCAACTACGCTCTGGCTGTAGATGTAAGGCTCGTAGTACAAGTGAAAAGCTTCATGTGCTGAGAGCGTAGAGAATGAGAAAAGTATGAATTGTAGTAGGTAAAGTCAACTTGCCCCCCCCCTGCGCCATCGGCTGGCGACGCCCTTGGTAGCGCAATAAGCCAATTTGGGAGCGGCACAGTCGTCCACACGGATCACACTGAAAGCATCCATCGGGGGGATTCGGATCTTGAGCGTGTCTTTTTCCCGCCTGTCCGCTACATTGCCGAACTAGGACTGGTCAAACATTTTACACCATGGCACACTTGTGATCAGGCACACAATGAAAACAAATAGTGTGCACAAACCTCTGGCCTCTTCAACCTCGATGTAGTCGCCGCCAACGCCCCTCGGTAGCCCCTCCATGGGGTAGTACTTGTCCAGGGTCCTGGCTCCGACCTGGTGCACCGTCAGCACCTCCATCAGCTCCCGCTTCATGAAGGGGCGGATGATCATCATCAGCTTGTCCATGAACGACGGAGCGTTCAGGAAGTGGAGGCCTTTGAGCTTCAGCAAGATGGCTTCCTGGAAATAGATTGAGTCCTGGAGCCTGAGTCTGTAACTCAATGGTGCCAAAATGGGCTCGAAGGTGACGGCTTCAATTACGATTTATTAATGCTGTCGTTCCTTTTAATGTTTTTGCAGCACAGCAAACAATGTTCTGATTCTAGAGGATTAGTTCGCTGGTCGTGTAGGAGAAAAACGATAAAACCCCGGTTTTGTCCCTCTACTGGGACGCCATCGACACGCCATTAAATTGCGTTACAGACTTATGCCTCAGGTTGAGCCGGCTGTGGCTTTGATATCGTCAGACCATCGTGTAGTGGTCTCCCCACACTTCGCTTTCATGTAAGGTGCCTCCATGTTAAGACTTTTCGGCTCCTTTTTTTTCCATCCTCTCGGTTTAGCTATCTTTACCACCTTGAGATATTACATACTTATTAGGCATTAGGATGTTCCATATTACCTGGAGATAATAGATTGTTACCTGGAGGTAGTAGAAGAAGTGCTGCACCGTGTGAAGGTCGAGCTTGGCCAGGTGTCCCAGGGTCACGCCGGCCATGTCGATGATGATGAGGAACCCTGGCCACGTGCCCTCCTCGTACTGCCAGAGGTCCAGCACCATCAGCACTGATCTGGAGATGGCATAAGTAGGGTGTAAAATAATAAAAACTAAGGCCTTTGCATCTACGTAATGAGATGTTTTATACCTACAGCGTCCAGTTGCACCTTACTCACACTAGGTGAGAGAAGAGTGAAGAGACCCCTCGGCGCTGCAGTGCCTGGGACATTGTTTTTTTGAAACAAAGTTTTTTTTCCATAAATTAATTGCTGGGTTATGGTTTTTCAGATTATAAAATTCTGTAAAGGGGTAGGTAGGTAATCGTATGAGGTAGTGGCCACCCCTGGTGTCAGAGTTTTTAGGCCACCATTTTTAATATCCACGTTTGACTACTACCTACCTCATGACATCCGAAAAGACAAAGTTCTTGGTGTCACAGTCGATGAGGCGGCCGAGGATCGCGGCGTTGCCGTCGTGTGACCGCAACTTCAGCGGCAACATTAGCCTGTAACAGGTGAACAAACTACATAAGTACAGGGTGTTTCAGAGAGGGCTGCGACCCTAGGGACCGCTAGAGGTTGCAGTCTTGGGGCCTCAGTTTGGTGCCAAAATGGGCTCCCAGTTGCCGGCTTCAATTACGATCTAGGTCCTTTTACCTTTTAATGTTTTTGTAGTAACTACATCAAAGAATATTCCGATTCTAATTCTAGATTCCTTCGCTGGTTGTAGGGGAAAAACGAAACCCCGGTTTTATCCTTCTACTGTGCCGCCATATACATGCCATTGCGTTACAGACTAAGCCCCTGATGTCAGAGTGCTCGCGAATCCTAGGTAAAGGAAAATATACAGAGGAAATTCTTGTTATTGGCCATAAGTGGGTCCCTGAAGATTCCCCCAACGGCCATATCTACTGCTGTAGCAAGAGACGCAATGGCGTGTCGATGGCGTCCCAGTAGAAGGACCACCGGGGTTTCCTCATTTTTCTCCTACAACCAGCGAACTAATCCTCTAGAATTACAATCAGAATATTCTTTGCTGAACTACAAAAACATTAAAAGGACTGACAGCATTATTAAATCGTAATTGAAGCCATCAACTGGGAGCCCATTTTGGCACCATTGTGTTACAGACTCAGGCGCCTGCTGTCAGAGTCTAGAAACTTACACAGTGTGCATCGCAAGCTCGACCTTCTTATCCACGTAACGGTCCTTGAAGAGACCTCCGAACAGGGTCCGCAGCGTCAGGTTGAGGTCCAGGACCTGCTTGGCCACCTCAGGGCTGCGGTCGCAGCAGTGGTACGCCAGGATCAGCTCCAGGTCTGGAAGAGGACGGGTTGTTGTCTTTGTAGGGGAGATGGGAAAACGGACTATTATAGCTACCACTTACTTACGAAGTGCAGTTTTTCTACAATATAGTAGGTAAGGTAGGTAGGTTTCTGAACTAAAAACTACGTAAGTAAACACGTACTCACGACAGCAGTAGGTACACTTTTGTTGTAAAGTCGCCTCTAACGTAACCGAATAGAGTGCTAGCGTGTAGGCGTCCACTTGCTGTCGTGTGTACGTAACGGTCGTCCACAGTCACACATAAGATATGATAGCTCTTTCAGCGCGCGGCATAAGGGCGCCAATTAGGGCGTGCAGAACCGGTTCCGGTTCCAGATTTTTGATACCCGGTTCTGGGAGCAGTCGGAACCGGGTAACCCGGTTCTACCCGGTTCCGACAGATAAAACTGTAAGTTTCATAATAATCAAATAAATCACTGAAAAACTGGAAGGATAGGCTGGATATGACATTATTAACAGGTATGAAATAAAAACTGGCACTGTTATCATGAAATAACAGGAATAAAGGAACTCCAAAAATATAATTATCTTATACAAAATCAGACTACACAGTCAGGATCAACAACTAACCACGTCTAAGCTCCAGTCACTTAGCGAGCTGCGTAAACGATTAAAAATTTAGCCTGCTGAGGAGAATATCCTTTCAGGCACCACAGTTTGTTAGCGGCATAGCTCTTAAATAGTTATGCTCATAGGAATGGGAACTCAAGAAAGACGGGAAGTACCTTAGGTTTAAGGACGTGCAGAAACGCCACATGAAAAGCTGTGCAATCGACCATTTGACATGGGAAGAGCAGGCTGAAGACCGAGCCGTGTGGCGGCATACAGTCAAATCAAACAAAAGTAAAAGTAAGTGAAACCGTTAAATCCATATATAAATCAAACATCTCCGAGTTCGCGGCCAAACGAAGAGCTGTCCTTGATGCCAGACGAAGAGCTGCTCTTGATGCCAGACGTGATGAACTCAGATGTAGACTGCCAGCGGCCATACAGTATGGAATTTTATTCAGTCCAATGGAATTTTAACGTGTAGGTGCAACCGCAAGGAGGGATTGAACGGGATGTTGAAAGGCGTATCAAAAAAGCTAGACGAGCCTTTGCCCAACTAAAGGACATCTGGAAAAGTCCTAGCATTCTTAAAACCAAGAAGATCCGCTTATTCAATTCCAACGTGAAAACGGCCCTACTGAACGGCTGCGAAACCCGGAAGGTCGGAAAAGCTGTGTCACACAAGATCCAGGTCTTCGTCAACAACTGTCTAAGAAGCATCTTACGAAGACACTGGCCCAACAACTGGCACCATCTCAAATGCCGAACTGTGGCAGATCACCAAACAAAAACCCGTAGCCCAAGACATCAGGAAACGCAAATGGCGTTGGCTGGGATATACCCTGCGTAGACCCGATCACCACATCCCGAAGGTGCCTCTCGACTGGAAACCCGCCGGAAGCTCACGACGACACGGAAGACCGTCCCAGTGGAAAAGATAAGTTCTCTCTGAGACGAAAGAGAAGGGATCAACTTGGCCAGAGCTACCCTCCCTAGCCATGAAAAGAGACAAATGGAAAGCCCTTGTGTCAGCCCCAGACTCCACGGAGGAGTAAAAGGATAAAAGAAGAAGGTGAAACCGCCCTTTTACAGCCAACATAGGCTACATAAGTCACATGACGGCAAATGACCGACGCCTTCCCCAGCCGCAACAGTCACCATGACCGAATCCGGTCGGATGGAATCATCATCAAATAGTAATACCTACATATGCTAGCGAAAGGATGCTAAAACAACTTCCACCATTTTCAAACGTCGCCATTTCTATACTGATTGATGTCTACGTCTACGTGGTCTCGAACTTGAGGCTGTCCAGGTTAGGACAAGAATAACATCGTTTTTGCCGACATTTCCCACCTCATCTGTGCTGATAACTTCATAATTTTCGTTCCTTGTACGAGGTTGAAAATATCCCTGCACTTATCATCGGAATTGGGCCGAGGAAATACAGCTATTACTGCGGAATTAAGTAACTTTTTAGATTTTTATAAAGAACCGGGGGAACCGGGTATACTTTTTCGGAACCGGTTCTGCAGATACCTCGTCAGAACCGGGTATACCCGGGTATTTCGGAACCGGGTGGAACCGGGTGCATGCCCTAGCGCCAATCGAACAAAAAGGGGTATCTTAGCGTGTGGCCGGCTGTACCTACACAGTTGCACACGTGGGTAGAAATCGCTGTCGACTAAAATTATACTAAAAATACTTTAGTAAGGGTCCTTTTGCCATTTTACACATACCTCCTATGGCTATCTAGAGTTATTTCCATTTCAATAACTGAAATTAATTGCAATCCTTCATTCAACAGCAAGTAACCGATTCATGACTAAGGCCGTTTGTCTCGTAATGACACTGTAGACGACATTCGCAAGGGCAAAGACGTCTGCGTACAGTCAGGCACAGACACCCCATGTAGTAGCTCTTATCGCGCGGCGCATAAGTGCGACAATCGAACAAAATGGGCGGGAGATATCCAGGTGTCGCTGACCGTACCATAATTTCGTCTAGCGGCTAGGTACAGTCGGCACAGTCTAGGATAGGTACCCCACGGTAGCTCGTACAGCGCGCGGCATAAGGGCGCTAATGGAACAAAACCGGTTATCCTAGCCTGTGGCCGACTGTACCTAGATACATACTTAGTAGGTATCTACCTTATCCATTGTTTTCGAGTAAATAACGTACTTGGTTAAGTTACTACGCCGTGAAACTGCTTGCTCATTCATAAGGTAGGTAGTTTAACAGCCATAGATAGATGGTGTATTATTAGAAGTTTTTTTTTACGAATAAAATACTATTTAAAAACCCGACGGTCGGGATACGTGAGCGCATTTTCAAACTCAAACTCACTCAAACTCAAACTCATAGATGGCGCTTACAGGCATGGCCATACAAGTAGTACAGTCGGCCATACGCTAGGATACCCCTTTTTGTTCGATTGGCGCCCTTATGCCGCGCGCGTTAAGGGCTGCTATGGGGTATCTGTATCTGTAACTGTGGCCGACCGTACCTACTGCTCTAGCATTGTGTCAGAAGTAGAGTAAGTAAGTCGCTATACAATCTTGTTACCGCAAATTGCATGTTTTAAGTACTTACCTAGTAGGTACAGTCGGCTATACGCAGAATACCCCTTTTTGTTCGATTGGCGCCCTTATGCCGCACGCGGTAAGAGCAGTCATGAGGTATCTGTGACTGTGGCCGACCGTATCTACCTAACTAGGGAGAACAAAGGCCTTTGCATCTACGTAATGAGATGATTTATACAGCGTCCAGAGGCACCTTCACTCACACTAGATGGGTGAAGAGACCACTCGGCGCTGCAGTGCCTGGGACATTGTTTTAGATGGAGTAGGCTTGCCCAGCACCTATATACCATCCTGACAGCTTAGTCGGCCTAGCCCACAGGAAAGACGGGTCAATACGTGCGGAGCCAACTGAGCCGCGGGTTTCCTCACGATGTTTTCCTTCACCGCTAGCGAGAGGTATTGCTACTACAAATTCACAAATGTACGTAACTTTGAAATTAAACAAAGTCATAGATACATGCCCACACTGGGAATCGAACCGGGTACCTCTTGCTTCAGAGTCCACTGTTCTACCCACTAGACCACGACCGCCCTAACTAGGGAGAGTAGGTAAAGTAACACGTGTAGATAGGTGTCTAATTATACGCTCTTTTGTATTTATCCTGTCATGTATCTAGGTAGTATTTAGTCTGTGCCGACTCTGATTGTTAACACGTTACGCCAGCAGCATCAACACGATGTCTAACAGCATTGTTTTTAAAGAGTTTCAAGTGTAGCATTGAAACATTTTAAGGTCGAAAGATGCTCATAAAATATGACGAAAAACTAGGTATTTTGAACAAAAAGTATGTTTTTTTTTTTCAGTCCCGCAAATCCCGCGGGAATAACGTGGGATTGATCCCGCGGGATTGTGGGATTGGATTCCCTACTCACCAGTGATGTATTGGGCAGGCAGGTGCGGCTGCGTTTCAAGCCACTTCCTCAACTTCTCGATGTCCTGCCGCGTCACGCCAGTCTTCTTCTTGTATTCTTCCTCGAGAGGGAACTCCTGGACCACCCCCGGGGATGACATGGTCACCTGGAATGTGACAAACGAGGTGATGATCACTAGGTACCTATATCCCAGCCAGACTGATTTGAAAAAGAGCAACCAGTTGCATGAAATTATGGAAAAAAGTTTTCTCTCGTTGGTGTCATCAAATATTTTTGTCCAATGCACACTCAATCAGGGAAATTGGACGACTTCATCAACATTTTGTATTGAGAATGTTGATGAAGTCGTCAAATTTCTTTGATCAAGCTAGTGTGTATTGGACAAAGATATTTGATAAGTGTAATGTCAGCCTAACTCGAAAACGCATCACCGCAAGTAGTAACCTGGAATTTAACAAACGAGGCCACGATCACATCCAATATCCCAGCCAGCCAGACGGATTTGAAAAAGAGCAACCAGTTGGATGAAATTATGGAAAAGAGTTTTCGTTCGTAACTCGAAAACGCATCGCCGCCCGTTATAGGCACTTATATCATCATCATCATCAGCCTGTTGACACCCACTGCTGAGTAAAGGCCTCTTCAACACCTATAAGTCCCAGACGCAAGAGCATGCTCACCATGCTCTTGCGTCTGGGACTTATAGGTGTCTACAAAAGTAAATGAAGGCTGTTTTTTTCTGTAGGGTTTATTACATTCCTACTTACCGAATAGGTCGACCAACAAGTCAAAGAAGTCGGATCTTAGTAGGACTGAATAGCTTTCGCGTAACAAAGTTGCGGATGATATTCACTAATACAAGGCAGGGCAGGCAAGCAACACAATGCAGTTCGCAGTCTTGGCTAATTTTGATAAAACCAGTTTGTTGGACCACCATTTAGGCTTTTTGCTTTAGTTGCTGTCTGAGACCTGTCAGATTATTTTGAGCACAATTTCAAACGCGCTAGAGTCTGAAATACTGCAAAATTTAATTTGTATCCGGACCAAACTACCACCAATATCATTCAGAAGGTAACATTAAAATTACGCTTGAAATTAAGTATAAAAAATACCATTACTCGAACGTTTGAAGATAATTATATATTTTACTAGATGTGCCCGCGACTTCGTATGCGTTTTTACACATTTGACATTTAATTTAAATTCGACTGTGGAGGAAAACTCAAAAGGAAGGTTTTTTTTTTTAACCCCCGACCAACAAAGAGGGGTGTCATAAGTTTGATAGCTTTGTGTGTGTGTCTGTTTATGTGTTTATGAGGGTGTGCCTGTCTGTGTGTCTGTCTGTCTGTGTGTGTGTGCCCTAATCTAAACAATACATTTATGATAAAATATGTTTTGTTTAGATTAGGTATCGCCCGTGTAAGATACCAGGAAGCTTAGCATAAGAATTGCCTGGGAAGTATGGGGGTTTATATGTATCTCCCTCGACGTAGAGTGGGATAGATAAAGTTATAAGCCCATAGATAAGGACTTACCCATTCTCATGCTAAGCCAGCAAGCAAAGCATAAGATTGGGTTCGAGCGTATCTACCGCAAATAACTCTGTCTATCCCGCTCTACGGCAAACAAAGTATATGTTTTTCATATCAAGTTGGGCTCAGTAGAGTAAATATTTAAAAAAAGGCACAAAAAAAAATTTCAACCTCGCGTGGGTTCAAACCCAGAACATTTCGACCGCGACGCAACAGTACTACATTTCTAACATCGATAAACTTTGTCCGACCTCCACCTAAAACCACTCACAATTCCCTCCAGCAAGCATCATAAGGCTGGGTTACATACAGCGTATCTATGGCTCTGTCCATCCCGCTCTACGTCAAACAAAAGAGTGAGATACCTATTGTTTAAACCCATAGATACGCTCTAACCCGGCCTTATGCTACGCTTGTAGAACTAACATTTTCCGCTAAAATAAAATAAAAACAAAATAAAATATACGTATAGTTCTCATCATAACAAACATTTTTGCCCAAGGAACTATGCCTGGGAAATCAACGGTTTCCGAGATAATAAAGTCTGACTTTTCAATTTTTTTTTTCAGAAATGTGATCATTATCACGTTTTTAACATACCTTCTCAAGAAGCCATATCAAAATTATGGATATTTCTTACAAAAAATCAAGTTAAAATTTCAACCCGCAATGTAGGTTTTCGAGAGAATGTGGTTCAAAATCGAACTTAATTTTTTTTTTTTGCTGAAATAGGTTCAGTATCACGTTCTTAACATACCTTCTCAAGAAGCCATATCCAAATTATGAATATTTCTTACAAAAAACAAAGTTAAAATTGCAACCCGCAATGTATTCTAAACATCGGATAGCCTAAGTTACTCCCAGAAACGTGAGTTACGACCATGTTAAGTTTGGTTGAAAACTATTCAGCGGTGTTCGCGTTTATCGTGTTCATACAGACAGACAGACAGACAGACAGACAGACAGACAGACAGACGGACAGACAGACAGACAGACATAAACCGTTTTTTTTGCATTTTTGGATTTAGTATAGTTTACTTAGTAACCCCTGCTAGTTTTTTTCTAAAAATATTCAATGTACAGAATTGACTTCGCTAGAGTTTTATTATAAGTATAGATTTCAGTGTTGCAATTATGTAGCTCTACTTACTAACCACAGTATTTATCCTGAAAAACAAATCAACGATATTTTATTCATAGTCTACAACTAAATACCTACTTTTTATGGTAAAAAAGTGGTTAAGAAAACCAGGTACCTACCTACCTAGGTTGTAGGTTTAGGTTTAGGTACCCGCTAGCAGGTAACTTTGCAACACGAAATCCGAGAACAAGTGAAAAGGTATATACCTAAATGGAAATCTGACATCATGTTTCAGTTGGTTGCACTTGAATTTAGTGAAAAACATGAATGTGCACGTGGGAAAATGGATTATCGTAGGAACTCGTTAAATTAGATCAATGGGGTTTTTTTTGTAAAGACAATCGGTTACACGTCATACAAACTTAAAATAAAGTTACCTTATGCACTTATGCAGCTGTCAATACTCCACAATATCAGCTGATTACAAAAAACCCGTACACATACAACAGACACTAACGTTCTAATAAGATTTACATAAAATAAAACTACGGTAGAGCCGGACAGGCGACCGCGCAATTCAAAGGCACAATAAATATGGCACAAAATCGCACTTCGACAGATCCACAGACATTTAATGAGGACAGATCTCTTCTCTTAATTGATACCTCTCTACCTACAGGATGATAATGAAGTATAAATGAGATAAATGTTTGTGTGTGTAGGTGCATTTGCTTAGCTTTGATTTGTTAAAACATTATGAAAGTCAATGAAAAGAATATTGAAAAAATACTTTTCTCCCGCCACGGCGTTCTCATTTTATTAATTTTAAAGTCAACGGAACGTCATAGAGTAAAAAAATATTAATGTTGTGATCCCTATCACCGGGTGCTATTACCCTGTAAAAAGAGTTAGGATCTTTTGTAACACCTTGTATTGTTTGTCGGTCCAACGTTCGTCGGACAACTGTTTGTCGACCCTAAGTTCCAGAATCCGCCGTTGCATGCGTTGTGTTGTGTGTGGAACATTATTAACTAAAGCGTTAAATAAACAAAAAATCGAGTGGTTCTTTCGATTGATAGTTCAAATTTTTTCTAAGGCCTTTGCATATACCTACGTAATGAGATGATTTTATACAGCGTCCAGTGGCACCTTCACTCACACTAGACGGGTTTAAAGACCAGTCTTCACGGAGTTTATATTACGTTTCTGTAAAATAAACTAACAATTCGAGTCCTGACGGTGACTTTGTCTTAAATTGTCTATAAGGAAAAAGCACCCTGTATGTATCACACAGAGCTAAATATCACGGAAAATACACAACCTACCCGACTCGTTGTGAACTGCCAATGCTAATGTGCTAATTAATGGCCATGCTACTCATGCAAGTCATAACGCTATGGCTTGTCGATGGCGTCTCGGTAGGAGGACAAAATCGGGGTTTTCTCGTTTTTCTCCTACAACCAGCGAACTAATCCTCTAGAATTCGAATTGGAATATTCTTTGCTGTACTAAGGCCTTTGCATATACGTAATGAGATGATTTATACAGCGTCCAGTGGCACCTTCACTCACACTAGATGGGTGAAGAGACCACTCGGCGCTGCAGTGCCTGGGACATTGTTTTAGATGGAGTAGGCTTGCCCAGCACCTATACCATCCTGACAGCTTAGTTTGCTGTACTACAAAAACATTAAAAGGTCGTAGTTGAAGCCGTCAACTGGGAGCCCATTTTGGCTCCATTGCGTTAGAGACTCAGGCCCCTGGATTGGTGTAGTGACCCCACAGGTTTAGCGTCTGAGACGTGACAAACTTATGCGTAACTTGCACTGAATTAGACCAACATTCTCATACAACAAACTTTTAAATAGTTCCGTTTTGGACTTGTATGTGCCTCTCTCTATGTTGCTCTACCAAATCAACCGAAACCATGTATTTGCTCATATCCTATTCTGCGTTACTAACGCACGATTCTGATTTCTGACAAGTAAGTACTTACGTAAAATACGCCCATTTTTTCACAGTTTTTTGTATTATGTTGAAGCTCTACTGAGCTTATTTTGTGCAGCGACTTTTATTTCACGTCAATTAAATAGTAGGTATTCTTTTTTATTATTGTAAACAACGGAACCACAATTTGTTTTGTGGTCGAGAAACTAGTGGCACTGCCCAAAAAAATAGTTTTATGACTACAACACATAAGGCTAAATTATGAAAAGTTTTTTTTTGCCGTTTAAAAACAAAAATTGGTAAAAATAGCTGAGTTTAGCCTTAACATTATAAAAACTTAAAAAAAATGGAATTTCCCGCCACGGAATTCTGAGGAACTAAAATATTGCCAATGTCATACCTCGCGCGGTCGTAGGCCTGTGAGTGTTGTCTCAACAGACGTCTTCGAATCCCTCCTCCATTCGTTCAAAACAATCTCCTTCAGAGGCAGCGAGGCGAGCTCGCTCGGTCCACAGAGGACCTCGTCGGTCAGTCAGTGCTAGTGAGTGAAGGGATACCGACGCGGAGAGTGGACAAGGCCTTTGCATTTTTACGTAAGTCCCTAGCTTTAGGACTTGGGAGACCATTCTAGGGAATGTTGAAGGAATCGATTCGAGATTGGCTGTGCATAGGTTGTTTTACATTCTTAGAATGCGTTTCCTCTTTTGCGAAACTTTTTGGCGGACTTTTTGACTGGCCTACAAATGAAGCAAACCATTAGGCACAATATTTTATTCTGTAGACCTATTCTGATCATCGTAATTATTACCTCAGACTTAAACTAAACTAAGGCCTTTGCATCTACGTAATGAGATGATTTATACAGCGTCCAGTGGCACCTTCACTCACACTAGATAGGTGAAGAGACCACTCGGCGCTGCAGTGCCTGGGACATTGTTTTAGATGGAGTGGACCTCAGACTTAGTTTAATTTGAAAGAAACCATTTCTTTTCGACAAAATTGCGCCCATAACTAAGACATTGTTTAGTTTAGGTGCTGCTCCCTTAGCACGCGGGCCATTTTGACTACTCTCAACTGTCACCTTAGCCACTGTTCACTGTCACCCCAATAGTGTTAAGTGGCTAAGGTGACAGTTGAGAGAAGGCAAAAGGCCCGCGTGCTAAGGGGGCTGGGCAAGCCTACTCCATCTAAAACAATATCCCAGGCAGGCACTGCAATGCAGCGCCGAGTGGTCTCTTCACCCATCTGGTGTGAGGGAAGGTGCCACACTGGACGCTGCATAAATCATCTCATTACGTAGATGCAAAGGCCTAAGTTTTTACCTACGTACCTAGATGCAAAGATTGTAGAGTCGCAGCAGAAATCTCGCAGAAATCTCGTGTCTTATGTCGAGGATGACTTCGTGAGAATAGGAGATGTGACATTTCCTTCGAGATGTGTCAAATACGAGATTCCCGAGAATTATTATTGGCCACCTGATTCTCAAGACATAGGTACCTAATCGTCGTAAAAAATATTTTTTTTGTAATCCAGTTTCTTCAACCAAGGACAGTGCCAGACGACGCCCTCTGTGCCAAAGCCTTTAGACAAAACAACAGTGACAAAAAAAACCAGTTGACCTTTTTAGGAATGTCATGCGAGCGTTAGAGAAGCGATCCGATCATTTTTTTGGGGTTTTTCTGTTAGATATACAGGGTGCACTCTAATTCGATAGCGGAACTTTAAGTAAAAATAAAAAAATATTTATTTGCCAAAAAAAAATTTTACATTCAAGAAATAGTAGATTACATACTAGATAAAACACAGTTTATGACAAAATGGAAGTATTTCAGCATTTTCTGTAATTGAACTTCAACTACCAGCGCTGGTTTTCAATGTATGCTGTCTACTGATCAATACAAACAACTTGTACGCACGACAGCACGTCAGGCCCTATACTTTTGTTGTAAAGTCGCCCGTAACGTAACAGAGTAGAGTGCTAGCGTGTAAGGGTCAACGTGCTGTCATGTGAACAAAATGAAGCGAAAAAAATATCAACTGTTCCATACAAAAGGTCGACTTAGTACTGCGCCAAATACACCGTGCAATTTTAGTGGTTTTAAAGCCGAAAGTATTTTGTTGCACTGGTGATTCTGAGCCAAATTACAAAATTTCATTCCAAAATGCGCGAAAAAAAAATTCACTTCTCCATACAAATGGTCTCGATTGGCAATAGCCGTTTGTATTGGGAAGTGTTTTTTTTTTCGCTCGTTTTGAAGTAAAATTTTTGAATTTGGCTCAGAATCACGAGTGCAACTAAATACCTTCGGCTTTAAAACCACTAAAATTGCACGGAGTATATGGAACAGCCAGGAGGCCTTTACCCTGTAAACGGGGGTTCTTAATAAACACAAACTCATTCAACTAAATGCATGCAATTTATTTTTTATTTTTATTCTAATCCAATTAATTTAATTCTTTTTATTTGCAATTATTTTTAACTTTTTGATATGAGTGTGATTATTTAATAATTTATGCCAATTTTAAAAATCCAATCTGTATATAAATGTATGATGTACAACCTATTTATATTAAGAAATAAAAGGCTATTTTATTTTATTTTATTTTATTTTATTTTATTTTATTTTATTTTATTTTATTTTATTTTATTTTATTTTATTTTATTTTATTTTATTTTATTTTATTTTATTTTATTTTATTTTATTTTATTTTATTTTATTTTATTTTATTTTATTTTTTATTATTTATTTATTATTTATTTTATATGGAACAGCTGATATATTTTTCTATCCAATTTGTCCTTGTCTTTCCTGTGGCCTAGGCCGA
This sequence comes from Zelleria hepariella, assembly GCA_949319315.1. Taxonomy (NCBI): domain Eukaryota; kingdom Metazoa; phylum Arthropoda; class Insecta; order Lepidoptera; family Yponomeutidae; genus Zelleria; species Zelleria hepariella. The sequence continues at coordinate 576,499 of OX439396.1, forward strand.
CTAAGCTGTCGGGATGGAATAAGTGCTGGCAAGCCTGCTCCATCTAAAACAAGCTCCCAGGCAATGCAGCGTTGAGTGGTCTATTCATCCATCTAGTGTGAGTGAAGGTGCCACTGGACGCTGTATAAGTCATCTCATTACGTAGATGCAAAGGCCTAAGTTTTTACTACGTACAGTCGGCCACACGCTAGCATACCCCTTTTTGTCCGATTGGCGCCCTTATGCCGCGCGCAATAAGAGCTGCCATGGGGTATCTGTGACTGTGGCCGACCATACCTAAATGTATGAGTTGTATGACCTAATGTAAATACCTGATTTTGATGTAAAATAAAGTGTATTCTATCTATCTATCTATCTAGAAGCAAAGGCCTAAGATTGTCGAGTCCCTAACATGCAAATTCGTGCAAAACTCGGTTCCACGGGCGGCCGCGACCCAGGGGGGTTACCCTTGACGCTATTGCGATCAAATTGAAAAGGTTTTAAAAATAATTTCTCTTTGAATTCGCATAGTAATGCTTTGATTTTAAATACTTTGTAATGTTTATTCAAAGGTAAGGCTGTTTTATTCAATAAAAACACACAATGTGTCTTAATTTGTAAAATATTAAATTTTGTCAATTGCGCCATATTGCGGCCGTATTGGAAAAATGCGTCAAGGGTAGAGGGGCTGCTCTCGTCCGGTACCGCATGCGCAGGCGCATTGCCCAACGCTAATGCCATTCGTTACTACACTCGCTATCTAAGACGATCGTGACGAAACCCCAGAGCTGTTTGCTCAGCCTATTGCAGCCGGGGGTCATTTTCGGACGTGTCTTTTCGAATTTGTCAACTAAGCATCTACCTCTAGAATTCACAAAAGACTGGAAACGTTCGACAGGTCGATCTGTCATTTTGGAATAAACCTGGCCACATTATTTAGGAAAATGACAGATCGACCTGTCAAACGTTTCCAGTCATTTGTAAATTATAGTATTTTGATTTTTTTTTTATTCTAGTTTTTTCAAGTGATTTTAGAAGTGATAAATTATTTCTTTGCATTTGTACAATAAGTGGCCTTTCAGGCTTTTTAACTTTAACTTATGTAAGTAGCTCTAGCTGAAGCTGAAGAACAAGCGAGCATCTACTTAGTTAGCGGACCAAAATGAAAAACTTGTAGGAAACTAATATAATTTTATTGGACTTTGCATCTTTCTAGAGTCTCGCAAAACCTTTACGAAGGTTAAAGTCGCTATTATACAGGGTTTCCAGTGTGAGCGATGCGACAACGTTCGAGATGAGGCTAAGATTCAGGAATTCATAAAAAAAACTATGTTATTGGCTACATAAGACAGGCAAAAGTCTGAGCTAAAAAAGTTTTTTCTTTTAATCCAAATGACTCGAAAACGGTGATATTTTTTCTTTCGCTAATCTTATTGAAAATGACCCAAGCCTTTACCTACCTCCCGAACATTATCGATTCGCTTACTGGACACCCTGTATAGTTCTTGGGACGATGATGGTGAGATTTAAATATCCGAAGGGTAGTCTTTCTTTTTGGTGACTTTCCAGACCTTTCAGAACCTTTTCAGACCTCCTTCCGGATTATGGATGAATCAGACTGTTCCACATTTCTCACTGTTCTATCACTCACCAAGTCATCACATGCTCCAAGTAGCTGTTTTATAGTGTAGGTATGGTTGGCGACAGGCTTAGATACCCCTTTTTGTTTGTTAAGCACGCTTCAATGCAACAATGTACTAATCTCTATAATCTGACTTTCAAACAAATGGCGGTGGTGGGTGGGCTGCGGTCGGACAACTGTCTGCGGTTGGGTACCATGTCTAAACACAAATAACATCCAACCATGCAACCACAGTCAGTGCAGATATTTGGAGGCTGTTGATATCCGTAGCCGATACGAATCCTATCTTAGGCGGTGTCCTAATGGAACGCGACTACGCGATCATCGCAAGTTCGCGCGAACTTTAGTCGTACGATTCCGCAATCAAACATACTGATGTTGAATAGTACAGTTTGGCCACACGCTAGGATTCCTCCTTTTTGTGCGATTGACGCCCTTATGCCGCGCGCGGTAAGGGCTGCCATGGGGTGTTTGTAGTTACACAGTTGTGTCCGAACGTAATACCTAGGCATTCGCGCGAATAAAATGTTTGTGTTATATTGACGTTTATCCGGGCTCCGTCAAAATTTCGCTTTCCAAAAGGGTCCGTCACCAAAACGTTTGAGAACCGCTATATTAGAACAACGCCTTAGCGGTGAATGTTCGACGATGACGGGAAACTTAGGTGGATTTTGGTGTCGCGATGTTTTATATAAATTGGCACGAAGTGCTTCCACTCCGGTCTTCGACTCCCAAACGATCTCGGTACACAAATAATCATGTTTAAAACGGCTTGACAAAAAAGGTCAAACACACCAAACATTTCATTAATTAAATTAGTTATGATTCAATGAGTCATGAAGATAATTATCTATATTAATTTTCACACTTCGCCCATGCAACTGACACCCGAGCTTAGGCGTGAACCCTGTCAGATGTACGGTTAGCGCCGCGCTAGGAAACCCCATGGTAGCTCTTATCTCGCTCGGAATAAGAGCGTAAATCAATCCTAGCGTATCGCTGACTGTATTTTATTGTATACAGCCTTGTGCTGCACAGGCCCCTTGAATGGAGACATTGGACGCCTACCTCTCAAACTGATTCCTAAGAACCTGGAGGTCACCAGTTCGTCATCTCTAGATTGGTACTACCCACAGAGGATGATCTGTACTATTCTTACTAATACAATGATTACCGCCTACAGTAATACTTACTAAGTTACGAATTAATTATCATAATGTAGAGATGATTCAGTGTCAAGTGCCTAATGCTCACTGGATAGAAGAAATGTGGAAGTACATGAAGGAACCAATCTTTTCAAGGACCTGAACCACGAATAGGTACCTACTCAAAGTACTGTCCTAAGTATCCATCCATTCAGTCGTTCCCTCAATGCTCAGGATGGTGACCATTATTGAAGGTGGCGGAGAGTAAAGTTCCCCATTGCGCTTTATCAATCGCGATGTGGTTCTGTTCAGTTAAATAAAACTTGCGTATTTGATGTGAATTTCACTTTGATACCTCCGAGCCTAACTGAGAAAAGGGTATTGGCAAAAAGACAAACGAACAACAAAGTGTACCTATAATAATTCCGTTTTTTACTTTTGAGGTACGGAGCGGAACCCAAAAAATAATTTAGGCCTTTCCATCCACGTAATGCGTCCAGTGACACTAGATGCGTGAAGTTACCAGATCAAAGGCTGCAGTGCCAGAGATATTGTTTAGTTGAAGGTAGGTGTGCCCGCGGCACCTATGCCATCCTGTCAGCTTAGCAATCTGAACTAAGTAAACCGATTACCTATACACTCCTACACATTGCGCAAGCGCAAGTGAGTAATGAAAGTGTAAAATTCCTGCGTCCGTCGCGTGCTGAAATGTAACAAACCAACATCGACCGCAAGGTAGAGTCACGCAGAAACTCCGCTCTAGCGTCTAGTATGAGCACACCATAGGTATAAGATAAAGATAAAATATTTTTTATTATGTCTCGTTTCTTAGCTTATATTAAAATATTTACATTTTGTCTTGGCCGGGGACGTTCGGAAAAAGACGTCTATGTGCTTTCGGATCTGACAATCTTTTTGTACGCATGTGACCATTCCTCCTAGCCCTACGAGGGTAAATCACTTCTTGGGGTCGGGTTTTAAGCCACTAGGAGGAACGTTGTGTAATGTTATTTTACAATGTTAGATAATATGATGCCAATAGTGACATCAGAGCATAGAAATTCTCGGAGGAACCGATCGCTTGCTGACTGGTTTGACCGTCTCTTTTTTTAAACCATAGGTTACCTACCAAGGTCAAGGTATAAAATAATTATTTTATTACCATAGTGTGCACTGCAGCGCCCAGTGGTGTCTTCACCCATCTATTGTGAGTGAAGCTCCCCCTGGACGCTGTATAAATCATCTCATTACGTGGATGCAAAGGCCTTAGTTTTTTCATTAACTAGCTGCTGTGACCGCAACTTCGTATGCGTTTTTTACACCTTTGACATCCAACTGTGGAAGAAAACGCATAAGGAAGGTAATTCTTATTTCATTACTTGCGGCAGCAGGGCCCAAAAAAATAGATACAGAGCCATCCGACAAGATACCATCCTTTTTTAAATATTATATTTCTTATGCATATAATGCTTGTACGGAACCGCGTGCGCGAGTCCTACTCGCACTTGGCCGGTGTTTTTGCTTGTGCAGGCTCTAGTGGACTGAGCACCCTCCTCTTAAAGTAATTTCTACTCTTTACTCTACCCGTGTAGCCCAGTCTTTTGTGCATCTACGTCGTATTGACTGGGTGTAATCGACAATTTGTGTCGGAAACTGTTAAGCCCAAGCCCGTTATTAACATTTGAAAGGCTATCGATTGTAACATAGAGTTTAAAGATTATGAAGCCGACACGGGCCGCTGGACGTGCGTTATTTTATATGCAATATAAAAACATGATTTGTTAATGTTCAAGGCGATCGGAGTGAGGTTCCGTAGGTTTTGTTGCAACTACAGCGGATGGTATCTATCTTATCTAAGGTCCAAGTGCTCAGTTATTTAATATATTTTAGCTTGGATCCCCTTAAGGGATTATTTGTTTAGTTATTTCTGTTCATTATCATCATCATCAGCGTGTTAACACCCACTGCTGAGTAAAGACCTCTTCATGCTCACGCCACCTCTCACGATCCTGTGTCAGACGTAACCACTGTTTTCCGGCTAGTTGGACTATATGTCGTCGGACCATCTGGCTGGGTGGTCTGCCAACTGATCAGTATCCCTCCCGAGGTCGCCATTCCGCTACGGACTTTGTCAATCTGCCATTGGTGCGCCGACAAAATTTGTTTTTTTTTTCCCCCTACCTTCGTATTTTTGCTGTAATACCCACCGAACTAAATCCCATAGAATCCGCATTATGTATAAAATCACAATAAAAACTTGTCCCCACAGAAACAAAAGATATCAGCAATAGAACAATACGAAACCTCATTTCGACCATACGTCTAATATTCGAATGTCAACCTTATTGCATTAGTGTACAGTTTTACTTTAATTGCCTGGACTACGAGCAAATAGCTCCCAAAGGCAATTTGGGCATCTATTTTTCCAGACACATTTCAGAGTTCTATTTGGTTCTATGTTGTATCTAGTTTTATCCTTGATCGAAGGTAATACCCCTAAGAAGTAGCTTGGCTATGAGTGGATCCGTCGTCGTAGCCAGAGCCAAAGGAAGTTAATCCCTTAGTTTGGGACCTAGAATAAGATAATTTGTCAAGTTACAACTTTTCAATTGGAATTTAATTTCAATGGCCCCTTACGGAACCCTAACCCGAGCAGATCAGGGGCCTTAGCTTGTAACGCAATGGCGTGTCGATGGCGTCCCAGCAGAAGGACAAAACGGGGGCTTCCTCGTTTTTCTCTTACAACTAGAGAACTGATCCTCTAGCATTAGAATCAGTATATTATTTGCTGTCTTCGATCAGGGATAAAACTAGATACAACATAGAACTCTGAAATGTGTCTGGAAAAATAGATGCCCAAATTGCCTTTGGGAGCTTATTTGCTCGTAGTCCATGCAATTAGGGATTTTCTGACAGCTCATAAGTTGTAGTTCCAAATTTGTAACTAGATGTCGCTGACGAGACATGTTATTTTTTGTATGCCAGTTCGCGCTCGTTGGCCTTCGTATACGTCCAAACACATTAAGGTATTAGTTGTGGAGCAAAATGAAGTGTTTTCGGATTTACCATTCACTCATACAAGAAAATTAACAAAGTCGTGCACTTTTTCATGTACTGTAAAATGGAATGACAGCTACAACGATGAAAGATGAAGTCACAGAGCAATGAAGTGAAGAAATATTTTCGCTGTATTAAGCACTAATTTACTTTGAGATAGAAAACATGTCGTATCAACGCCATCTGTCACAGCTTTTAGAACTATTTTTTTATTTTTTTTAGCTGTCAGAAAATCCCTTATTAAAGTAAAACTGTACACTAATGCAATAAGGTTGACATTCGAATATTAGACGTATGGTCGAAATGATGTTTCGTATTGTTCTAATGCTGATATCTTTTGTTTCTGTGGGGACAAGTTTTTATTGTGATTTTATACTTAATGCGGATTCTATGGGATTTAGTTCGGTGTTTGCTGTACTACAAAAACATTAAAAGGACAGACAGCATTAATAAATCGTGTTTGAAGCTGTCAACTCAGAGCCAATTATGACAGCATTGCGTTGTTACAGGCTAAGGCTCCAGTTAGCGGTGCCTACCGGTCACCTTGACCTGACACTGCCCCAATTGGCGCCACTGTCACTTTCCTACCGCCTCGCTCACCTGCGCGCGCGCATTGAGAAAATTACTTTACGTTTTGCTACTTAATGTACCTACTCTAGGGCCCGGTTTCTGAGTTGAGAATTTTGCTAAGCAAATGGGTAAGTATCGTCCTGTCTCTGCAGATTTCTCACAAAAGAGCGTGACAAAGCGATACGTAAGTATGTGCTTAGTAAAATTCTCAACTCAGAAACCGGGCCTTAGGGTGGTATTCTAGAACGATACTTAAACTGAGTTTAAACAGAGTTCAGACTGTCGATAAAACAGTGCATGTTTTGATATGAAGGGAGGGATATTCAAATCAAAACATGCACTGTTTTATCGACAGTCGACACTACTAAACTCTACTTAAACTGAGTTCAAGTCGCGTTTCGAGTTTGAACTGAGTTTAAACGAGTTTAAGTAGCGTTCTAGTTTGAACTGAGTTTAAGTATCGTTCTAGAATACCACCCTAAGTGCACTGTACACGCCTTTTTATAATCGTAGCTGATCTTTAGAGTAACCAGGGACCTGAATCTGTAACCCAATGGTGCTAAAATTGGCTCCCAGTTGACTGCTTCAATTAAGATTTATTAATGCCGCGTCGGTCCTTTTAATGTTTTTGTAGTAGAGCAAATAATATTCTGATTTTAATTCTTGTGGATTAGTTCGCTGGTTGTGGGAGAAAAACAAGGAAACCCCGGTTTTGTCCTTCTACTGGGACGCCATCGACACGCCATTGCCATACCGCCTATAGAAGGTTGAAAGTGACAACAACACCATACCAAATAATTATTATCCTAAAGTAAACTAATAGTAAAGCTAATTTTAGTTTCCTGACGACACCTCAGTAGATAAAATTGATACTAAAGTAGCAAACCACCAAAAAGGTAAATATCAAAACAATCCGACGGAAACTGGTTCGAACCGGTGACTCTACGCACCATCCTCCGCCGCTGCAGCGCTTCGACGCACGCGCGCGCAGCGACCTTTTCAACCAACAATACAAACAACGTAGAGGGACAGCTGCAAATTCGCGAGCACGAACAAAGCCTAATCTTGAAGCAATAGTGGTAAAAAACCAAGCTTTTGAAAAAAAATGCCAATTCAATATAGGTACACAAATGAGACCATGAACATTTGTTTTGAAAAAATGGGTCTAACCAGCCTTAAATCCATTGTGGCTTAAATCCAACTCTTGACCATGTTACGATCTTAACGACACAAGCAAATGCCAACCTGCTTCATAAGTAAATCGGGTTCTCTAGCATAAACAATATGAGCGCATCATAAAACCGATAAACCAAATTTAATAAGCTCTACCACCTCCGTGAAGTCAGAATCACGCGAATATAATTTTTACCCGACTACGCGAAGCAAAAAGGAGGGTTATGATTTTAGCAGCGTATGTATGTATGTATGTATGTATGTATGTATGTATGTATGTATGTATGTATGTAGTATGTGGGTATGTATGTTTGTGTGTTCATCTGTTCCCTCGCAGAGCCTAAACTACTCGGCCGATTTCAACAAATGAGGTGTCGTTGGATTCGTCATAATTACCCAGGTAACATAGGATAGTTTAATTTTGAAAAAAACCAAGATGGCGGCTGTGCTGCGCCCTAAAGTGGTGGACCTCAAAATAAAAATTATCTGATACCATCATCATGGTTATCAAATGAAGGGGCTTTAAAAGACCCTTTCAAAAATGTATAACACATGTAGCGTCAACATAACAAATAGAACAAAAAATTCCAAAATTTGTTTTTTTTGCCCTTCTTCGTTCTGTTCTGGATGATCGTCCAAAATGACTTACTAAAAAGCTAAAAAAAAATAGAAGTTAAAAACTAAAACCCGACTACTAAAAGGTTTAAAACAAGACCTGCTTATCCTTAAAATAGACTCATAGATAATTAATCGTAGTCGGAGGACACCACATTCCCATTTGATAAACCGATGGCCTCCGACTACGATAATTTACTAATTTGTGATGAAGAAGATGGGCTTCGCAGATATGCCCTAATGTGGCTGAGGAATCCTACAACAAAAAAAAAATGAAGGTGGTAATCAACTTTGCCTGCTCTTCTTTGTATTTGTGTCCGAAGCTTGTAAACAAACAAGGGGCAATCAGTATGCAAAATACGAGAATCGTGACTGTAGAACATCCGTACGACGCAATTATCTTTTGCGATAAGTGTTTTAAGATTGTGGTTCTAGGAATCCACTGGTGCGTTTAAACTAAACTTTAGAGAGCGGTGCAGTGGCAGCCCGGTGGGTAGAAAATTTGATTTCCTAGCAAGCGGTAGATACCCAGTTCGAATCAAGGCTCTACATTGTTTGAATAAAAACTTCACCCACCTAATAAAATCGAAGCCACCGAAAATGTATTAAATCATCAAGACAAAGGGTGATCTTCATCCATTGTCAGGCTGGTGGTTCCAGACCTACTATTATGCACTTAAATACATGCATTCATGACTGCTTCCGATCACTGAACTCTGGTAGGTAAGTTGCAGATTGGGTATCTTTTCGGTATATTGTAGAATCTGTCCAACTAAACGAAGATAGCCGAAGCAAAGTTAACTAATTCTGCACCAACAAGGCAATAGGTCTACACACGTTACCGGTTTGACGAGACCCTGAGAACTCAAGCCGAGAAGAGCCATTAAAAACCAGCATGATGTCATTGATGCTGTTCACAAATTGTTTCCGGATGCATCATCGGTCGCGCATAAATATCGTTACATTGCTTAAATTACATGCACAATGGTTTCGACAGCTGTTATCTCACGGGTCTATCGATCAGTCATTCAATAAATGCCGCGCCCCTAGTTTCTAAAAGTTGCGTGATGAAACCTTCTTCCTGGCAAGCACTTCCTAATAATTTACCTACTTAGGGGGGAGGACGGATGGTACTTAGTCACAGAATGGTGGCCTAGAATAGGTCGACGGTCAGTGGAAAGATCATAAGCCACGGTCGAAAATGATCTATCCACTGACCGTCTACTTTTTTTGCCGTGAAACAAAAATCGTTGAACAAACATTGCTCAGTTTTTCTATTAAATCACGGTTTTACTCACTAGTGATTTAATATAAAAATGTGCAGTGCTCACGAAAGTTTGAGTTTTAAATTTTCTCAGTTTAGCTACAAAATTGAAAAAAACTGCGAAAATTGTGCATTACTTTCATTGAACCTAACTACTTTCTCGGTACTTCTTGTTTATCATCAGGGTGGTATTCTAGAACGCTACTTAAACTCAGTTCAAACTAGAACGCTACTTAAACTCTGTTTAAACTCAGTTCAAACTAGAACGCTCTTTGACCTCTGTTTAAACTCAGTTTACGTAAAGTTTAGTAGTGTCGACTGTCGATAAAACAGTGCATGTTTTGATTTGAATATCCCTCCCTTCATATCAAAATATGCACTGTTTTATCGACAGTCTGAACTCTGTTTAAACTGAGTTTTAGTAGCGTTCTAGAATACCACCCTAAGTATTTCTCAGAGGTGTAGATCGCGACCATAGTACTCACTTCCAAATGGAAAGGACTTCTGATGTGCCGCCGTGTGTACCATCTAGTCAGGCCGGGTTCTCAAGATGCGGCGATAGGTCAGGCGTGACCGGGGGTCAAGGGGTCAAGTGTGTGCCTAATTAAACCGCCCGTGTCTTATCCGCTCGTAGTATGTACAATGTACATCTAACCGAGCCTCGTTGCAATCACGAGTCGTGGTAACCTTACGAGCGACGCACACTCTTTAGTGGGGCTTAGTCTATAATAACTACTGTACCTACTAACATAGAATAAGAAATAATGTTACTAACCCTATGGACATTGTCTGAAATAAATATTTTGAATTTGAATTTGAATAACACAATGGCGTGTCGATGGCGTCTCAGTAGAAGGACAAAACCGGGTTTTCCTCGTTTTTCTCCTACAACCAGCGAACTAATCCTCTAGAATTAGAATCAGAATATCCTTTGCTGTAGTACAGCAACATTAAAAGGACTGACAGCATTCTATCTATCTATCCAGCCCATAAATAAAGCCCACTGTTGGGCATAGGCCTCTTCCTTTTCACGCCAACCCCCTCGGTCTAAAGCCAATCTCGTCCATTGTCCTCCCGCTATTCTGACAATGTCATCGACCCATCGAGCTTTCGGTCTACCCACCGACCACTGACAGCATTAATAAATCGTAATTGAAGCCGTCAACTGGGAGCCCATCTTGGCACCATAGCGTTACAGACTCAGGCCCTTGATCATCGCTTCCAAACCCGGGGTCATTCCTCGGCTGTTTACGAGCTTAGATGCCAAAAGATCGTAGTCGGCAGAGGAACCAGTTTGTGCGACCTTTGGCGCGGGTTGCGTCACAGCCGTGGGACTGGCGATGGCGGGCCGGAGACCCACTGCGCTGGTCACTGGACCACTTTGGACTAATCTACAGGGTGCACTCTAAGTCGATAGCGGAACTTTAAGTAGGCTATCTACTGATCAATACAAACAACTTGTGGCGAAAAAAATGGAGTGAAAAAAATATCAGCTGTTTCATACATTTGGCGCAGTACTGAGTCGACCTTTTGTATGGTACAGCTGATATTTTTTTCGCTCCATTTTTGTCGCCACCTAGTACAAGTTGTTTGTATTGATCAGTAGACAGCCTACTTAAAGTTCCGCTATCGACTTAGAGTGCACCATGTAGACACAAGATCTTCTTCTTGTAGTGCCGTCTCCTATCGGAGGTTGGCAATCATCTTGGCTATGATATCATGGCTTGAGAACTTACGCCATTGGTTCCAACAATCCACGAGCTCCTTGTTCCGTTTGGCAGCCTCAAAAGAAGACACAAGATGAAACCTATTAAATATCCTGTTATTACAGCCTAAGCCCATTAAAACATCTTGATTGTACTAAAGTTTTATTCATCAAGCTACATGTCCCGAGGGACCCGAGTCCCGGGTGGTACGTACCTTGAGTTTTTTCGGTTTGCTGTCTTGGTCAGATGAACCTTTTATTCAATCTCCAGTAGAGCATGGATACCGGTTTTCGGTAATACCGAAAAACCGGGATCCCGGACTAAATATCTACATTTGAAAAACCGGTACTGTATTATCTTAATACCGGTTTTTCGGTATTTTCGGTATTACATATAAAACTCTGAAACAAGTGTAGAATATCAAAATTTCGCGCGCATGCGATGCGTGCGAGTGCGCCGTGCGGAATAGTGATGTGAACCGGTTTTGGAAACCCACAAAAAAAAAACGTTTTTTTTTTAAAACCTATAAGTATAAACGCCGGTTTTTGTTTATTAATTAAAAACGATTACTTTCTTATTTTGGACTGCAGTCCAGGGGCCTTAGCCTGTAACGCAATGGTGCCTAAATAGGCTCCCAGTGTCAACGGGGGATTTACTGACAGCTTTAAAAAATAAAAAATAGTTATAAAAGCTGTGATAGATGGCGTTGATCAGACATCACAAAGTAAATTCGTGCTTACTACAGCGAATATACTTTTTCACTTCATTGCTCTGTGACTTCATCTTTCACCTCATTCCATTTTGGTACATGAAAAAGTGCACGACTTTGTTTTGTTCTTGTATGAGTGAATGGTAGAACCGGAAACACTACATTTTGCTCCATCACCAATACCTAAATATTGTGTTTGGACGTATCTACGAAGCCCAACGAGCGCGAACTGGCTTATGAAAAACGTATCTCGTCAGCGATATCCAGTTACAAATTTGGAACTACAACTCATGAGCTGTCAGAAAATTGCCTATTACGATTTATTAATGCGGATTGCAGATGGTCCTTTTAATGTTTTTGTAGTACAGCAAAGAATATTCTGATCCTGCAACTTTTTCTCCTAGTGCGCGGTCAGTTTGTGAGTGAGTTGAGTGTGTGTATTTGTTTTCACGCCGCTAGAACTGCAGGAAGAATTTGCATGAAGGAATGGAGATAGCTTTGAAACCAGACTAACATAGACTATAAATTACGAACTAAATTCGTCTGGTAATGTCGATAACGGAAAAAAAGTCTACGCGGACGAAGTCGCAGGCAAAAGCTAGTATACATTAATATTATCGTTCAACTAAATAAACTCACTTATTTAAATTTTTCTATTTGTCTACTTTATAATAATTCAATATTTTTTAATATAACAAAAATGTAATACCGAAAAATACCGAAAAACCGGTATCCCGGTATTTAAAATCTTGATACCGAATGAATACCGGTATTGGGAAAAGGCTCCGGTATTCCATGCTCTAATCTCCAGTATGATTATTCAAACAGCATACTGTTTATGCTATTTTCTTGCTATTACTGTCCCAAGCCAATCCCAAGCTCTAGTAAATCTAGAAGCTATATTGATAGGGCACACACACGCACGGCCTCCAAGCAATGTTGGCGATACAAATTTTCAACCACGCCATGCTTAACCTTCCATTATCTCAATTCCAGAATGCTCCGCCTGATACCCTGCCTGCTGCTGCTAGCGCGCGTCTCGTGCGACGTGTCGCATTTAGACCAGGCGAGCGCCGGGTCGCACTTAGACCGGACGAGCACCGAGCCGCCGCCGCCGAGGCCGTACGCGTTCGCGTACACCGCCGGCCGCTTCCCCGGACACGCCGATAGACATCACGCGGAAGTCAGCGATGGCAGCGGTGTTGTTAGAGGTAATAACAGTAACTAACTAGTGGTTAACCCCGAACTGTGAACTCGCGACCCTATAGCTCGGCAACGCCTCGGCCGATTTGGCTCATGATCGAACTTAAAATATATTTTTGTCTCACCTACTCAGCGGTACTCAAGTTATCGTCGAACAAACATTCATACACACATACAAACATCTACAAACGCCGGATTGTTCCGTAGACTCGGATGAGCTCATCATCAGCCTGTTAACACCCACTGCTGAGTAAAGGCCTCTTCATGCTCACGCCACCTCTCACGATCCTGTTCCACTGTTTTCTGGCTACTTAGGCTATGTCGTTGGACCATCTGGCTGGTGGTCTGCCAACCGATCTCTTCCCCTCTCGGGGTTTCCATTCCGCAGATGGATAAAGTCCTGCCCACTTCCACTTCAAATAAGTAATGCGTTTTCCGTCGTCTGCCACTTTTTTGCGGCTTCTTATGATAACTTGACAATTTCTTGTCTTCATCTAGATGAGAAATGCCATCCTAACCATCAAAGTAACCTCCTCTATCTCACTCCTTCCAGGCACGTTCTCCTACCTGGACCCGCGCCAGAAGCTCCACCGCGTAGACTACGTGGCTGACAAGGAGGGTTTCCACCCGGTGCTGAATGACGCGCCGCCGGAGCATCCCAGGGACTCTGACGCCGTCGCTGCGGCCAAGGAGCGGCACCATGCGCTCTATGAGAAAATCGCTGCTGAACACGCGAACCCGGCACTCCCCGCTGGTAAGAGTTTAAGAATGCACCTTCCAAAAGACCAAGATTCGTAGATCTCAAGGATCAACATCAGGCATACTGAGAGCATCGGTGCTGATTTGATCACTCACTGATTAATTTTTACTCGCACCGGGAATCGAACCTGGGTCTCTCGCTTCCGATTCCATTGTTCTATCTACCACTCGGCCACTACCGCTCAAGATCATAGACTACGCCATTGCCAAGGTACGATTTGAAAATCGCTGCTGACTGCATTTCTGCAAGTTCATCCAATCAAACTGCACCTTCCGAACTTCAAACCTAAAGATTGTGAATTTGTGATCTACACAGTGTGGACTACAAAGGCGCTTCCTTGCCTTTTGCAATCTCTCTAAAATTAAATCCACGAAATGGAAAAACAATTTCTAGGTCGTGGAAAACCCACTATGGAAAAACAGTTTCTAGGTCATTCCACCATGGCCTACCTTGATGCCGATGCACAATAACTGGTTTCACTACAGGTTGCACCAAAGTCTGTGGGTTGCACTCTTAAGTCGATAGTGGAACGTTAAGTAGGCTGTCTAAACAAAAACAACTTGCACTAGGTGGCGACAAAAATGGACCGAAAAAAATATCAGCTGTTTCATACATTTGGCGCAGTACTGAGTCAACCTTTTGTATGGAACAGCTGATATTTTTTTCCCTCAATTTTTTTCGCTACCTAGTACAAGTTGTTTGTATTGACCATTACCGCTATCGACTTAGAGTGCACCCTGTAGTTTCACCCACCTATATGGGCCGAACCCGGCACTCCCAGTTGGTAAGAAAGAACGCAGGAGAAAACGGAGATTACACTGCTGAGGAATTTCATTAGACGCTGATGAATTTTGGAGGCCATACTAATGAAACTTGGCTCTCGCAATAGTAAACTACGCAAAGGATAAGTGCATCTCCTTTGTCCTAGGCTCCTCTTTGTCCTAGGCTACGTCCAGCAACGCACAATTTTCATGGACTCTGGCGCCTCTTTATAGGCAGAAGGAGTAATTAAAGGTCGTCATCTCAAGCTCGAGCTCAAGTAGGTGAACTCAGAAAACAAAAAACCGACTTGAGACCTTGGCTAATGTCAATGTCAAGCTCAAGCAAGTGTCTATTATTATGCTGACAGCTACTCAACCTACTTGAGCTCGGGCTTGAGCTGACGACTATTTGCCACCCTAAAACATCCCCATTTCGGGTAGGTGTTTGTAATCTTTGCCTCCCTTGCCGCAGAGCCTGTCGTGCCGCGTCAGACGGCCTCGGTAGCGGCAGCAGCAGCTCGTCACGCCAGCCTGTTCCGAGTGATAGCCGAGCAGCACGCGCGCATCGCCGCGGAGCGGGAGGCTCTCCAGCATGAGGACGAGCTGGCGCAGCTGCAGGACCTGGGGCAGCTCGATGTGCAGCTGCATTAGAAGACCGAAGGGAACTAAGGCCGCAAATTTGGAATAGTCGCGCGTGCAGCGAGGCATTGTTTTAAACGTGCACGCTGGGTCACATAACGTATAGACTCGTATGTAATACAAAAGTGGGGCCAACTTCGAAATCTGAAATCTCAACAATAATATCAGCTGTTCCATACAAAAATTCGATACCTACTGCACCAAATGTATTGAGCAGCATTTTTTTACATTTCGATTTTAAGATTATTGATGAGTTCAAAGACCCCTTTCAGCAGGACAGGACCTTTCTGAAAAACCCTGTACAGCAGTTGAAGAGTTTTAATTCCCATACGATACAACGCTTGAACGATACAATGCCATTCCGAATTTGTGGCCTAATAGGCGAACAGGGGCTTACTTAGGTATGTAACGCAATGGCGTATCGATGGCGTCCCAGTAGAAGGACAAAACCGGGGTTTCCTAGTTTTTCACCTACAATGAGCGAACTAATCCTCTAGAATTAGGTAGTATCAGAAAATTCTTTGCTGTACTACAAAAACATTAAAAGGACCTACAGCATTAATAAATCGTAATTGAAGCCGTCAACTGGGAGCCCATTTTGCGCCATTGCGTTACAGACTCAGGCCCCTGGCATTGCGTCGGTCGGAGGTTCTGCTCCGACCGACGACGCAATGTCTGTGAACTCAGACCGCTCGATGAGTAACCGATGCACAGCATTAGCTGAAGAACAAAGGGGCTAACCTATTGATCGCTATATCTTTATATTAGACTGGAAAATCCTTATAAGATCACTACCAAAGTATATAATATCCCTAGAGCGATATATTTTGGTAGTGATGGTTTCAAAGGCATATTGACGTGTTTTATCTCATTAGACCCAACTCAAACACATAGCATAAAATTTAAATGAACTTTGGTGGAAAGTCATAAGAATTTGTAGATATTTTAGTGATGTCTCGTTCTTACGCGTAGTTTTGGAGCTAACAGGGTGTATAAAATAATAATTCCTTCTACGTATTTATGTCACCTACTGAAAAGGTTTTCAAACCCCGTTTTTTAGTTATTTATATCGAGTCAAAGCAAATCCTTGTTGGACGACCTTGATCACCTGTTTTGCCCGTATAGTGGAAACACATCAAATCTCATCCACCTACTACGCACATATGTATGGTCAACAATTTCCAATTTACACAACTTACTCAGTGAAAATGCCATTTTCCTAGATTAAGAACTAGTCGAATTTGAATATTATACGAGATACTGATGTTTTATACCTTTATACACATAAAATAATATATTTTACTAAAGAAATTTTGTCTTGTTTCGTTTCACCAGTTTCACTACCTTCCATTGACCTTCCAATACGTAACCGTAATTACCGTACCGTACCGTACTACATCGGATACGAGGCGCTGCGTCTATACATACCCGGGCGGAGATCCAGAGGAAGACCGAAAACCAGGTGGATGGACGTGGTCAACAGAGACCTCATAGAATGCGGAGCCTCCGAAGACGACACCGAGAACAGGGCGAAGTGGAGAGAGTAAAATAGGAAAGCTGACCCCACCACCATGTGGGACAAAAGCTTGGAAGAGAGAGAATAACCGTACCGTACCGTAGGTAATCATGAAAAAAAAAATACGCGCTTCATCCTATCCGTATCTGAGACAGACACTAGCGCCTACGTTTCCTTTTCGTAAAATGGAACAGCTCTCATAGAAATAGGAGTTCTTCCCACCGAACTTTATTGGATTCGGATCAGATGCAGTGCTCTTATGGGAATATCCGAGTATCTTAAACCTAGGGATTGAGAAAAACACATCAGGTAACAGGTAAATGAGTGTATTAGTTAGTAAGTGCAGGTGTGTACATTGTAGCCAGGGTCGTCAATCAAATCAGGTGGAGAGCTCAGCCAGTCGAGTCTGTTAACAAAAAGAGAGACATTAGCAAATAACTTAATGGCGACCTCGAGGGGGAATAGAATAGAATAGAATGAGGAGAAAAGATCGGTTGGCAGACCACGAGCCAGATGGTCCGATGACATAGCCCAATTAGCCGGAAATCAGTGGTTACGTCTGGCACAGGATCGTGAGAGGTGGCTTGAGCATAAAGAGGCCTTTACTCAGCAGTTGGTTACAGGAGAAGATGCACTTTTCTATGTGACTCAAATCTTTTTTTGTTAAGATAGGCGACCAAATTTTGCTGGGGTAACGCACGCGGTCGTGAGATGTGGCGTGAAAATGAAGAGGCATATGGAAATCTGCAGTGGAGGAGGCCAAGATCACTGGGGGCCAAGTAATCACTGGGGGCCGGGTAACTTCAATTGGTACACAAATACGTAATACAAATTCACACAATATTTCGTCAAAACAAGTAAACTTAAAAACACAGAAAAACAAATCACAAATTAAAATTAATCAAAAATACCGCCCCGGAACACACCCGACGACACAAATAAACAAATTACTTACTTACTTACTTACTTACAAAGGTTCCCCTGACGCTAGCAGCGTTCCCCCGCTGCACCGCCAGGGATATCCTCTGCGCCAGGGATATCCTCTGCGCCAGGTATGCCCGGAACAGTAGTCATATCCCTATACAGAGTGGTCCAAATAAGGACGTCCAAAATTTCTTCTCACCTAGGACTATCCAAAAATACCCCATATATGTTCAGCGAATTTTCGAGGTTTAGAAGTTACGAGTATGTTTTTTTTTTAATGTGTTTTTACGAATTTCCTTCCGGAACGTTCCTATAGGTGTAGAAGTGAGGTTACACTCACTGCTAGGTGGTGGTGGTGGTGGGGGACCACCGGGCCCGCCGTTGCAACCCGCCTTCTGGCCGCCCTCGGTCAGCCCAGCTGCGCCGCCCGTGCTCATGCCGCCCTGCAAGAATATAGTGTGAGGTACTCTAGCCAAGCCAATAATACAAGGTGTTACAAAAGTACCTAACTCTTTTTACAGGGTAATAGCACCCGGTGATAGGGATCACAACCTAAATTTTTTTTTTTGCTCTATGACGTTCCGTTGATTTTTAAATTAATAAAATGTGAACGTTGTGGCGGAAGAAAATATTTTTTTAAATATTGTTTTCATTGACTTTCACAATGTTTTAACAACTCAAAGCTATGCAAATGCACCTACACCCACAAACATATTTTTTAAGTTTGATCTAATACAAAGTATTTTTATAAAATAAAATGCGTATTTTTTATAAAATAAAAATTGTTAGTTTCAACTTTTTTTTACAAAATTGACATCCTGTTGACCAGTAGGTTACACCCTGTAAAAAGAGTTAGGACGTTTTGTAACACGTTGTATAGTGTGAGGTAGTAGCCAAGCCAATAATATTGTAAGTAATCATTGGCCAGAGCTACCCTCCCTAGCCATGAACAGAGATAGATGGAAGGCCCTTCTGTCAGCCCCAGACTCCACGGAGGAGTAAAGGGATATAAGAAGAAGAAGAATTATCGCCCGGAATTGATAGGTAGGTTGGGTTATCGTATGAGGTAGTGGCCACCCCTGGTGTCAGAGTTTTTAGGCCGCCCAACGCCCTCTGACATGGCTTAAAGATTGTTAACAACTGGGACCAACGGTTTAACGTGCCTTCCGAAGCACGGAAGCGCTTAAATACAGGATGTTAAAAGACCGCCAACAAAGCGGGAAACCACGTATTGTCCTCATCATAAGGAACATTTTTGCCCCAGGAACTATGTCTGGGAAATCAGCGGTTTCCGATTAGAGCATGGAATACCGGAGCCTTTTCACGATACCGGTATTCATTCGGTATCAAGATTTTAAATACCGGGATACCGGTTTTTCGGTATTTTTCGGTATAAAATTTTTGTTATAATAAAAAATATTGAATTGTTATAAAATAGACAAATAGAAAATTTAAAATAAGTGAGTTTATTTAATTGAACGATAATATTAATTTATACTAGCTTTTGCCTGCGACTTCGTCCGCGTAGACTTTTTTTCCGTTATCGACATTACCAGACGAATTTAGTTCGTAATTTATAGTCTATGTTAGTCTGGTTTCTAAGCTTTCTCCATTCCTTCAGGCAAATTCGTCCTGCAGTTCTAGCGTGAAAACAAATATACTCACTCACTCACAAACTGTCCGCGCACACGGAGAAAAAGTTGCAGAATCAGAATATTCTTTGCTGTACTACAAAAACATTAAAAGGACCGTCCGCAATCCGCATTAATAAATCGTAATGGGCAATTTTCTGACAGCTCATGAGTTGTAGTTCCAAATTTGTAACTGGATGTCGCTGACGAGATATGTTTTTTATAAGCCAGTTCGCGCTCGTTGGGCTTCGTAGATACGTCCAAACACAATATTTAGGTATTGGTGATGGAGCAAAATGTAGTGTTTCCGGTTCTACCATTCACTCATACAAGAACAATAACAAAGTCGTGCACTCTGTACCAAAATGGAATGAGGTGGAAGATGAAGTCACAGAGCAATGAAGTGAAAAAGTATTTTCGCTGTGGTAAGCACGAATTTACTTTGTGATGTCGGATCAACGCCATCTATCACAGCTTTAATAATTATTGTTTATTTTTTAAAGCTGTCGGAAAATCCCCCATTGAAGTCGTCAACTGGGAGCCTATTTTGGCACCATTACGTTACAGGCTAAGGCCCCTGGTCTGCAGTCCAAAATAAGAAAGTAATCGGTTTTAATTATTAAACAAAAACCGGCGTTTATACTTATAGATTTTTACAAAAAAGCTTTTTTTTGTAGGTTTCTAAAACCGGTTCACATCACTATTCCGCACGGCGCACTCGCACGCATCGCATGTGCGCGAAATTTTGATATTCCAGACTTGTTTCAGAGTTTTATCTGTAATACCGAAAATACCGAAATTCCGGTATTAAGATAATACAATACCGGTTTTTCAAATGTAGATATTTAGTCCGGGATCCCGGTTTTTCGGTATTACCGAAAACCGGTATCCATGCTCTATTTCCGATATAACGAGGTTCAAAATCGGACTTTTAATTATTTTTTTTGCTGATATGTATTCAGTATTTAGTTCTTAACATACCTTCTCAAGAAGCCTTATCAAAATTATGAATATTTCTTACAAACAACGATGTTAAAATTGCAACCCGCAATGTATTCTA
This sequence comes from Zelleria hepariella, assembly GCA_949319315.1. NCBI lineage: Eukaryota > Metazoa > Arthropoda > Insecta > Lepidoptera > Yponomeutidae > Zelleria > Zelleria hepariella. The sequence goes on from OX439396.1 coordinate 596,853, forward strand.
AACATCGGCACTTCAAGCTTAAGTAACATAAACTTATACCTACGCTTGCGCAATGTGACTTCTGTGCGTTACACGTCCATTGCGTGATAAAAAAAAATTCAAAATTATAACCTAAAAAACCAAAATAATTTCGCAGCAATAATTTATCGAAAAAGTACCTACTTTGTTTTGGTGTCTTGTATGCATGGCTTTCGGGTCTGTTGGCGGTCTTTTAACACCCTGCATACTCTAACGATACTAAACCACTTTAGTTCTAACACTTTTGATAATGCGTGAAAATTAAGTGAAAAAAAAAAAAGCAGTTTTTAAGAATCGCCAGAAGATAGAGCTATTTCCCGGTTTTAGGGAAATTTCGGGGGAAAACGACAAAAACTGTTTACTTACCACAACGGCGAAAACAATGGCGAAGATAGCAACGAAAAGAGCTAACAACTTCATGTTTACAACTGTGAACGGACCACACAACTGCCTCCCACTTCGTTTGTAGGCTTTTTATACGGAATTCGACGGGAAGTGACAATTCCATTGAAGCCTGCGATAAATTGTTGGCAAAGTGTTACAATTGTCAGCTCTGCCAGAGCGGTAATAATTTGTCTCTTTATAATTTAAAATAAGTACTTCAAATCATGCTAGGTACCTACAGTACCTAATTAAAGCTGACTCTCTAGCTCTTAGCGTCTGCGACATAAAGGCAAAAATAAAATAAAAGTAGAGTCGTCTATGCGGTTTACTGTACCGTGTTATTCGCACGTGTAAACTAAAAGTATCTAACCTCTATGTCTACGACATACGCATCGACATTCGTATAATTTTATTGCTGTTGTCGAGTTTTACGAGAGGTATAATTATACGCATAATTTACGATACAATTTTGAAGATTTTCACAATTTTTGGTGATTGCTTCGCATCGTTTCACTCATGCTTAACGGTCCTATCAGACTCTATCAGTACACGCCTCTACTGTTTACCTTTTTGAGGAAATTTTGATATTAAGGATGTAGAAAAGCAGTTAAAAAAACACATCTCCTTAAAATTACTTTTATTACTAAAAGTCCCCTCTTAAACTACTTACTTCGCGCTTATAAAATATATCGATCGATCGATCACCCCTGCAGCACGAAGATTTTTATCGAGCTAAGAAACGAGGTAGGTCAGGACAGCGGAAGACACATAAAATAATTCATAATAATACAGAAAAACTCCTTCTTTATTCTTAAATTAAATGTGCCAAGAGCGATCTCTTCCAGACAACTTTTGAATAGACTAAGTGCAGAAATAAAGTTTCACAGTAAGAATAGTTATTTGTTATGCAAGAATGCAAAATTATTGTTTGCGGCGAGTGCTTGTATTGAATACCGAGCTAGCGAAGGTTTCTAAAATTGAGCCACGAGCGTAGCGAGTGGTTCAAAAAAAGAAACCTGAGCGTAGCGAGGTATTCAGAAGCACGAAACGCAAATAATATTGCATTCGTGCGAAACACAAAACTTTTCATCTCACAGAAGCGAGGAAATCATTTTGTTAGCCAAGCGGGACAAACAAAGTAGACAACTACTTACAGGCAAAACAGGTGAGTCAAATAAGTTCCTTTTAAAAGCATAATTTACTGTAGTTACGGCTGCCGCACTAAAGTTTTCAGCTTCGTTGGTATTAAAACCATTCGTTTTATTAATAATTTCCTGAAGTTTATTTATCCAGACACAAAAATAATGAAAATTAAAAGAATGATTTTTTTTTCCGGGTGCATTCTGAACTTTTACCATATAAAATTAAAATTTCTAGAGATAAAAAATAAATTCAATTATATCGTTTGAAAAAATGTATTTAACAAACCAACCCATAATTATCTATTTTATAAAACAGAAGCGAAGAATTTTTTTTATTTACTGTTATTAAAAATAAATATAGTGCACAAAATATTAAAAAGACTGTAAAAAGAAACCGCGTTTCTGAATGTTCTATTCCGTGACTTTAGATGTCTATGCCTCATTTGCATTCACAGTTTTGTATAGAAAATGGGCACTGTCGTGGAGAGTCGCGTCTAAACGAGGCTCTTCTTTCTGAAGCTTTTATGAAATTATATGGCATCTAGTGAAACGGCCAGTGTTTTTTCTTTTTCTACATCATGGGGCGTGCAGAACAAGGGCGTTTAAATTTCGAAGCGCACAAAAATGCAGATTGTTTAAATTCGGGTTTTACACGGTTGTAAGTTGCTAGTAACAGCAAACTTTCCAAGCATGGGAGATGAAATAGTTATTTGTTATGCAAGAATGCAAAATTATTGTTTGCGGCGAGTGCTTGTATTGAAAACCGAGCTAGCGAAGGTTTCTAAAATTGAGCCACGAGCGTAGCGAGTGGTTCAAAAAAAGAAACCTGAGCGTAGCGAGGTATTCAGAAGCAAGAGACGCAAATAATATTGCATTCGTGCGAAACACAAAATTTGTCATCTCACAGAAGCGAGGAAATGATTTTGTTAGCCAAGCGGGAAAAACTCTATAGACAACTACTTACAGGCAAAACAGGTGAGTCAAATAAGTTCCTTTTAAAAGCATATTTCACTGTAGTTACGGCTGCCGCACTAAAGTTTTGAGCTTCGTTGGTATTAACCCACTTGTTACGAGGAAAATAAGTTTTACAGATCAATATCAATTTTGAGTATTGTGATCGTATACAGTTAAAAAGTGTAGAAAAAATACGATAAAAAAATTTTGAGCGCCGGAAAAGCGGGAAATGGGTGGGTCTTTAAAGACCCGCTAGTAATATGGACTGCTATGATTGACGTAGACTAAGAATGAGTTTTAAATGTGTTAGAATAAAATAATAAGACTTTCAGTAACAATGGTATATGATTTACTAGCTTTTGCTCGCGACTTTGTCCACGGTGACTAAGATAAAAGGTCACAGCTATATTTTTCCCCCACTATCTATGTCAGTCAGGTCAAAAGCTAGCCTTTTATATCTTATAAATCTGGTAAAATAATGTATTATACATAAATAAATAATATTTATTTCCCTATTGGTGGTACGAACCCACTTAGTTTTGGAATTTAGAAAATTCCTTTCTTATTGGATATTTTTACTCTTTATAAAGAAGACATCCTGAAATTGTTAAGTCTATAGGGCCAGCGGTTTAGGCTGTGCATTGATATCACAGTCAGCCAAGACTTTAAATTTTATATGTATTTATGATGATGATGATGGCGATGATGACGTATTAGACGAAAAATACAAAGTAAGAAGATAAACTAAGTACATAAAGTGCTACAGAAAGGTCAATCAAAAAGTCATTATCAGCTGTTATCGAATTTTAGTAGTTATGGAACAGCAGGTTTTTTTTTCGTTTCAGAGTTGATTACATAGTAAAAGATGATTGTATTGATGTGTAAATATGCATCGTTTTTTTCTGTAACCCCCCGTCATTCGGTTATTCCCAAAAAATACTGACTGTATGTTGCAAATTTGGTTCCTTTGGTAGATCCAGGCTGCCGAAAAGAAGACGTACTGGGTATGGATATGATATCCTCAACTACAACTACCCGTCTCCGTTTAGCCAGTTGAGCCTTCTTCCTCTTCGTCTGAACTCTCGTCCTCACTATATGTATAAGACTTTATTGAACAACCGCTTGCACCCTTAGTTGCAATCCAGGTATATTTTGAAAGCCGACTTCATTTTCGTCCCCGGAATCGTCGTCTGTGACGTCTGCGTTGAAATTTTCAGGTGGAAAAATAGGTATGAAGTCGGGAAATGACCCATCTTTATTATACTGTAACTCTTCAAGTATTTAATTTAAATTTAGCTTTAAATTTCGTGGTCTGGAGACAAAACAAAAACAAAAATCGTTCATTTTACATCGTTTTGAATCAGTAGTGGATATTACTAGCGGGTCTTTATAGACCCGCAAAAGTAAATGTCAAAATGTAACCTCTCAATATGTTATTTTTCCAAAAATTTTTTTACGATTAGACTGTATTGAATAATGATAGTATGTTTCTGAGTAGAAAATATATCCCAATCTGGTAAATCTTGTTATTACATACCTTGATAATCCATCGTAAAAATCTGTTAATTTTTAAGCGTCACAAAGTATTAGATTTCTACAAAAGATCACTAAACCAGTCTAGAAATAACTTCCGACAGGTATTGGCGATAATTATAGCATAATAAAAATTTGTTTTACCTACTTACAATAAAATAAAAAATATTCTTCCGGTTTGGGTCTTTATAGTACCGCTAGTAACAAGTGGGTTAAAACCATTCGTTTTATTAATAATTTCCTGAAGTTTATTTATCCAGACACAAATATAATGTAAATAAAAGAATGTTTTTTTTCCGGGTACATTCTGAACTTTTACCATATAAAATAAAAATTTGTAGGAGATAAAAAATGAAATTAGTAATATCGTTTAAAAAAATGTATTTAACAAACCAAAACATAATTATCTATTTGATAAAACAGAAGCGAAGCATTTTTTTTATTTACTGGTATTAAAAATAAATATAGTGTACAAAATATTGAAAAGACTATAAGAAGAAACCGCGTTTCTGAATGTTCTATTCCGTGACTTTACCTTTTTAAAAGATCCTTATGCCCCATTTACATTCACAGTTTTGTATAGAGAATGGGTACGAACAATCACTGTCGCTGAAGTACGCGTGTAAACGAACTATGAATGAGGATCTTTTTTCGGTCGGGATCTGGCATCTACTTAAACGGCCAGTGTTTTTTTCTTTTACAACACATAGGGCGCGGGAAAGACTTTCCCGGCGTCGCGTTCAAATTTCGAAGCGCACTAAAATGCAGATATTTTAAATCCGGCCTTTACACGATCGTAAGTTACTAGTAACAGCAAACTTTCCGAGCATGGGAGATGAAATAGTTATTTGTTATGCAAGAATGCAAAATTATTGTTTGCGGCGAGTGCTTGTATTGAATACCGAGCTAGCGAAGGTTTCTAAAATTGAGCCACGAGCGTAGCGAGTGGTTCAAAAAAAGAAACCTGAGCGTAGCGAGGTATTCAGAAGCACGAAACGCAAATAATATTGCATTCGTGCGAAACACAAAACTTTTCATCTCACAGAAGCGAGGAAATGACTTTGTTAGCCAAGCGGGAAAAACTCTATAGACAACTACTTACAGGCAGAACAGGTGAATCAAATAAGTTCCTTTTAAAAGCATATTTTACTGTAGTTACGGCTGCCGCACTAAATTTTGGAGTTTCGTTGGTATTAAAACCATTCGTTTTATTAATAATTTCCCGAAGTTTATTTATCCAGGCACAAAAATAATGTAAATAAAAGAATGATTTTTTTTCCGGGTGCATTCTGAACTTTTACCATATAATATAAAAATTTCTAGGAGATAAAAAATTAAATTAGTAATATCGTTTGAAAAAATGTATTTAACAAACCAAAACATAATTATCTATTTGATAAACCAGAAGCGAAGCATTTTTTTTTTTACAGGTATTATAAAATAAATATTGTGTACAAAATATTGAAAAGACTATAAGAAGAAACCGCGTTTCTGAATGTTCTATTCCGTGACTTAACCTTTTTAAAAGATGCTTATGCCCCATTTACATTCACAGTTTTGTATAGAGAATGGGCACGAACAATCACTTTCGCGGAAGTACGCGTGTAAATGAACTATGAATGAGGCTCTTTTTTTCTCTCGGGACTTGGCATCTTCTTAAACGGCCAGTGTTTTTTTCTTTTTCAACACCATAGGGCGCGGGAAAGACTGTCCCGGCGTCGCGTTCAAATTTCGAAGCGCACAAAAATGCAGATAGTTTAAATCCGGCCTTTACACGATCGTAAGTTACTAGTAACAGCAAACTTTCCGAGCGTGGGAGATGAAAAATATATTATGCTCAATAAGAATATCTCCAGAAGTAAGGACAACCAAACTAGGAGTGTGGTTTTGACATTAAGCGGTGGACCACGCCAACAAAATGGGAAACCACGTATTGTCCTCATCATAACGAATATTTTTTCCCAAGGAACTATGCCTGGGAAATCAAGTGTTTCCGAGATAATCTACCCTAATATTATAGAGGAAAAGTTTGTAAGTATGTTTGTATTAACAACATGTATGTATGTAGGGGGTAATCTCCTAAAATAGTCTTCACTAATGGGAAGCTACGTTATCGCTGAGTGCTAGAGGCTATTTTTATTTGTGATAACGGGAAAGAAAACTAAGTTTGTGCGGACGTAGTCGCAGGAAAAAGCTAGTGTAGAATAAATATTGTACGGTTGGCCACAGTCTAGGATACCCCATGGTAGCTCTTACCGTGCGCGACAAAACGGCACCAATCAAACAAAAAGGGATATCCTAGCGTGTGGCCCACTGTACTAAGGCCCGTAATATCAATCACAGTTTAAACCAAAAAGGCTAGTTTAAACCCTATCTGTCGATGGTCTTCGAGGTTTAATCTAAGGTCTGAGTTTAAACTGTGATTCATGTTACAGGCCTAAGAGTTATCTATCACTCATTATCTATCTATCTATCTACTAGTTACTAGCGCCCCCTATGTTGATTAGTCGATGTCAAGTTTCTTGAAGCTGCCCTGTATCCCGAACAGGTCCTCGACGGTGGTGGTCTTCCCGCCGGGCCGCTTGCTCTCGTCCACGCGCCGGCAGTTCTCCGCGGAGATGAAGCTGGCGTTGTTGCGCAGGCGCACCAACGTCTCCTCTGGGGAATGGGAGAGAGAACTGGCTTTAAAAACGTGGGACACTGATTAAAAACAATAAGGTAATGTAAGCGTATAAGGCCATCTGCACACGTAGGATCCTCGTATATTTTGGTCGCATTGCCAGGAAAGACAGCGACAACTTAGAGAAACTAATTTTTACTGGAAAAATCAACGGAAAGCGACCAGGAGGAAGATGCCCGACACGTTGGACTGATAAGTCCGTTCCACACACAACATCACAGCATACGATGCCATACAAGGAACAACTGGCGACGCATCGTGCGACAAGGACTGGGCCCTTAGCCTGTAACGCAATGGCGGGTCGATGGCGTCCCGGCAGAAGGACAAAACCGGAGTTTCCTCGTTTTTCTCCTACAACCAGAGAACTAATCCTCTAGAATTAGAATAATAATATTCTTTGCAGTACTACAAAAACATTAAAAGGACAGACAGCGTTAGTAAATCGTAATTGAAGCCGTCAACTGACTGCCCATTTTGGCACCATTGCGTTACAGGCTAGAGGCCCTGCTTCGATCCCTCAGTGATGAGGATATCGATGCAAGGAGGTATGAAACATACCTTTGACGCAATTGACGCGACAATCACCAATCCGCATTGAACACGTGGGAAGACCTTTGCCTGCCCAGCTAGTGAGACTCGCGGTTACCAAGTTATGTCCAAATCGCGAATCATTAAAAGTTACCAAAATGATATTTTTAGAAAGCAGATTACCTACCCAAAAGTATGTAAGAAGTGGATTAGGGCGACCATAAATAAGAGGATGATACTGCTGTGGGTGTACCGGTAATCCATAAACGGGGCCTTAGACTGTAACACAATGGCGTATCAATGGCGTCCCAAGTAGAAGGACAAAACCGGGATTTTTTCGTTGTTCTCCTACAACCAGCGAACTAATCCTCTAGAATTAGACTCATAATATTCTTTGCTGTGCTACAAAAACCTTAAAAGGACCGACACTGGACCGACAGCATTAATAAATCGTAATTGATACCGTCAACCAGGAGTCCATTTTGGCACCATTGTGTTACAGGCTAAGGCCCCTGGTTGTTACAGAGAAGTTATGTACCGATGCGGAGAAAAAAGGACCTGGAAAAGACTGGATAAGGAAAGCCTTAGTGTGGAAAGAATGGAATGCATTTGAAGAGCCACATTCAGCTATTAGGGTGGCTATGAGTTCTATATATACTCAGCCACGAAAGATATTTTGCTGGCGCGATGCAGGATTGTAGCGAGTAGCGATTGACAGCTCGAGAATGTAGCAGTTTCCTGAGCGCCCGACAGGGGTCGCTACAAGTTGAAGAAGAAGAAGGATTTACAACGTACCTTTTATAGCTTTCCATTCCTTGTAGTCCCCTCCCGATTCCTTCGGGAAGGATTCCCTGGGCTGCGTCAGGTACAAGCTCTTGGAGCCGACCTCGTGTACGTGCAGCAGCCCCATCAGCTCCTTCTTCATGAAGGGTTTGATCAGCATCAGCAGCTTATCCATGAAGGAAGGGGCGTTCAGGAAGTGCAGCCCTCGTAGACGGACCAGCATCACTTCCTGGTGAAAAGGTTGAAGTTTTTTGTTCTGGGGTTTCGAACTGCGATGTGTTACCGAAAGGGTGCGGTCGAAAGTTTGAAGGGAATTTTGTATTGATGGATTGAAACAGCCCATCCACTTGCGCCACCAATGGAATAAAATCATATCTCCTTTATGTGGTACCTAAACCTTATCCACTAGCGTCAAATGTAAGTGATAGGCACAATAATCTTTAGAAAAAAGCAATCTATTTAAAAACGCACTTAACCGATACCTGTTACAAAAAAGCTATTACTCACTGCAATCCAATACATTTTTTTATTTATGAATCGAGATAAGTACTTAATTAATAAAAAAATTAAAAAAAAAAACGAAATGTGTCAAGTTTCTATAAAATTGTAGAGTTATTATATTGTTTTTGTTTTATCCAAGCAGAGTCTATGTAGTAAATAAGGACTTAAAATAGTATTAGTAAATTAGTCTAAAGTTTTTGTTTTTTCTAAAGCACTAACCCGTGCTAGGGAATAATTTAAACATTTATAATAAGTTGAAAAAATTCACTCGGGACAGGACTTGAACCCGCAACCTCGCATTGGGTGGTGTAGATTAGTGCAAACTCATCAAACCAGATGGCGCCCCCCGTCCAGTAGACGGAGACTAGTTGAAGAAATTCGCATCGACAGTTACTTGACTCGGTAGCTCAGTTGGTAGAGCGCCTGCACGGTATGCGAGAGGTTGCGGGTTCAAGTCCTGTCCCGAGTGAATTTTTTCAACTTATTATAAATGTTTAAATTAGTCTAAAGTTATTATAGTTTTTAAGCTAAATTAGCAAAGCAGGGTTCTTGTTTGATTCCTAAATGTAACACTTAACACCTAAAGTACAACAAGAAAGCTAAATAAACATTATCTTATCTTATCTTATAATATCCGACCTGCAAAAAGTAGATGACCTGCCGCAGAGCCATGGGGTCCAGTCTGGTGACATGTCCGAGCTTGGCCTGTTCCATGTCGATCATCAGGAGGAACCCTGGCCAGGAGCCCTCCTCGCGCTGCCAGAGGTCGAAGATCATCATGAAGGTGCGGACCACCTCCGTGAAGTTGAACTTGCTCACGTCAGGGTCTAGAAGCCGGCAGTACAGCGTCCGGTAGCCCTCCACCGATGGCATCGGCAGCGGGCATAGCAGGCTGCGGAGTGAGGGGGGAAATGGTTAGAGTTATTTTAACCCCTGATGAAGAGGGTAGATATGAATTGAAGATTTATGAAACTGGAACCTGCTTTCAAAGAAAAACAATCGCATCCAAATTAGAGGTGTGTAGTTCGCGAATGAATGCTTCGATTGAATGCATTCGTTATATGAAACCATTCATTCATTCATTCACTACCAATCTTTACATATCACATTCACTCTAGTCCACGTAGTTCATTCTTCAAGAAACATTTTTAAATCTACCACACTAAGAACCAAAATTCTGTAACTCATGTGTCTCGCCTTTGTCACCTTTGTCATTCGCGGACTACCGTGAGTCAAAAGATACGTGAACGAACTACTGAGCTATGAACTATGAATGAATTGTGAATGGACTATGAATGAACTATGAACTATGAATGAGCTGTGAACTATGAATGAAATATAAGTGAACTATGAACTAAAATAGTGAACTAGTTGAAGGAAGGAAGGAAATGAACTATATCATTATTTTCTTTTCACTGAAGCGTTTCGCGCACCTCTAATCCAAATCGGTTCACCCTTTAAGAGCAACGTACGGTGCCACAGACAGACACATAGACAGACAGACATCAATAGCCCCTTTGGTGGCGAAACGACAACATTTGCGTTAGGTTAGGTTACGAAGCGGAACAGAAACGGGTGAACAGATTTGGGTGCAGTTTTTTTTACTTTAAAGCAGGTTTTTTAGCGAGTGTTTTTAGACTTGTTTTATCAAAATCGGTTTAGTCGTTTATAACATATGCTAATTTGAAGTTCGGTAGCCCTTGACCGAAAGTGAAAACATTAATTTTGGCGTTCTAAGCAGATTTTGTTATTATATCGTGTTGTAATTGTTAGCATATTTATTTTTAAAGCTGTATATTTAGTGTTCATTCACTTTAAACCGGAAATTGGATGATTTTGATGTTAGACTTTATTTTTTTATGGGACGACCGGTGATGGTGAAATAGGGCCGTATCATATGAGAAGCTACTTTTTTTCAGCGCACTTACAAAAGGCGGTATCTCCCTTAGTCAATTTAACCTCTTTTATGTGCGGTAAGTACTATCCTACCAAAAATATGTTCATGTAAAATATTGCCAAGACGAGACCATACACCTCCCACTGTCAAAAAGCTATTAGGTCTCATCTCATGTAGAGCCAAGCTTCTAACTCTACAAGCCCTAACTTCACAAACCCTCCACCTTAGTCAAAATATGTGTCTTGGCCGTTTCTAGTAGTGCCCTTGCGCTTCGCTTGGCTCGTCTTGGCGGAGGCACTACCGTGCCCCCAGATAATTCTACTTTAACCCCTTCAAAGAAAAAAAATTGCAAAAACGTAATGTCGATTTAATAATCTAGTTTTTCCCACAACGATGATGAAGATTATAACATTTGACCTTCATTCATTGGATTGTCCTTTCCGTACTTATTGCATTATATTATTTTCCTTCTATTGCCGTTTTCCTCTAAAACAAGTTTAGTCACGGTAAAAAAATGTTGAAGTAGGATTTAAACAACAAGGCACTATTACAAAATTAATTTCTCAAACCAAAAACCTGCCTGTCATAAAGTTAATTAAGGTCGCAGGTTCAAGTCCCGCTCGAACAAAGCAAAGTCACAGAAACATTGACCGAATGGAGCTTCATATTTTTTAAGGCTCCCAATACAAAATTTACTGAAAACAGATATCGCAATAACGCAAACGCAATAACGTTCCTGTGTTCAGTCCAACTCACGCGGGTTATCTACGCGAGCACTGCATGGAAATCGCTAGTGAAAACCGATTTCTATAGAGTACGAAGTCAGTTTTTGGCAGCCATTTTCACGCAATGCTCGCATGGAAATGGCCCTTATCTCTCTCTCTCTAACTGTGAAGCTGCGTCCAGATTACGTGTGCAACACAACATGTGGTACAACATACAATGCAACATTTTCCATAGATTTTAATATGTTCGTAAGCGCACTGCGCGCGAAAAATGTGTGAAAAATATTGCATTGCATGTTGCATTACATGTTACGTTGCACGAAAAATGTTGCAAATGTTGCATTGCATGTTAGAGTCCGCGCACGATAAGTCTGCGCACGACAAATGGCGTATTTAATTTAATTTGCTATGAAAAATAATCTCCCGACCGTAATAATAAATCAAAGAAGCTCCTCTAGAATCCTCTAGAATTAGAATCAGAATATTGCTCTACCTACTACAAAAACATTAAATGTACCGACAGCATTAATAAATCGTAATAGCCCGTTTTCAACAGACAGTTAAAAGTTGAATTCAAAGCCCTTGGTAGATGGCGCTCATAGGCTTGGCCTTACAAGAACCGGGATGTGGCTGTCAAATTTTGCTTACACAGATTAATTGTAGCTTCAAAAAAAGCAAAATTTGACAGCCGTGAAAACGGCTCATTGAAACCTTTAACTGGGAGCCCATTTTGGCACCATTGGGTTACAGGCTCAAGCCCCTGGGGCCTTAGTCTGTAACACAATGGCGTATCAATGGCGTCCCAGGTAGAAGGACAAAACCGGGATTTTTTCGTTGTTCTCCTACAAACAGCGAACTAATCCTTTAGAATTAGACTCATAATATTCTTTGCTGTACTAAAAAAACATTAAAAGGACCGACACTGGACCGACAGCAATAATAAATCATAATTAAAACCGTCAACCGGGAGCCCATTTTGGCACCATTGCGTTACAGGCTCAAGCCCCTGGACTCTATCCACTCACACGCAGTCCAACGAAGCCTCCACGCGGCGATCAACCTGGCGGTCCTTGAAGAAGGTGCTGAAGAGAGTCCGCAGCGTGAAGTGCAGGTCCAGCACCTGCTTCGAGACCTCCGCGCTCAGCTCGCAGCAGTGAAACGTGAGCAGGAGGTCCAGGTCTGGAATTTAAGGTTGGATGATAGCATCGTGGCGGGATTTACCTAGGTACTCTTCTTTCACTTCCAGAAAAACTGAAGAAGAGTCTTTACAGAAGACTGTAAATACTCTTCCTTAAGGTTTGACGATTATTACATTTTGTAGCTAAACTGAGCTATTTTTGTTCAACAGGGCTAAGCACCATTACACTCTCCGAAAATCCTTTTTCCTAACCTTCCACTACTCCTATATTGGGTTATAAGGCTGCATAGCCGCTCGATTATTTTCCCTCCTAACCCTTCCTTGAGTGTGTGTTCCTAATCCGTAAATCCAAAATTCGGAAGGCAAAGTTTTTTGTTCGAAAGTCCGTTATTGGCTTAATCTTATCTTTAGACAATATTGAGAAACTAATTTCAATATTTTTTATTTTGCGTCAGTAGTTTTGTTTTTATGCGCTAAAATGTTTTGTTCCTATGACCGCCAAACAGCGCCAACAGTATGCAGACCGTCGCGTGAAGGTCATAAAACCGTATCTTTGAAACGTTGTAAAATCCAAACTACTGAACCAAAATAAAAAAATATTGAAATTAGTTTCTCAATATTGTCTAAATATAAGATTAAGCCAATAACGGACTTTCGAACAAAAAACTTTGCGTACCGAATTACCGCATCCCCAGGTACAAGTACTGAGTCGGTGCTAGCGAGCCTAGCATACAGCCGTTTTCAATAATCGGTGCGTGGATTAATTCAACCTTAGGGTGATTCATCTACGAACTGAATAAGGAAAGCGGCAGAAACCAACCGACTCGGTATATTCGGCCTAGCCGTTTCAGGGAAACCTGGCTGGGTGGATTGCAATCGTATCGTATCGTATCGTAATAACATAGTATTATTTTCATTATTGTAAACAACAGAACAACAATAATTCAGCCGATTATGTGTTCTGCGCCTCTATTATCTAAAAATTCCACTCAACCTCCGACCGTCAAAACACTCGAAAATAGCCCTCATTGAAATGAACAATCTTTATTTTGACATTTAAAAACCGTTATTTTTACGGTGGATATTTTAGATAATACAGGGTCTACGAAGCAGTGGCACTGCCCGAAAAACTTGTTGTTGACCAGAACACATAATCGACTGAATTATTGTTGTTATAATAAAAGGTACACTAAATCTAAACCCTAAAATAAACCAAAAATTATTTTAAAATTATCCTAAAATAAAACTAATTTATTCACAAAAACTCCAGACCGCTGCCATTGGGGAGAGTCCCCAGAATGCTGGCAGCGTTGCCCCTTTGAATGTACAGGCTGATATTAATTTAATTTATTTTATACTGCGTATATTTCAATAAATAAATAAATAAAATAAATAAATAAATTTGATTAATAAATAAGAAACAGACATATAAAAATTCTTAAACTTTCGTGAGCACTGCACATTTTTCTATTAAATCACGGTTTTACTCACTAGTAATTGGTGTAACCGAAGAAGGAAGAAGGAGGAAGTTCTCCACGAAGAAGGACTTCGAATGAGAACCGAAACTAGTCGGCTACACCGACAAATTACTAGTGTGTAAAAGCGTGATTTAATTGAACGAGCGAGCGAAGTTCTCCGAGTCTACTTGAACTATCCGGTGTTTGTTTGTTTGTATGTATGTATGTATGTATGTATGTATGCATGTATGTTCGTATGTATGTATGTATGTATGTATGAATGTTCGTTCGACGATAACTTGAGTAAAGGTGTCGTTTCTTCATGGGCCAATTTTTTTTTAAATTTTGCAATCGCTTTAAAATTTTGATGGACCATTTTTTATGAAAGAGAAAAATCCCCTGAACAGTACCTGATTCCTGAAATATTTCATTTCTGTGTTATTTACAAGTACGAACACTTTTGTTTGTTTGAAACGTTTTTTAGACTTTGTTTTTAGAGTTTGACTTTTAGAGTTTGAAAGGTTATTTAGACGCGTTCAGAAACTGCTTTACACGAGCGAGGTCGCTCGTTTAAACCTTTGATTTTGAAACAATATATTTTACCAAAAATACAAACATAACAATAAACTGATAAAGCTTGCCATTCGAGACATAGACCCACATTATTTATTGTCAATCATTATGCGCAAGTTATTTACAAAAGTTTCTTTTTCTACGAACGTTCTGGTTTTGGAACATTTCCCTCCGTTGCGAATTTTATCTGTGGTGTCAGATTACAAAAAAGAAGTAAGTTTGATAAATGTGTTGGTGACCGGTGCGTTTCAAAAGTTTTTTGGTTTTGTTTCGCAGATTTTTACGTAATGTAAAATAAATCCAGTACCTACCTACCATTTGACGTTACTATTTATTTTTATTTTGACACTTGTGCAGATTTCAAAAAGAAGTTTGTTCTGTGTGTTGGTGACCGGTGCGTGTTGGTGAGTCTATGGCTTGACAGCTGACAGCTCCACTATTCTGTGCATACGGCTCACCACAGAGTTCGCCATTTTTTCAGTGTAGAGTGTGTGTTGCATTGCAATCAAATGAAAACATTTTATACATGGAACCTAATGAAAATATTGAGGAGTGGTCGGTAAAAGATGGTCTAGCATTCAAATATAGTCTGTCTTTTTTGGTCCTCCTCAAATTTTAGTCTTAGCCTGAGCCCCATACTACCGAGAAACAATACCTTTAGTCGGATCGTCATGAAATTTGGTAGGCGGGTAAATGACGACGTAAAAAGAATTTTTAAGTTCGAACATGAGCCAAATCGGTCGAGGGTTTGCTGAGATATGGGGTTGCGAGTTCAAAGTTCGGGTCGAACCACTAGTAGAAAAATATAAAAAATCATATAACCAATAAAAAATCATATTGTATTGTACTCGTCTCTAAACAATGAAAGCAACCTTTGCATTGCTCGCTCAATAGCTCTCTGTGCAATGTGAAGACAAAGGTCAAGTCTTCGCGATTACACGCTAAACCGCCTAAGAGCAGATTATATCCTCCTACACTTACCTACCTACACTTAGCGGCCGAGACTGCGATTGCGAATACGTCACGCAATTATTTTACTACCGTTTCTTCTACGGGGGAGATGCATTTGCATTGCCATACAGCAGGGGTTCCCAAACTTGTCCCATACTAGTGGTTCGCCCCGAAATGTGAACTCGCGACCCCATATAAACTTAACAACCCCAAGTCTCGGTAACCCCTCGACCAATTTGGCTCATGTTCGAACTTAAAAATTATTTTAATTTCATTTACCCGCCTACCAAATTTCGTGACTATCCGACTAGTAAATTTAAACAAGTTATCGTCGAACGAACATTCATACTTACAAACATATATACATACATGCATACATACATACATACAAACATACAAACGCCGGATTGTTCCAGTATTGTGCTAGCTAAGTCATTGTACTAGCCAACTAAGCCGCGATCTTCTTTACGATGTTTTCCTTCTTTCACTTACCTACACTCTACTTTTCTTCGACTAAGTTCATAGAGAAGCTGTCCTGTGAAATATTTGGCGTCTGTCTGCAGTTGCACACTATAGCGCCGCCATTGAAAAAAAACTATTTTCATTTTGGATGCATTTTTTCGTGGCCGTTTTTTTCTTGTGCGGCATTTATTCGTAGGTTCTAGGATCTGGAATCTGGGCCTTAAAACCTTAAAATAGTAAAGCCCAGGGATCTGACGGCCCTTTCTAGCAAAACAACGCATCCAAGAAGATATGATTTTTGTTCATTGGAGGCGCTAGTAAAAGTGTGACACGTGTAAAGAAATGAAATAGCTTTGCTTGTTAAATTATCGTAATGAAAACAGGCATGCAAAGCGTCGCACGAATAGGCACTACGTCAGTTTACGTCACTGATCAATTGACCATGGCTTGGCCGCAAGTTCAGACCTTGTAGCCTTTCATGTTATTGAACGAGTGTAAGTTCTCCGAATGTACTTGAAATATCCGGCGTTTTTATGTACCTATGTTTGTATGTATGAATGTTCGTTCAGCGATAACTTGAGTACTTAAATATAAAAAAAAAACTAAGCTCGAACATGACCCAAATCGCTTGAGGGGTTGCAGAGATATTATAGAGTTGTGATGTGAAGTTTTTAGGCAATGCCTGCTTGAATGGATTAGCAAAAAGTTACACATCGCGAGTTCACAGTTCGGGGCGAACTTTAACGTTAAAGACATTACACTTTTTCATTTTTACTTTCGGTTCTTTAATATTTTTAAATTCAAATTTTACGACATCGCTCTCATTTCATTCCACAAAATAAATAAATAATGGGTCAAATAAACAGTCTGAAGTTCATCAGCACCCTTCCAACGTCAATTTGAAAGGGATTGCGATAGTTTCAAAAGTTAGACATTATTAAGACCCTGCTCCCATCTGTGATAATATGTTTGGCTGGCAGATGCGGCTGCGCGTCCAGCCACTGCCGCAACTTGCTGATGTCCTAGGGGGTAATGTCTGGGTTCGTATTGTAGACCTATTCCTCCCGCTCTACTCTCACTGTGATATGTTTAGACGCTAGATGTGGGGGTACTCTTTCTACACTGCTCTCACCTTTGATATGTTTGGCTGGCAGGTGCGGCTGCGCCTCCAGACACTGCCGCAACTTGCTGATGCTGATGTCTTGTGGGGTGATGTCTGGGTTCTTCTTGTTCTTCTCTCACTGTGATATGTTAAGACGCTAGATGTGGTGTGGGGGAACTCTTTCTTCTCTGGGGCCTTAGCCTGTAACGCAATGGCGTATCGATGGCGTCCCAGCAGAAGGACAAAACCGGGGTTTCCTCGTTTTTCTCCTACAACCAGCGAACTAATCCTCTAGAATTAGAATCAGAATATTCCTTTGCTGTACTACAATAACATTAAAAGGACCGACAGCATTAAAAAATCGTAATTCAAGCCGTCAACTGGGAGCCCATTTTGGCACCATTGCGTTACAGGCTAAGGCCCCTGCTCTCACCTGTGATATGTTTGGCTGGCAGATGCGGCTGCGCGTCCAGCCACTGCCGCAACTTGCTGATGTCCTGGGGGGTGATGTCTGGGTTCTTCTTGTACTCCTCCTCGATGGGGAACAGTTCCACCACGCCCGACGTCATGTTGTAGCGCTGGGGAGGGGACATGGGGAAAAGATACAGCGTGTTACAAAACATTCTTTTTTTTTTTACAGTGTGTAACCTACTGTAAAAACAAAGTTGAAAAATACTGTTTTTGTTTTATAACCTCAAAAAAAATTTTTTTTTCATTTCTTTTTTGTTTTTAAGTAAGAAAGTAAGATATTTATTCACAAGTTTTTGGTATAAGTTCTTTGAAAATGTATTTGGAGCATTTTAATAATTTTGAGTTGTGAAAAAATATTTAAAAAATGGTTTTCTCCGGCCACAGCGATCACATTTTATTAATTTTAAAATCAACGGAATGTCATAGAACAAAAAAAAATTTAGGTTGTGGTCCCTATCACCGGGTGCTTTTACCCTGCAAAAAGAGTTAGGATCTTTTGTAACACCTTGTATTGTTTAGAACAGGGATTCCTAAAGTGGGGGACCCCTGGGGGTCGATTTTGGTTTCCTAGAGGTCGACATAAACGAAAACTGATTTTGGGGGTCGACGAGGTCTAAAAATCGAACCCTATTAAATTAACACAATGAAGTCAACTTTACTCACTTAACCAAGTTCAAAGTTTTCCAATCGGTAGTCGTACCTTAGTACCTAGGTATTTTGTATCAATAGGAAAAAACTAAAGATAGGCCCCCTTATTCATAATAGTCTGCTAACTTAAAGCATTGCTAATTCCCACTCTGTCTTCTTCTATTGACATAAGTCAGAATGAAAAATAACACTCTGTTTTAAGTTAGCGGACCATTATGAATAAGGGGGTTGATCTTAAAAGTAAGTAATTTGGCCATGGGGGTATAAGGTAACAGTTCATTTTGGAAAAGGGGTCTCTTGTCCAAAATAGTTTGGGGATCCCTGGTTTAGAAGATAGAGACGCTATTGGTTACAAATCTAAAATACAAGTAGAGTTCACTCCACAAACTCTGTGGTTCACTCAGAGACCGGGGTCTGAGTCTGGTCTTGTCTTCGATCAAGGATAAAACTAGATACAACATATAACTCTGAAATGTGTCTGGAAAAATAGATGCCCAAATTGCCTTTGGGAGCTTATTTGCTCGTAGTCCATGCATTTAAATTAAAACTGTACACTAATGCAATAAGGTTGACATTCGAATATTAGACGTATGGTCGAAATGATGTTTCGTATTGTTCTGTTGCTGATATCTTTTGTTTCTGTGGGGACAAGTTTTTATTGCGATTTTAAACGTAATGCGGATTCTATGGGATTTAGTTCGGTGGGTCTTGTAGTATCGCAAAGGTATTTTTAAAATAGATTTTTCAAATTGATAGGTATTTGATTTTAGTCAGCATCACGGATAATTGCGTTTGTGAATAATAATTTGCAGTAGGTTTATTTCATGTTTTCTTAGATTTCTCCAGCACCATACATAAATAATTTAAACTACACTTAATTATAACGATCGAAAACGATTGTTATACCTATCCGATAAAGGGCCGTAAAATCAATCACAGTTTAAACCAAAAAAGCTACTTTAAACCCTATCTGTCGATTAATGTTCATACAAAATGCGAGGTTTAATCTATGGTCTGAGTTTATACTGCGATTGATATTACGGGCCAAAGTGAATTTAATTAATTAAATCACCTTTGGAACCATTATGTTAAAGAAACGCTTATGCTCAAATCGATACTATTTTTCACTCCAACTTTAAACACACTGCACTCCTTCAGACTGTTTATCAAATACTTATAAGTTATGCAAACGAAGTAAACTAAACTTAATGCCTACTTATAAAATAATGTAAGGTCAGTGTAGTGGTTATGGCCCATCGCGAAATTAAAATTATTTGCCATGCTTGCGTGACAGGAATCTCCAATATGGCTAGGGTTCGGCCGTTGTTTACGCCTAGTCAAAAATAAATGTTGAAAATTCAGTTGCTTATTACAAATGAGTCCTATTATCAAACTACTTTACTTTATTGAAGGTGTTGAGAGTTTATCATTGCATGGTTATACCGATAAAGTGGATATAAATGTTTTTTTTTTGTATAGATACAATTAAATAGAGATCTCTATTTAATTGTCTAACATAGGCCCGGCTTCTGAATTCAGAATTTTACTAAGTATACCTAACTATCGTTCTGTCACGTTATTTTGTAAGAAATCCTTAGAGGCAGAAAGATATTTAAGTACTTGCTTAGCGAATTTCTCAAATCAGAACCCGGCAGATAGTGAATCAGTAGTTGCTGTCTTAACAGCAGTGGATGAATCTAGAAATAAGAAAGACAAATAAAATTATGTCCTGATCCGAGTCAAGTAGTAGTGTGTAACGCCTTTAAAAACAAAGATATTAGTTTTGGGAAACGACAAAACTGAAACCTTTACCCTATAATCAGATATTCATAATGTCTTACTTAAAAAAAGAAAATGACGTCTTATAATTATACCTACTTAATCATTTGCTATGAATGAAGGTTGCCGCAAATTATTATTTTTTTTTGTTGAAAGACCGTGGTACCTCGGCTACATGCACCAGCCAGTCTACATATAAGAGTCCTAGCGAGGCATTCGGGTTGTGGTGCTAGAGTGGTACAGTCGGCCACAGTCTCAGATACCCCTTTTTGTTCGATTGGCGCCCTTATGCCGCGCGCGGTAAGAGCTGGGCCCTTAGCCTGTAACGCAATGGCGGTTAAATGGCGTCCCGGCAGAAGGACAAAACCGGGCTCTCCTCGTTTTTCTCCCACAACCAGAGAACGAATCCTCTAGAATTAGAATCAAAATATTCTTTGCTGTACTACAAAAACATTAAAAGTACAGACAGCGTTAGCAAATCGTAATTGAAGTCGTCACCTGACAGCCCATTTTGGCACCATTGTGTTACAGGCTAAGGGCCCTGCCATGGGGTATCTGAGATTGTGGTCGACCGTACTACCGAAGGATGCTGAGGATAAGACAGTTGGGTCCATAGAGTCACGAACTGTGGAAGTTCTAATGTGCATTTTTTTATGTATTGCACTACAAAAATGCTACAACACGACGAAGCGATAAAAAAACTTTTGTCAATTTTCAACTATTTTTTCATTTAGTTTTTGCCTCCGCCTGGGGAGTTGTATCCACCGATCCCGGGATCAGATGGATGTCTCCACGGATCCCGCCGAGTTGTCTCCACCGATCCCGGGATCAGTGGAAACATCAAAATTAAGTTAATGTTTGTATCCTGTGATCCCGGGATCGGTGGAGACAACAAAATAGCTGTTGGGCAAGCCTACTCCTTTTATGCTTATACAGCAAACTAAAAATGTAAATCTTATTTTATTTTACTCGAGCGAGAGGCAATCTTTACGACCAATTTAGAGATAAAGCTATAGGAACTTACCTATATCGTAAAGAAATTCGTCAGTGATAGAAACGATGATACAAATATACTAACCTCCAGTCGATATCAAATGGTCACACACATAGGAACAATGGCACTTGATTTTTCTAGAAACTAAGGTAATGAGGTAAACGCGTGTTTTGCACAAAGCAGCCGAGTATCGGCAAAGGGCGTCTGACACTGAGCAATCTCGACTTCTCAGGCCTTGCATGACTCGAGAGCTAAGTAATCCTGTTACTTCATACTGACTGATGCATATCTAAGAGCGCCTGTACACTGGCATGTTTTAATAATCATACTTTATTTTATTTTATTCTATATTCTTGATAAAAATGCCCCAATTTTTCAAATTACTTGCCAAGGGTAGGATCATACAATTTTTTTAAAAGATGGAGTGTCAAAGTTAGCATAAATATTTTTTCAAATCTCAAACTTTTTTTTTAGTCAACTGAAGTGTTAACTATTTGTAAATGCGATTTGATGGCATGATGATTAAGGATTATGTAAAGAAAAACACGGCAAAATTTGTAAATATGCGACCACATTATGTGGTCTAGGTTAATCTATAAAAAAAAATCAAGGTAAAGCCTATAATTTCTAAACGATGCGACCACATTTTTTTTATTTATTTTTTCTATAGGTACAGTTATGACCTGCCCTTTCACATGCCTTTCACCCAGTTCCCGCTTGACAATCATGCTCGACAAGCATTTACATTTTTTTAGAGGGCACACCTTGTTCCTTGGATCCTAGGTAAACAAAAAGTCTTTTATTCTTCACATGCACGAACAATCGCACGTTATTGTTTTCTGGGTGAATGAAATATGTATGTTTTGGGATGGCGTAGTGAACGTGTTGTGTGTGTCCGTGAACATGTGAAAACGTGAACCGTTGGTCCCGGTTGTTTATGTTGTTGATTAATAAATATTCTCTTTGTTAATAACAATCGTTAAGCCATGTCAGAGACCCTTTGGGTGGCCTAAAAACTCTGACACCAGGGGTGGCCACTACCTCATACGATTACCTACCTAACGTGTGAAAAAACATAATTTCTAGACCAAGAGCAATAACACTAGTGTTTCTACAACTGCATATTATGTTTGCATGTGTGTGACAATTACGTAAGCAAATAGTTTTAATGCAAATAAATGCAAGTACACACGAACGCTTAACACTCGCCCGTAGTGCACGCGTCTGCGTGCTGTCTTGTGTAGGTACAGTGGGCCACACGCTAGGATACCCATTTTTGTTCGATTATGCCGCGCGCAGTAAGAGCTGCCATGGGGTATCTGTGACTGTGGCCGACCGTACCTACTAAGTTTATGTAGTAAATCGGTAGAGCTCGCTCTACGTAAAGCCTTGTTAAATTAGGTCCACTTCAGGATAAGAATAACACATACCCTCAGCCCCTGTATTCTCTAAAATATCCACCATAAAAATAAGCGTTTCTAAATGTAAAAAAAAATTGTTCATTTCAATAAGGGCAATTTTTTTGTGTTTTGACCCTCGACGGTTGGGTGGTTTTTTTTACATAATAATTGCACATTGTGACGTCAATGTCACAGTGAATGCTCACATAATCGCACACTACTTAATCAGTCAGCAAGACATTGTACGGTCAGTGACACGCTGAGATACACCTTTTCTAGGGTTTCGTATATCAATAGGCAAAACGGGACGGATCACGTTTAAAATTAATTGAACGAGCGAGCGAAGTTCTCCAAGTCTACTGGAACAATCCGGCGTTTGTATGTTTGTACATACATAATGTTTGTATGTATGTTCGTTCGACGATAACTTGAGTAAATTTGGTCGGGTCATCATGAAATTTGGTAAGCGGGTAAATTAAATTAAGAGAATTTTTAAGATCGAACATGAGCTAAATCTGTCGTGGGGTTACCGAGATATGGGGTTGTAAAGTTTATATGCAATGCGCGCGCGCCTGCGCAATTGGGGTTAACAAAAAGTTACACACTCGTGAGTTCATAGTTAGGGGCGAACCACTAGTTAATTTACGCCCGTGTTTGGGTCGCCGACTTACACAATGTCTACCAAATTTCAACTCAATCGGTCCAGTAGTTTAGGAGCAAATTAGCTGTGACAGACGGACGGACATACAGACAGCCGGTCAGACAGACTGAAGCACGAGTGATCCTATAATGGTTCCGTTTAACCCTTCCCCTTTGGAGGTACGGAACCCTAAAAATGGCCCATGGTATGTAGAAACCCAGATCTTACTGCAGGTGGCATTAGTGCGTCAATAAAAAAGGTGTATCTCATAGTGTTGCTGACCGCACAGTGTACAGGGTCTCTAATCAAGCGACTTCAGTGCTAGGACTATAATGCAGGTAATTAACTGTTAAGCTTTTTTTCTTTTTTCATATCCTCTGTTGCAGTTTGCAAAAAAAAACTGGTTAAGTTAGGTAGTTTGTGTCCACGGTCACCTAACTAACCTTCAAACTAAATCTAGAGCTCGTATCCCTTCGCCATTCAAATTTTACATGTAAATTATGTATGAACACAAGACAGCACGTAGACGCTTACACGCTAGCACTCTACTCGGATACGTTACGGGCGACTTTGCAACGAAAGTGTAACGGACTACGTGCTGGCGTAACGTGTGTACGCATGTTATTTTTCACTGGATACTCAAGTCTGTAACGCAATAGTGTGTCGATAGGTTCCTAGTAGAAGTACAAAACCGAGTTTTCCTCGTTTTTCTCCTACAATCAGGGAACTTACTTTCTTTAATTTCTAGAATTACAATCAGAATATTCTTTACTGTACTAAAAAAACAATAAAGGACCGACAGCATTAATAAATCGTAATTGAAGCCTAAAACTGGGAGCCTATCGAGGCACCATTGCGTTAGAGACTTGAGGACAAGATATATAAAATTAAAAATTAAATAGAAATAGAGAAAAGATTCAAAATTTGGAAAACGCCTGCAAGAGAAATACAGGCAACAGTGAACAAAACAGCAGCTTGAAGCTGACCCTCGAAACCATTAAAAATCCAGGCGCTTGGAGTTTCGTCGATGACTATGACTTACCATGAGAATAAGTATAAATAAATAATAGTTCAGTGGCCTCTAATAAAAAAAAAACGAGAAAAGAAAAGAAAATAAAAAAAAAGTTCTAACTGTTTCCGCCCGGGATCGAACCGGGGGCCTTGTGCGTGTGAAGCACACGTGATAACCGCTACACTACGGAAACTTGACATTTGTGAGCGAAATACTCTACTCTGTTAAACGAGCTACTTGATTTATAAATAACAGTAACTTAAAATAACCAAGTCTCTTAGTTCTCTAGAATCCTATACATATTCTAGAATATTTTATTGATTAGAATCTGATTAGACTACTTAATTAGAGTACTTTCATACAGCCTTGAGAAATTCTCTACTGCTTGGAATCCCCATAAGACCGCGCGGCATAAACACTAGTCAATCGAAAATAATACAGGGTGTTTCAGAAAGGTCCTGCAAGCAACTTTTACTGTGGAGCCAAGCGCGAAATTTCGAAAAAAATATCAGCTGCTCCTTATCTACAAATGGTACAGTAGGTATCGAATTTTATTTAACTTATGGAACAACAGTTTTCAACGCACTTCGTCCCAAAGTAAATATTGATTGTATTTATAAAGAGAAGCGAGCGACCCTCTTCATTGTCATAGGACCTTTCTGTTACACCCTGTATAACCCTCCTTTTGGGCGGTCGGGTAAAAAGGGGTATCCCTTGCATTTCACCTGACGGTAGGCGTCCGCTGGTAGAGAGAGAGAGAGGACTTTTTTGGTAGGTAAGTACCTCTAACTCAACTCTCAAAATGCCGTAGCTCTGGCAGCCCCAGAGGCGCTGGTCGTGAGGTGAATGGCCGACGAGATGGAAAGTGACGTCGCCGCGTGGGAACTGGTACAAGTAGGTACCTAGATTAGGGTCACAGTAGAGGGAAGAGAGCAGTACTCTTACTACATACGAAGCGCATACAGCTTTGTTGGACTAGCCATTCTTAATCGATGTGCGAAGTTAAGACGCCATACGTCTCACAACTAGCGCCGCCAATGGAAAAAAAATCATATCTTTTTTTGGATGCGTTTTTAGCAAAAAACGCTCCTGCGATTTCTCAACGCGAGGCTTAACTATTTTTAGGACCTAAGGTTTGGATTCCAGGATTGGATTTCTTACGAATGCAATCGATTCTCGCCAAAAGTGGCCACTTTTGGCGAGAATCGATTGCATTCTTAAGTTCTAGGATCTGGAATCCAAACCTTTTTTTTTTTTTTTTTAATCTTTATTGAAGGGTTTGATCACAAAGTGATCATGTCACCCTAATAGAAAACATAGGTATAAGGTAATATAAATCTTATATAAGAGTAAAGTTATAATGATAAAGTTTCCGTTCTTAACTTAATGCAAATCTTAACTAGTTTAAGTGTTAAATTAGCCTCCTCTGACAAAGGAGAGGCCAGGGCAATGTTACATCCACCTGTCTCAAACAGGTAGCTGTAACACGCCTGCCCTCTCTGGGGCTCGTTCCGAGCACACTCCATCACCACATGGTACACGTCTTCTAGAACATTGCATTCACTACAATTAGGTGAGTCTACTTTTCGCATCATGTATCCAAACTTATTCAATGGAATGTGCCCGGAACGCAATCTAAAGAACAACACAGCATCACCTCTACTAAGGCTAGCGTTATCAAACCAGGGAACTCGAAGAGGGCAGCATTGTATGGTTCTGTACCAGATACCCTTCTCAACCGACCTCTGATCAAAGTGCTCCTTCCACAATTCGTAGCATTGGTCTCTTAATATTGGAAGCATGTCTGAAAAAAGTGGTGTACATCTCAAGGGATAACCTTCTGTTGATGCAGTTTTGGCCATGATGTCAACCTCTTCGTTTCCCATAATTCCAACGTGAGATGGAATCCACTGCAAAACTATTTTTTTATCTTTAGACTTGAATTTAACAATTGACTCCATTATCACGTAGGCTATCGGTATACCTCGACTATTCGAGGTGCAACGAGCCAAGTGTTGTAAAGCACTCTTTGAATCACAAAGAATGACAAATTTGTTCGAAACTAGAGATTGAGCATAAGAAAGACATTCTAATATAGCGAGCAGTTCAATATGCATAATCGATAAGTTAGCCTCAATTTGGAATTTCATATTAGTATGTAGCTGGGGGTCGTAAAATGCGGCACCTGCTCCATTTCTGTCCTTTGAGCCATCTGTGTATAGTTGATAGAAATTTGAGTAGTTACATCTAATCATTGTATCGCTTTTTTCTTTTAAATAAGCAGACCCCAGGGTTTTCTTAGATTTTTCAACCCCTTCTATCTCTAGGCTTATGACAGAGGACAGGTCAATGTTTGCTACCCATGTGTCCAGGCTGTATATTTCTAAGATTTCACTGGCGTGGATAGAGAGATCTTTCATGGATTCGTGTATAATTGCTAGTAACGGTTTTCTTTTTTTAGCCCAGTATCTATCGCCGCTATGCCTACATAACTCAATGATTGTCTTTATGTTTTCATTATGCGAGAATGATTTTGACTTTAACCAAAATTTACCTGCCAAGTAACGTCGACGAATGTGTAGCGGATGGATAGTTAATTCGCTTTCCATCACATGGATGGGCGTACTCCTTATGAAACCTCCTATCACTCTCATTGATTGATTTTGCACTTTGTCAAGTTTTTGGAGATGGCATTTGGCAGCGCAGTCATATAAAAAACTTGCGTAATCTAATCTGCTTCTAATAATTGATATATAAAGCCTTCTAACATGTTTTGGGTGAACACCCCACGATGAACCAGCAAGAACTTTCAAAGTGTTTAAAAATTTCAAAGTTTTTTGGCAAGTTTCATTAACATGTTTTCCCCACAGCAAGGATTTGTCTAACCACAGCCCCAGATATTTTATACTATCTACTTGTTCCAATGGATAGCCATGAATATTTAAAGATATATTATCATTCCTAAAACGCCGGCTAAAGAGACAGAATTTGGTTTTTCTAGCCGAGGTTTCTAATCCTAAGTTATGAATTAGTCTAACGAATGTATCTAAAGCTCTTTGTATGCTCACCGAAGCTTCTAAAATATTTGAATTAGAGCTATACAACACAAAATCATCAGCATATTGCGAAATTTTTACATGTATAATGTTTTTGATTACTTCTATGGTAGCAGCATTGAACAATAATGGTGACAATGGGTCGCCTTGGGCTAGGCCTCGTCCGGTAGTCCTACATAGTTCCTGCGATTCAGATGACTGAATTTGTAAAGCTCTCAGTGACAAAAAGTTCCAAAGATAATTACATATAATATGACCCAAACCCAGGCTGTCTAGTGCATTTAATAGAATCCCTATGTCAACATTATTGTATGCACTGTCTATGTCTATAAAGCAGCCTAACGTTATTTGTTTTTTTGAAAATGCAATTTGTATACTTGAAACTAACTGCGTCAGGCTGTCCAGACACGATTTAGATTTACGGAAGCCAGCGGTAACATGAGAGAGAAGGCATTTCTTTTCTAGATACCACTCTAGTCTGTGATTAATAATTGCATGGAATATCTTACAAGGGCATGACATTAGTGATATGGGTCTAAATTCAGGTAAACTATTATTTAAACCAGGTTTTGGCACAGGAACTATCTTAATATCCCTCCACTGACTTGGTACAAATCCAGATGACAAGAAGGTATTGTAAAGAGAGAGTAAACATTCTTTTCCTGAGTCCGGTAATCTTTTGATCATTGAAAACGATATATTATCTACGCCCGGAGCCGTATCTTTAGATTTTATAGCTCTCTCAAGTTCCTGTGCCGAAATCTGCATCGAAAGTTGTTCATTGTTTGACTTGAACAGAGGTTTACATGGACTGACGTAATCAGGGGTTAATTTATAAAGTAAATTCTCAGCCTTTTCGTTATCTATGTAAGTTTGAGGTGACCTATATCCTTTCAACCATCTCATTCGATGCCACATCTGACTAGAAGAAGTAGTGCTATCAATACTATCGCAAAATGTTTGCCAAGACTTGATTTTAGCATTACGGATGGATCTTTGTGTACTAGCAGTCTTTGCTTTCAGTCGGTCTAGGTTTTCAGGTGTAGGATTTTTCCTAAAAGTTGTTAACGCCAGCCTTCTTTCTGCTACAGATTTCGACAGATCCTGACTCCAATACGGCTTCGGTTTAAATTTTTGTAGCCTCTGAGGGCTATTACATATTTTAATGTATGGAATATTCTCTTCTGAAGCTCCGTTTAGCATAGCAATAAACTGATCGTAAGCTTCTTGTGGGTTCGATGACATATGGCTTGTTGAAATAGCATTATCACAGAAACGGGAGTAGCCCTGCCAATCTGCCTCCTTGAAATTCCTCTTACTACGTAACATCACGGGGCCCGTCATATCAGTGGCTATCTTGATGACTAGATGATCGCTTCCCAAGTTTTCATTAGTCACATTCCAACTAAATCTTAGTGCTATATCCGATGAAACTACAGTGAAATCGGGCGAAGTTGTTTGCAGTCTTCCTTCTACCATTTTAATGCGAGTGTGTGAGCCGTCGTTAAGGCAAATACAGTTGTAGGTAGTAAGTGAGTCAAATATTCGACTGCCACGAGAATCCGTCTTGTATGACCAAGTTGTGTGGTGAGCATTAAAATCTCCCGCTATTAAAGATTTACTGTTGACTAAGGAAAATAGCTGGTCCCAGTCTGCCTGAGTAGTGGGTACATCCGATGGGCAATAAATCGCCAAAATATTCTGTAAGTGCTCACAGTTAAGTAGCTTGATGTGTAATACTTGAATGCCTATGTTGCTTATTCGCACCGGACACATTAGGCATTTTACTGTAGAATGTGTTATTATTGCAATCCCACCGTATGCGTCATCCCTGTCCTGGCGGTGGATATTGTACCCAGAGATTCTCAAACTGCTATCTTGTTCCAGCCAAGTTTCACTTAGGATTGCGATGTGAATTTTTTCTTGCGTCAAAAGTTGTTCAAAGGCAATTAATTTTGGGCGAAGACTTTGTGCATTCCATTGGCATATATTTAATTTACGTAGGTTGTTGCTCTGCATGATATTTGAATAGGAGGTTGAAAATAGGCAATTCGGAGATATATTTGACTGCGAAACGTGAGATCCATTCCCAAACTGTTGACAAGCATCTTTGTATTTTAGTTTCAGAATTATGTCTTTTGGACCATATTATATCTTTTATCCTCTTAAAAAGTTCGGAAAATGAATCCTTTCTGCTTTCTCCATATGTACTTCTATCCTCATGTTCATCTGAGTCCGAGCTAGAAATCTCATTTGAGGGACAAGAATAAGAATTATCTTTCTCCTTCTTTTTCTTCTTCGGTTTAGTTTTCGTAGGTTTGGTCGGGCGTTGTGGAAGAGGTTGAGTGCCACTGGTTACATTTTTATCATTATCAGCTATCGAGGCACACTGCACGGACGTCGGGGACTGGTCAGGCCCTGGCGCTCTGGTTTGGTTGCATTCAATTGTGCAATTTTCGTCCTTATTCGCGTATACATAAGAGCTACAGGTGGCATCTGCTGGCCGGTAGCTCTTATAGCTAGCGCTGTTATTGTTTTTCAACGGCGGGTAGGCCTCGTCGTAGTTTTTATCGTTTCTAGGTGGAGGTGAATTCGGCGGCACGTAAATAGTCATAGCTTTTTGGAAGGAACAATTGAATTCGGCCATAAGTTCCCGTACACGTTTCTCCTTGCAGTACACGGGGCAGTGTCGCGATAGGGCCATATGGAATCCAAACCTTAGGTCCTAAAAATAATTAAGCCTCGCGTTGAGAAATCGCAGGAGCGTTTTTTGGTAAAAACGTATCCAAAAAAAGATATGTTTTTTTTTCCTTTGGCGGCGCTAGTTGTGAGATGTATTTCATCGGGCGCGGTCAGTGTATGGATGGGTGACCGCTAGTGACAATAATATCTGAGCGCTTCCGTGCTTCGAACACGTTAAGCGGTTGGTCCCGGCTGCTGTTGATTAATAACCATCGTTAAGCCATGTCAGATGTCAGAAGCCATTGGGCGGCCTAAAACTCTGACACCAGGGGTGGCCATTACCTCATACAATAACCTAACCTAACTAGGTACATACAAACTGCTGAAAAGCGCCTTAGGTATACCTCTTCTAAAAGTGCCTCTCCCTCAATGGAGGTTGGCAATAAGCTCTTTGCACTGTTCCCTATGCATTGATATGATAGTATACCTAATCGCCTCTTTCGGGCCGTCTCGAGATGACACAGTATGCACGGTTCATAGTTTATAGGCATAACGCGCTTTTTCCGACAGGCGGGCCGAACGCGAGCGTGCGTGGAGGTGTTGGTAACTATTTCAAAGGCAAGGCCGATTTAGTTTACTGCTGAGTATTCTTTCTACTGTGTCAGTCAGAGCTTCAAGCTTATAAGGTACCTAGTAGATCTTTGAGATGATCTTTGTAACAAACAATCTGTTTTCGTTGCCCGCCCTTGAAAATTGCCCTCGAAAAAGGCGTGAAGTGCTAAATGCGTTTTCGTACAATTTTCATAATGTTCACTGAAGAGCAATGTCAGCAATAGACACAGACTTGAGATCCTGAGATGTGACTGAGCATCTAAGCTATGTCCGCACTAAGTCCTGTACATCAAACACAGATAAAAACTTTAATAAACAAACACCCAGACCTTTTTACGGCAAAACTGACGAAACACCAGAAACAATTTCGTGACTGGCCCGATTTAAATCCTCACCATAACTCATCCATCATCTACCTTTAGTGACCCCTTTCTCTAACCATTTAGTTTCACGAAATAGGCCACCAAAATATTCTTCAGACAACGACTCTATAATTTTGAACAACGACTCTATAGCTCTAAAATTAAAGGATATATTTGTTTGATAGTGATTGGTTCACCACGGTTGCAAATGTCAGGGCTATTGGAAGGCATTTACCTTCCACCTCTTCTCTTTATGTGAAGCGTGAGTATTTAAATGTTTTTGACCACAATAAATGCCTTATTTAAACATTCTCGGGCAAAAGTTGTAAAAAGACAATTCGGAAGGCAAAGTTTTTTGTTCGAAAGTCCGTTATTGGCTTAATCTTATCTTTAGACAATATTGAGAAACTAATTTAAAAAAAAAAAATTTTGGTCCAGTAGTTTTGTTTTTATGCGCTAAAATGTTTTGTTCCTATGACCGCCAACAGTATGCAGACCGTCGCGTGACGTCATAAAACCGTATTTTTGAAACGTTCTAAAATCCAAACTACTGAACCAAAATAAAAAATATTGAAATTAGTTTCTCAATATTGTCTAAAGATAAGATTAAGCCAATAACGGACTTTCGAACAAAAAACTTTGCGTACCGAATTGTCCTGTGCCAGCAATGATCGCCGGATTGTTTGCTCGCTTCGCTCGTTCATTAATTTATAATTTGACATTTCCCTGTATCAATCTAACAGAGTACTTAAGTACTAGAATATCCCACACTCACATAACTTCTAAATTCTCGGAACCGTCGCTTAGTATCACCTGTTTTCGTTCAAACGATTGCGGCCCCTAAGGCGAAGGACATAAGTGTCAAAGGGCCAGGTACGGCCAGCAGCGGTAAGGTGCAATGCTCAGTACGTGGCATTAATCACTGCGGAGTCTGTTCCGCTGATCTGGATTACATTTGGGTACCGACAGCAAAACAAGTGAAACATTCGTATTTTTTATTATTTGAAAGGGTTTTTTTTACATAGAGCAGGATCATCATCATCATCAGCCCACCTCTGCCCACTGTTGGGTATAGGCCTTTTTTCCCGCGCGCCACCTCTCACGGTCCCTCGCCATCCGCATCCATGGACCCTCCGCCGCTGTGACAATGTCGTCCGACCATCGGGTTGCTGGTCTGCCCACTGAAGCTTTAAATCAAGCCGTCAAATCTCTATAAGGTCCATCAAGCTGGATACGCTCAAGTTTTTTTTTAACCGAAAACGAAAAGACTAAGAAGTAAAGTTGCGAAAGTTGAAGAAGAAGACCTGGGGCCTGTAACACAATGGTGCCAAAATGGGCTCCCGGTTGACGGTTTTAATTACGATTTATTAATGCTGTCGGTCCAGTGTCGGTCCTTTTAATGTTTTTGTAGTACGGCGAAGAATATTATGAGTCTATTTCTGGGGGATTAGTTCGCTGGTTGTAGGAGAACAACGAAAAAATCACGGTTTTTTACTTCTACCTGGGACGCCATTGATACGCCATTGTGTTACAGGCTAAGGCCCCTGAAAACCACCCCTCCAAGATAGCACCTAAATGGTGTCCATCTGGAACACGGAAGAGAGGACGCCCTAAAACTACGTGCTAGCACAAAGTCACGATAAAAGTTATATCCCATTATCGGCTATCGCCAACTTGCTTTATTTCACCGCGAGATGGCGCTAACCGATAGTGGGATAAAACTTTTATCATGAAATCGTGCTCCCCTAGCAGGCGTCGATCAGTGCAACAGGAGGCAAACCGTCTTGTATCGGAGTGTTTCTGGACCTCGCAAAGGCCTTTGACACCGTGTCAACCGCACTTCTACTTAGAAAACTAGAACGACTGGGAATTAGAGGTACCCCTCTTGACTGGTTTCGCTCCTACCTCAATAATAGACGACAATGTGTTAGGATTGGTGAGCACTCAAGCGGACAGAGAACAATAAACTTTGGTGTCCCCCAAGGAAGTATTTTGGGCCCGACCCTGTTCATTGCTTATCTAAACGACATAAACTCACTCAGTCTTAAAGACTCTGAACTGTACTGCTACGCTGACGACACAGCAGTGATCTTTGATGGCAATACTTGGGAATCCGCACACCAAACTGCTGAAGCAGAAATGACACGCCTGGGCAAATGGCTGAGTTCAAACTTACTTACGCTTAACGCAGATAAAACGAAATATATAGCATTTCATAAGACTGCCGCATCCGAACCTCCTTCGTCGCCTAACATAAAAGTACACACCTGCAACTCCTATGCAAATAACGTCTCTCAAGCCCCTTCTACGACATGTACATGTGCACAGATCCAAAGAACCACCTCGATTAAATATCTTGGTGTCACTTTGGACCAAAAACTTACATTTGAAGAACACATCCATGTCCTCTCCGGAAAAGTAAGGAAACTAATTTACATAATGAAAATTCTCAGGCAAAGTGCAAACAAAGAACTTTTGCTTAACATTTACGTCGCTCTATGCCAATCTCTCCTCTGCTACTGCATCCCCGTCTGGGGTGGAGCTGCGAAAACTATTATGATTGAAGTAGAAAGAGCTCAAAGGTCAATATTAAAAGTAATGTTACGAAAGCCCTATAGATACCCCACCGAGACACTTTACCAAGACGCCAAAGTTCTGAATGTACGTCAACTTTTTATCAAACTCGCCACGATAACTGTCCACAAGGCTTTCATAAACT
Organism: Zelleria hepariella; assembly: GCA_949319315.1. Lineage (NCBI taxonomy): Eukaryota > Metazoa > Arthropoda > Insecta > Lepidoptera > Yponomeutidae > Zelleria > Zelleria hepariella. The sequence continues at coordinate 630,056 of OX439396.1, forward strand.
CCTCTGAATATCCCGCTGCCATTAACAAACGAGTGTACAAAGCCCCCACTCAAGCTGTAGACAGTGCCTTCGCTCGAAGACATAGCCACTACCTACACCCTTACATCCATAACAAGGTGGTTAAAAAATGCGACATAAAAAACCTTATCACCTCGAAAGCCAAAACCATAGTACACAAATACTTGCTAGATTTGAGCTATGATGACACGGAGACCCTAATAAGTTGCAAAAATATTAATACATTAAATAATTAAACCCAATATGCATAAGAAGGTATACACATCTATATATGTATACATGTATACAACTATATATGTATAAATAATTTCTATACCTATCTATCTATATTTTATTTTTATTTATATTTCTATGTTTATAATTTTAATACACTAATTAGTTTAGAAAGTCATAACATTAGAACACTAAATTTTTTTTTTTAATCATTCAATTCTTACACTTTTGTTTATAAACAATTATGTCTCAACTATTTGTAAATTGAGCTGCCACCTATGCTAAAGTCTAAATTATATTATGTACAACCATATTCTTAGATCGCCACGACACGGGTTCGCCTAGTGTGGGATCACTGCCCAATCAAGCATAAAAGTACCAACGGATAAATGTTTAATTACCCTCTGTACTTAGTTTAAGCAACCACTGTATTTCTAACCATGTTTTACTTTTATAGTTCTTAAGTTTGAATAAATATTTTTGTATTTGTATTTTGTATTTGTCTAGGAATGAGCATATCCGAGCTTGAGATGAAGGCGCAAAATCGGCCAGATTGGAAAACTGTTTTGAGAGCCCTATGTCCCTGACTAGGGATAACAGAAACTGATGATGATGATGATAATTCGCCATTGACCCTGCATTATGTAACCAAAAACCATGATTACTAATAAACGTCTTTCTATCTTCTATCTACCTTCTACAGCGAACTTCCGCTCGCTGATCTTCTATCATTATTTGTGGCCGGCGTAGAAGATTTGTTTAGTCTCGCCAAGAACACAAAGGCATATGACGGCCAACCTCCAATAGTGGAGACGCACCAGAAGAAGAAAAATGTAATAATTACTACCTACAAACTACTGATGAACTTAAACAAAAACATAGGATGACTAATGTAGTAAAGTGGGTCAAAGTTATGGTCGGCTACCACAGTCGGCTACGCATATAATCTTTTACAGAAAAAAAGGCATTGATAATCTGCAGTGGTTTTATTCATTCAATAAAAACATTTACCTTCCGTCGTGTATTGATTTAAGGCCCAAACCGAGGCATAACTAGCGCCGCCAATGGAAAAAAAAAACATAATTACCTTCTTTTAGGATGCGTTTTTTGCTAAAAACTCTCCAGCAAAATCTCAACGCGAGGCTTAAGGCTCCGTATAAGGCTAACTAACGCCACCAATGTTGAAAAAATCATATCTTCCTTCAGAAGAAGTTTCTGAAAAAATCCTAAGATGAGCTCATGCGCCATGCTTTTCTAGATTTTTAAGTGTAGGTACCCAACTCAATTTCTAGTCTTACGCTAAAAAAAATTCGATAACCGCCAAAAACGGCCGCTTTTGGCGGTTATCGAAAATTTTTTAGCTTAAAAGTAAATTTCGAAGAGGGTATCTACACTTAAAAATCTAGAAAAGCATGGCGCATAGGCTCATCTTAGGATTTTTTCAGAAACTTCTTCTAAAGGAAGATATGATTTTTTTAACATTGGTGGCGCTAGTTAGCCTTATACCGAGCCTTAACTATTTTTAGCTATTTTTACTATTTTTATTTTTAGCAACGAGGCGGGAGGTTTTAGGTTCTAGGATCTGGAATCCAAACCTAAAAATAGTTAAGCCTCGCGTTAAGATTTTGCAGGAGAGTTTTTAGCAAAAAAAATACGCATCCAAAAAGAAGCTATATTTTTTTTTTTCATTGGCGGCGCTAGTTGTGCCTACTATTGTGCCTTAAGCGAGAGAAATAATTTAAATAAAGTAATGTTTTGCACACCGTACCGGCGGAACGGGTCGCGCCACACATGTGGTGTCGCGCGGGTCGATCGACTCTTGCGCAACTAAACGCGCGGCGACGAGCGATCGGCGGTGGAAAGTGCTTGGCTGTAGCCGCACCCTCGGCCTCGTGTGTGTGGTGTGTGGCTTCTTATCAGGGACTTGTTGCTGCTTATCTGACGCTGCAGGGGAGACTTGAGGGGAGAGATTGATGGGGCCCAACTTTTGTTCCTGTTGTTGTTGGTGTAAGCCTACCCTGTTGGCTTACCATACTCCGTGCAATTTTAGTGGTTTTAAAGCCGAAGGTATTTAGTCGCACTCGTGATTCTGAGCCAAATTCCAAAATTTTACTTCAAAACGAGCGAAAAAAAACACTTCCCAATACAAACGGCTATTGCCAATCGACACCATTTGTAAGGAGAAGTGAATTTTTTTTTCGCGCATTTTGCAATGAAATTTTGTAATTTGGCTCAGAATCACCAGTGCAACAAAATACTTTCAGCCTTCCGTGCTTCGGAAGGCACGTTAAACCGTTGGTCCCGGTTGTTGTTGATTAATAACAACCGTTAAGCCATGTCAGAGACCCTTTGGGTGGCTTAAAAACTCTGACACCAGTGGTGGCCACTACCTCATACGATTACCTACCTAAACCACTAAAATTGCACGGTGTATAGAGCCACATGAGCCTACCTTTAATTCGGCTCTCTCGGAATAGAGACACATGTGTCCTTAGCGCGATACCATTAGGCTGCTCTAATTTTGTGGGCGATAAAAAGCGAGTACAATTTTCCCAAAAAAAAATTCCGAATTTTCCAAAGAAAATGAGCCCGAACGAATTACTCCTGATTCCGAGCCAGAAGGCTACTCCATCTAAAACAAATTCCCAGACACTTCAGCGCCGAGTGGTCTCTTCACCCGTCTAGTGTGAGTGAAGGTGCCATTGGACGCTGTATAAATCATCTCATTACGTAGATGCAAAGGCCTTCGTTTTTTCGACCCATGTCTCTTAGCAAGATGAGCTCATTCTATGATGAAGGCAAATAAGTAGGTAAAGGTATCTAGATTCCTACTTATGATTGAAATTGTCTGTCTGAAACAATCGTTACATTCATCTTGTCCATAATCTTTTAATCTACCCTGTAATATTTAAACGATGGCACTTGCTTGCTTGGCAGACGACATAGCCTTCCATCCACTCAAAGAAAACTTATTCTATCTGAGCACCCAGCTGCTGAGTTCGAAGTATGCCAGTTTTCGACGTAAGTATAAAGATAAAATAATGGAAAGGATAATGATGGCGTGCAAGTTTATTCTAAAGCACATTTTTTTATCCCCAGTTCATTTTTTTGTCAAGTTTATTCTGGAGGCGCTCTTTTCAGAAAGCGGCTGCATAAACTGGACTAATTATACTGATGGAAAAGGCTTGAGAGGCTGTCGCGCAAGACCGCAAAAATGGAGATCTCTTTTTCGACCCCTATGATTCAAGATTCAAGATTCAAATGTTTTTATTCAATATTCCATAAATAAATTATTTACATTGAACGTCAAAATATTATCTAAAGTAAAAAATGTATATAAATCAGATACTTATTACTATCTAATAATAAGTATCTAGCTACTTTTTTTTCTCCAGCTTCACTAGCTCTGATCGTTCTTGGAGAAGAAGCATGGTAAAGAAACTCCAAGGATCTCGTGCTTAAAAAAAAAATATGTCGTTGATAAGGGATAAAGAGATCCGACCATACACCTCGCAATGTCAAAAAGCTATCAGATCTTATGTAGCTATCAGATCTTATGTAGCTATCAGATCTTATGTAGCCAAGCTTCTAACCCTACACGCCCAAACTCTACATCACAAACTCTACACCTTCGTCAAAATATGTGGCTTGGCCGTTTCGTTACTAAAATAACTTGTAATAACAGAAAAGTAATGAACACATTTTTCACATTTCGTCCATATGACGGTAGCGAATTGGCCAAATCACACATTTTGACTAATTTGCACTAGCGTGCCCCCAAATGTCACCATCATTATTATAATCAAGCTTGTAGCGACCCCTGTCGGGCGCTCAGGAAACTGCTACATACTCGAGCTGTCAATCGCTACTCGCTACAATCCTGCATCGCGCCAGCAAAATATCTTTCGTAGCTGAGTATACATATATAGAACGTCCAACTATGTTCAGTTGGACCCGGCCGATGCCCAAGCACAACATCTGCTTGGCGGGTTTCCCTTTAATAGTGAGGAGCATGATCACCCGCTCCTCCTACAAGCTTATTTAGAGCTAAAATGTCAAGGGTATTTTTGTACCTATTATTTTACCAGTGTATGGAGGCCTATCAGAGGTCACGTTACATAAGCCTACGCTCCATTTTACACGCTGCACCGCGTCGTCGGCTCGAGAAAGATCGCATCGCTCTACCTTCGCCATCTCTCTTCATTGTAAGTTTTCGAATTTTAGTATGGAACAGCTGATAATAATATTATTTTCGAGATTTCGCACTTGGTCCCATAGCAAAAGTTGCTTGTGTTGGTGGGTTAAGTGGCCCCTTTTCAGTGTAACAGGACCTTTCTGAAACACTCTGTATGCAAACTTTGATCAACAACATTCGCATACAATGCAATTTTTGGACGTTTGGTTCGTTAGAGAAGAACTGTTTTGACTTCTCTATCAAGTGGTATTAATATACTCGTACCTCTTGAACTATTGTTGTCCGACTGTAGGTACTGATTTATTGCAAAGTCGCCGTAGGGTGCCGATGTATAAAGGTCAATGTGCTGTCGACTGTAAGTTTCCAAACTAGGCATGCAATGCAGGCTTCTACACGATGTTCTTCATCAAAGATTGCATTCATTCACTTTCATTTTGCATGTCGGAAACGGAAAGACGAATGGATGACTATAATTAAGTAAGCAGCGAAGATTTTAGAGCAAAAAGTTGGGAACCTCAACGATTCCATTCAGTGATTTCGTTTCGTTTCCATTGATGATTTTTTGCGCAACAACAAATTGTTCGCTGACCGTGGAGTTTCAATGCCTAATTGTTATGATTTTGTTTTATTTTATGTACTTATTATTCTTACAAGATTTGATTACTGAATACGTTGTTTGTCTTATACTATAAGCCCTTTTTCGTGGGTTATTTTATCTTCTTCATATAATACGTAGAGCCTTGCGCAACCTACCCTGACCTCTGACCACAGAGAGGTAACCTACCACTTTGATTTGGCCTGAGCAGCTACCACGAGTGCTGAGTCACTGTCACTGAAAGTGATAAGTCTGATAAACAACCTTACTACTATAGTATTAGGATACATGACAGACATCCGGCACAGCTTTTTCGCACTCGTGGTAGCTACTCTGATCCAAGCCTGGTCCATCTCTACCGTTTTCTTTTTATTTTGATCGCCGGGGCAGATTTTTTTTAACACGTCAACTTCTAAATGTGTTTTCCAACCACTTTTGTTCTGCGACATTTCGCAAAGCTCGATACTTTTTATTTACCAAACGTTTCTTATCCTTTAAAAGTTTGCATTTGTTCCATTTCAGCGCGCTTTCGTGCCCCTTTACTCTCTACAACCTCCTCCAGAATCTGCTGCTCCTATTTGTTACTAAACGCCAGCAATTAAAATTTAATTACCGCTTTCACAAAAGTCGTAGGCGCAAAGTTGTTGGAAATCACATTAAGATATTGACGTTTCAGGAAAATAGTATATTTCATTACAAGTGTGGAAAGGCTGTCATTGCAAAGAGTTCCGACAAATGGCTACCCGAGCCGAGGCGCAGCCGAAGGCGAGGGTTGACAGTCGGAACAAGTTGCAATGACGGTTCCGCACGTGTACTGAACGACTATTTTTAATACAGTTGCGAAAAAATGAAGCAATTTAATCTATACTTATAATAAAACTCTAGCGAAGTCAATTCTGTACATTGAATATTTTTAGAAAAAAACAAGCAGGGGTTACTAAGTAAACTATACTTAATCCAAAAATGCAAAAAAAACGGTTTATGTCTGTCTATCTGTCTGTCTGTCTGTCTGTCTGTCTGTCTGTCTGTCTGTCTGTCTGTCTGTATGAACACGATAAACGTGAAAACCGCTGAATAGTTTTCAACCAAACTTAACATGGTCGTAACTCACGTTTCTGGGAGTAACTTAGGCTATCCGATGTTTAGAATACATTGCGGGTTGCAATTTTAACTTCGTTTTTTGTAAGAAATATGCATTATTTGGATATGGCTTCTTGAGAAGGTATGTTAAGAACGTGATACTGAACATATTTCTGCAAAAAAAAAAAAAGTCCGACTTTGAACCACATTCTCTCGAAAACCTACATTGCGGGTTGCAATTTTAACTTGATTTTTTGTAACAAATATCCATAATTTTGATATGGCTTCTTGAGAAGGTATGTTAAGAACGAGATACTGAACACTATTCTGAAAAAAAAAAATGAAAAGTCCGACTTTATTATCTCCGAAACCGTTAATTTCCCAGGCATAGTTCCTTGGGCAAAAATTTTCGTTATGATGAGGACTATACGTATACGTACGTATACGTGGTCTCCCGCTTTGTTGGCGGTCTTTTAACACTCTGTATAATAATAGCACGCTACGACTTTTGGCATTTGGGGCGCATATTGTAAATGAAAAATCGGCATTTGTTTTTATTTTATTTTGGCGGAAAATGTTAGTTCTACAAGCGTAGCATAAGGCCGGGTTAGAGCGTATCTATGGGTTTAAAACAATAGGTATTCAATAAATACTCTTTTGTTTGACGTAGAGCGGGATGGACAGAGCCTAGATACGCTCTAACCCAGCCTTATGATGCTTGCTGGAGGGAATTGTGAGTGGTTTTCGGTGGAGGTCGGACAAAGTTTATCGATGTTAGAAATGTAGTACCTACTGTTGCGTCGCCGTCGAAATGTTCTGGGTTTGAAACCACGCGAGGTTGAAATTTTTTTTGTGCCTTTTTTAAAATATTTACTCTACTGAGCCCAACTTGATATTAAAAAAATATATTTTGTTTGCCGTAGAGCGGGATAGACAGAGTTATTTGCTGTAGATACGCTCTAACCCAACCTTATGCTTTGCTTGCTGGCTTAGCATGAGAATGGGTAAGACCTTATCTATGGGCTTATAACTTTATCTATCCCACTCTACGTCGAGGGAGATACATATAAACCCCCATACTTCCCAGGCAATTCTTATGCTAAGCTCCCTGGTATCTTACACGGGCGATACCTAATCTAAACAAAACATATTTTATCATAAATGTATTGTTTAGATTAGGGCACACACACACAGACAGACACACAGACAGGCACAGCCTCATAAACACATAAACAGACACACACACACAAAGCTATCACACTTATGACACCCCTCTTTGTTGGTCGGGGGTTAAAAAAAACCTTCCTTTTGAGTTTCCCTCCACAGTCGAATTTAAATTAAATGTCAAATGTGTAAAAACGCATACGAAGTCGCGGGCACAACTAGTACTTATAATAAAACTCTAGCGAAGTCAATTCTGTACATTGAATATTTTTAGAAAAAAACTAGCAGGGGTTACTAAGTAAACTATACTGAATCCAAAAATGCAAAAAAAAACGGTTTATGTCTGTCTGTCTGTCTGTCTGTCTGTCTGTCTGTCTGTATGAACACGATAAACGCGAACACCGCTGAATAGTTTTCAACCAAACTTAACATGGTCGTAACTCACGTTTCTGGGAGTAACTTAGGCTATCCGATGTTTAGAATACATTGCGGGTTGCAATTTTAACTTCGTTTTTTGTAAGAAATATTCATAATTTGGATATGGCTTCTTGAGAAGGTATGTTAAGAACGTGATACTGAACATATTTCTGCAAAAAAATAATTAAAAGTCCGACTTTGAACCACATTCTCTCGAAAACCTACATTGCGGGTTGCAATTTTAACTTGATTTTTTGTAAGAAATATCCATAATTTTGATATGGCTTCTTGAGAAGGTTTGTTAAGAACGTGATACTGAACACATTTCTGAAAAAAAAAAAAAATTGAAGTCCGACTTTATTATCTCGGAAACCGTTGATTTCCCAGGCATAGTTCCTTGGGCAAAAATGTTCGTTATGATGAGGACTATACGTATACGTGGTCTCCCGCTTTGTTGGCGGTCTTTTATTTATTTATTTATTTATTTTAACACTCTGTATAATAGAACGCTACGACTTTTGGCATTTGGGGCGCATATTGTAAATGAAAAATCGGCATTTGTTTTTATTTTATTTTGGCGGAAAATGTTACTTCTACAAGCGTAGCATAAGGCCGGGTTAGAGCGTATCTATGGGTTTAAAATAATAGGTATCTCACTCTTTTGTTTGACGTAGAGCGGGATGGACAGAGCCATAGATACGCTCTAACCCAGCCTTATGATGCTTGCTGGAGGGAATTGTGAGTGGTTTTCGGTGGAGGTCGGACAAAGTTTATCGATGTTAGAAATGTAGTACTGTTGCGTCGCGGTCGAAATGTTCTGGATTTGAACCCACGCGAGGTTGAATTTTTTTTTGTGCCTTTTTAAAAATATTTACTCTACTGAGCCCAACTTTATATAAAAAAATATATTTTGTTTGCCGTAGAGCGGGATAGACAGAGTTATTTGCGGTAGATACGCTCTAACATTATACTTTGCTTGCTGGCTTAGCATGAGAATGGGTAAGACCTTATCTATGGGCTTATAACTTTATCTATCCCACTCTACGTCGAGGGAGATACATAATAAACCCCCATACTTCCCAGGCAATTCTTATGCTAAGCTTCCTGGTATCTTACACGGGCGATACCTAATCTAAACAAAACATATTTTATCATAAATTTATTGTTTAGATTAGGGCACACACACACACACACAGACAGACACACAGGCAGGCACACCCTCATAAACACATAAACAGACACACACATAAAGCTATCAAACTTATGACACCCCTCTTTGTTGGTCGGGGGTTAAAAAAAACCTTCCTTTTGAGTTTTCCTCCACAGTCGAATTTAAATTAAATGTCACATGTGTAAAAACGCATACGAAGTCGCGGGCACAGCTAGTAAAATAATAAAAACACAATAAACTCAACTAACTTAACATTTTTGACTTTTCCGGTAAAATGTTCTCCGAAGCATTATGTGCAATTATACTGAGTTCCGGTGGTGTTAATTAAAAAAAAACTAGGGTCGAAATTACTCATTTTGTGCAACAAACAACTAAAGCAAAGAAAATTTCTGAAAAATCAAAATGGCGCCAACCGTAGAATATAAGCAGAGTTTTTTTTTCTTCAGCCATTCTGGTAGGCAAAGGCAACTTTGCCCATACAGCCAAGTCTTCAGTAGAAGTTTTTTATTGATATGAAATGAAAATGAAATTTAATGAAATGAAACCTAACCAAACTCATTCAATCAAATCATTAAATCTGATATTGAAACAAATTAGTAGCTTCTTTTTAGAAATATACGTATTTGCATGAATCATAAAAACTTTTTTAGTAAAAACTTCATGGTTGGTTTTTCTTTTTAATAGACATTATTTTGACAGTTGGCAAAGAGAACGCACGAGTGCGGGAAAGGTAAAAAAAGCTCGAGTGTGTAATAATAGCCCACATCCCGAACGCTATACGTCCCTGCGATACGCCACTTTTTGAGCAACTGTATTAAAAAAGCTATTTAAAAATTGCTCTGTATATGGCCGGTCAGGCTAATCGTGCTAAGCAGCTATCGAAAAACAACAATCCCCTAAACAGCTCGTCCCCCAACCTTTCGTGCCGTGACCCCGCGTATCCGCACTTCGCTCTGCGCAGACGCAGCCGCAGTGGTCCAACCCGCGGCGCAACCGACGCACGCGCACCTCAGCCTTCTGGGTCCAAAGTCAATTCGATTTTTCGCGAAGTGAGTGTTGGTACTTATTAGTGCTTCGAGATCGTTTCGTTCGGTTGAATTGAAGGTATGCATCTGCTGCTACTGTGTTTTCGCTCTTAGTCCTGTCCATCCAAAGGTTGTCTGGAAGAAATCGCTTATAGCGATAAGACCGCCATTTGTAATGATTTGTAACATTTTTTTTAATATGTTTATTTGTCAAATGTTTTATAACGTGCAATAAAGTAAGTAACTCTTTATAGTACAAAAGAAATCATTTACTTACGTACTTCTGTTTTGGGTTTTCATTAAGTAAATATTGCATTTGTGTGCTCTTCGGGAATTTCAGGACTGAAAGTTGGTGAAAGGTAAGTGTAAGCTTTCATGCGTTTATTTGTTAATATATTTTGTCATTATATTTTAATCGTGTGCATTCACAACGTCCCGTAAAGCCTCTTTATTTTCACAATACGTCACTTTGCTCGATTGACGTTATGAAGGCAAATCAATGGTGTAACTCAATGGTGCCTCGATAGGCTCCCATTTACAGGCTTAAATTAAGATTTATTAATGCTGTCTGTCTTTTTAATGTTTTTCTTGTACAGTAAAGAATATTCTGATTCTAATAGGTTCGCTGTTTATAGGAGAAAAACCCTTGTTTTTCGTTTTTGCATGGAGTAGGCTTCTCCTTACTCATTCAAAATTATAGTGGTAGGTAATCTTACAAGGCCACGGAGAAGCTACTTTGACCAAATTAAAGAGAAGCTGGTTGTCGTGACGTACCAGGCTGCAAAGGAACTGGCCTGTGATCGAAGTGCATGGAGAATGCTGCACCGACAAGAGGATAACTCTTAAATATAATCATGATGAATCTTACAAGGTAGTGGCCACTCCTGGTGTCAGAGTTTTTAGGTCGCCCAAAGGGCCTCTGACATGGCTTACCGATTGTTATTAATCAACAACCTCCGGAACCAACGGTTTAACGTGCCTTCCGAAGCACGGAAGCGCTCGGATATTATTGCCACTAGCGGTCACCGATCCATGGACTGACCGAAAATTATAACTAAGTAGGTATATTTATGTCGTAAATGGCAAAGAAAGAATAACGCCGCTTCAGGGGGTCTACCGGCTAAGACGAAGCCGATTACCATTGGCAAAAATCGTAGTTCGATTTATGATAAATGTTCTGCCAGCCAGTTCATTTTACTGCCACCCAGTTCATTTTTCATAAATCGAACTTCGATTTCCGCCAATAGTTAGAGAGCTGGTGACCAATCGAGATATTTTTTCGTACAAGGCTAGGAGTTGGTAGGCTGATAGAGTAGATTTCGCTGAGTCTGGGAAAAATATTTTTTTGGCACGGCCGCGGTTGAAAGTTAGATTTTTTCGACTTTGAAAGTTTAAATGTATGGGTTCAGTATATTTTTTTTGTCGTACAAGGCTAGAAACTTCTAGGTTAGTTGTTGAGACTCCGTTAAACAAGAAAATATTTGTTTTTTTTGCCAAGCGTGATTGAAAGTTTGATTTTTATAACCCAAAAATTCACACTTTCTAGGTTATAAAAAACAATATTTCTACCGCGTTTGGCTAGTAATAAATAGTGATTTCGTGATCAGCGGAGTCTAAAAAGGCAGCCTAAAAACTCCCAGCCTTGTAGACAAAAAAGAAATGACTCAACCCATACATTTAAACTTTCAAAGTCGAAAAAATCTAACTTTCAACCGCGACCGGACCAAAAAAATATTTTTCCTAGACTCAGCGAAGTCTACTCCTCTATCAGCCTACTAACTCCCAGCCTTGTACGAAAAAATATCTCGATTGGTCACCAGCTCTCCAACTACAATGGTAATCGGCTTCAACTTAGCCGGTAGACCCCCAGAGCGTTGAAGACGCAGTGCGCGCGCGCGGCGACGACGACGCGGCTGGCGGTTGCCCAACGCGCCATTGTCTACGGTTCACAACCACCGTTCGCGTGCGCCGGATTCTACACGCTTTTCTTGCGCCGGGAACGCACTCTTGCACCAATTTGTAGGCGGCACTTGCTTATTAATTTATAATTAAGGGAAATTCCGGGTTTACATTAAACAATGTCATTTTTGCACTGATTGTGACGCGAATTCGAGACGTTGTTTTCTCCTGAGTTTTCCGATATCTTCGACCCTGCCATCATCATTGTATAGTTAGACTCTTGTTGGAGCAGCACTCTCCACGCACTCCACATTTGGACCCCGTAATCATTGAATAAAATAAAACATTGATTGCTCTACAACTTGGTTCCCTTGAAGATTTCAACAAGCTTTGTTTCAGGAATAAAGATATTAAAAAATGCCCCAGAATTTTTCACAATTGATAATGGGTGAATTATGGCACCTAGATTTTTTTACGAAAAGGGCGTCAAATGGGGTCCAAAAATTCTGGGGCATTCCAAATGTGATTTTAAACAACTTTTTCTAAAAGCTCGATACTTTTTATTTATTTAACGTTTCTTGAAGGCGGTGGTGGTCTAGTGGGTAGAACAGTGGACTCTGAAGGCGGTGGTGGTCTAGTGGGTAGAACAGTGGACTCTGAAGCGAAAGGTCCTCGGTTCGATTCCCGGTGCTGGCATGTATCTATGACTTTGTTTAATTTCAAAGTTACGTACATTTGTGAATTTGTAGTAGCAATACCACTCGCTGACGGTGAAGGAAAACATCGTGAGGAAACCTGAGCGTCTGAGGCATGATACCCTCAACGCAAAAATCGCCAACCCGCATTGAGCACGCGTGGTGATTAAGCTCTCTCTCTCTCTCTGAGAGAAGGCCTTTGCCCAGCTAGTGGGACATGTACAATTGTACAGGCTACATCTTACTTACTTAACGTTTCTTACTCTTTAAAAGTTTGCATTTGTACCATTTCAACACTTCAGAAGTGTTTCAGGAATAAAGCCTGAATATTAAAAATTACCCTGAATATTAATCAAACCTTACGCTAGCGTAAGCCCTGCCGTTATTGATTGATGCCCGTACAAATAAACAGACAAACAGAGATTTTTTATTTGCATTTTTGGGTTTAGAAGCCTCTCTAAAGTATATCCAATTAATTGGTTTCCAGATATCTTCAATGGACAAATTCTTTTCAGTTACAATTTTATAATGTAGAGAAGAGAAGAGAATACTCGTAAACATGGCAATCTATTAAATCTTGCAGTCGTGAAGCCAGTCTAAAGGTTTACCCTTTGACCTTCCATTTATTTATTTACTTGATCATAATATCAAGTGCAATAGATAGCTTAATTGATAAATTAAATCACTTATTGTAACCATGAAGCACAGATTCAGTGGATACGCTTGTGGTAGAGTCACTTGTTGGAGCGTGGTTTTTGTTATTATTATCTTTTTGATTGCTCAACAAGGCCAGCTTTTGTACGCTGTTGTGCTATTTATAGAATGCATAATGCAAAGGAGCAGAATTCGATCGGCAGATAATGGAACTTTATTCGTGTTAAGGCGCCGTGCATAGTGAATCGACCGCGCGCAAAGAAAAATGCACAAAATCGATTCCTGTATCAAATACACAAAACAAATTGAAAATGTTCACATATCAAACCCTAGAATTAGGTGAGACCTATCTAAAACAGCCAGTTTCGTGTTGACATTCATAAACGTTTGGAAGATATTTTGCTTGAAAAAAAATAGGCGGCGCACTTTTTATTAAACGGTTTTATTTAGCTCACCCCGTTTTTTTTTTTTTATTATTTATTCTTTATTCTTTCTTGGGTCAAATTTAGTCATTCAAATTTCATCCTCTTCCTGTCAACCGATTAATCTGAAATTTTGTATACACTTTGGATTTTGGTGACAATACAATTATGTTTATTAATTATCATTATAAATTCAAGATGGCCGCCGCTACAAAATGGCGGATAATTTATGTTTTATTAATCCCATCAATATGGGTATCAAATGAAAGGGCTCAACAAGCAGAATACAATATACTATAAAAAATTGAAATCCAAGATGGCGGCCGCTACAAAATGGCGGATAACGTAGGTTTTATCAATCCCATCAATATGGGTATCAAATGAAAGGGCTCAACAAGCAGAATACAATGTACTATATAAAATTAAAATCCAAGATGGCGGCCTCTACAAAATGGCGGATAACTTAGGTTTTATCAATCCCATCAACATGGGTATCAAATGAAAGGTCTCAACAAGTAGAATACAATGAATTAAACAGAATGCGAAATAAAAACTAAAAACTAGAAAATAAAAATAGGTAAAAAAACTTTTTAAGTTAAACGGTTTTATGTTAAACATACATTGCAATGTTTAAGATAAATGTACTAAAAACCAAAAAATAATAAAATAGATACAGTCGTGGGAATTATAAACATATGCATAGACTAGACTAAAATAAAACCGTGGGGCACGTCAACTGCCTAATTATAGTGTAACATTACAAAACAAACATTTTAATCAACGATTGTAGACAATTGACGTGCCCCACGGTTTTATTTTAGTCTAGTCTATGCATATGTTTATAATTCCCACGACTGTATCTATTTTATTATTTTTTGGTTTTTAGTACATTTATCTTAAACATTGCAATGTATGTTTAACATAAAACCGTTTAACTTAAAAAGTTTTTTTACCTATTTTTATTTTCAATCAAAATATCTTGCAATCTGTTATGGATATCAACATGAAACTGGCTATGTTCGATAGGTCTCACCTAATTCTAGGGTTTGATATGTGAACATTTTCGTTTTTTTTGTGTATTTGATACAGGAATCGATTTTGTGCATTTTTCTTTGCGCGCGGGCTAATTCACTATCCCCAGCGCCTTAAAACAATAATAATACAGTGCCTATAACAGTGCTTTTAATTTACTTACTATAGGTATCAATTACAAAATTAAGTATGAAGAACTTTTTCATCTAGCCTTTACAGCATCCCTGTGGCATAAAATTCAATTAAACGCACGATACCGTACCTTACTACTTTTGTTATAAATTAATAGGTACAGAATATCATTGGAGTTTCTTAACCATCCAAGAAAAGGATCCGTACCTAGTAAAGCTAGCCAAAAATTTGGCTACTTAGATAATATTTATTTGAAGTAAACTCAAACTCTATTTATATGCTCTTAGGGCCGGTAAGTCTGTATCTGTAGATGTAACATAAAATAACGTGACAGAACAATACTTAAGTATTAACTTAGTGAATTTCTCAATTCAGCCCTTAGTGCATAAAAATAGAGTTTGAGTTTACTCAGGTAACAAAAATTTAGTCCACTAGAACAATATTGGCCCATCAATGTATTAAAATTGCGGGTTCGTGGTCATTACAACAAAGGCCCTTCGATTACGAGACAGTTTTGTAACGGCGCGTGACTTCATCTTTACAAACTTTGCTATTATTCACTGGGAGGGAATGACAGAGTTAGAACAAGCCGAAGCATTAGTGAAGAATTTGTGAAACACATTGGTTTGAATGAGTGGACCTACAGTCGGGCACACACTATAGGATAACCCTTTTTGTTCGATTGGCGCCCTTGGGATATCCTAGACTCTAGACCAGCGGTTCTCAATCTTTTTGGTGACGGAACCCTTTTGGAAAGCAAAATACTTGACGGAACTCTACAATAAACAATAGTTTTTACCCGACTGACCCAGAGGAGGGGTTATGTTTTTCGAGTGTATGTATGTAAGGGTATCATATACCCTTACATACATATTATGTACTATACCTACCTACTATGACTAAGTTCGGCTGCTCCTCGTGAATCATGATACGCCGCGTCAGAACGGTCTACCAGAGAAAGGTATTTTGAATATTTTTCTAAACTCTTGCGGAACCCTTACTGGGGTATCACGGAACCCTAGGGTTCCGCGGAACTCACTTTGAGTATGGCTGTCCTAGACTGTACATACCTACCACTGGACGCTGCAGTAGATTCAAAACAAAGTTGATTTCAAAGTCACCTTTGAGCTGAGTGTTATTTCAAGATGGTATAGGTAATGGGCAAGCCTACTCCATCTAAAATAATGTCGCAGGCACTGCAGCGCCGAGTGGTCTCTTTACCCATCTAGTGTGAGTGAAGGTGCCACGTGACGCTGTATAAACCATCTCATTACGTAGATGCAAAGGTTTTACTCATGCTTCGTGCACTTTCTTTGCTGTGCCCACTCTCGTCCGACGAACCTCGAAATATTCCCAAAGTAACTTGAATCATATCTACGAAATGCATTCCGTCTGTTTAATTGCAAGCTGGCTGAATGCCTCTCTCACGACGGGCTCTCTAATTGGAGTAGATATACAGGACGTGTGACGCCATTGTTCGCAGATCCTTCGCATACCTGCTGCGTAGAGTGTCGCAGTGTCGCTCTAACTGGCAATAAATCACGCGACAAACATAAAATTATCATACTGTCAATTCGGCTGTTCTCGAAACGCCTGAGTTAAGTCGCAGTGATAGGAAAATTGCCAAGGTTAGCCCGAAGAAAGTGGAAGTGGGCGGCCCTTATGTGTCGTAGACAAGACCACAGATGGGGTAAAATGGTACTGGAGTGGAGACCCAGAACAGATCTGGATGAGAAAATCCCAACACCGGAAAGAATGGAGTGCAATGGAAGAGATCTACACTCAGCATTGGGTTGAAGAATTGGAGAGCGGAGTATAATGCTGCCAGAGACTGACTAGGTACCATGTCGCCGTCCATCTCATTATCATCATCATTAACATCATTAGCAGCATCCTAAATTGACCATTATCGTCAATTTCTGGGCATAGACCTTTCTCAAAAAATAATTTGTGTTAGTGGTTTACTGTCTTTATCAGACTAGTCCAGCCCGCCTGCCTCACCCATGTCGTTTTACTCAGCGTAATAACTTGCCACTTAGTACGACGCCGACACCCAATTTTTTAAAGGTTGTGCTAATCACACGGCCAAATCAATAAGCCGCTACTAACTTGATCGCGTGCGGCGCAGTGATAATGTACCTGATACAGATACAGGTGTCGCAATCTGGCACGGTGTGGTGACACCCTGACATGCTCACGTGTAGGTACTGCGTTGTGAGAAACGGATCATTCTAGGTGACGGTAGTTAGCTATAAATAAGTAATCGTGCATACGAGATTCCTAAAGATAAGAATTCGATGAAAAAGTTTGTCATTGTTTGACATACTCTTTTAGATTGTTTTGTCTAACATTCTAACGAGAATTTACCTCACCTTTGGAGTAGTTAACGCATGTACCGTATGCGTTGCGTTACAGCACTTTTGTTGCACTATTTTTTGCTCAATATTACATTAATTCGCTCCACAACCAATATACTGCACCAAAGTTGCGAAAGTGGCGTTAGATAGGTTAACTATGCAAAGACCCGAAAACCACCCCTCCAAGATAGCTTAGATAGAGTCCGCGCACGATAAATCTGCGCGTGGGCAAAACTTTTACAGAATTATTGTACTGTCGTGTGCATAATATTTAACTTAGAAGAGTTTAAAGAGCTTCTTTGATTATTATTACGGTCGGGAGATTATTTTTCATAGCAAATTAAATTAAATACGCCACTTGTCGCGCGCAGACTTATCAAATGGTGGAACACGGACGCCCAAAAACTAAAGTCCGTTCGCTTAGATAGTGTCGGTACACACGACGGCAATCTTGGTTCTTGGGATACCAACTATTTTTGAAGTATCTGTGATGGGCGCAGACATTTTCATTTCAACAAAATGCTGATGGACATTATCTAGAATTTGCTTAAATGTTTTACAAAACCTTCGTCTTTTAATTTTTAGGTCATTCGAAGTTTCGTCTAGAGGCACCTCGCTGTCCTAACGAACGAAAAAAAATTTTATCTTCTCGCAGCGATCGACACTAAATACAAAATACTAAGTCAAAAGTCACAAGCACAACCTCTCAATACGACGCTTCTTTGACGAGCGGCGAGCCAAATTCACGTGTTTGCGCCGTGTCGGCTTCCTTTAATTTCTTTTGTGAAAAGCCGCCGCGCGCCATGGCGCCAAATATCAAAGCGACACTATGATAGCGAACAGACTTTACCTGGCGTAGATCAGAGCAACAGGAGGCTAACAGTCTCGGGATGAGCATATCCGAGCTTGAGATGAAGGCGCAAAATCGGCCAGATTGGAAAACTGTTTTGAGAGCCCTATGTCCCTGATTAGGGATAACAGGAACTGATGATGATGATGATGAAATATTTGCCTATTATCTACCACAAATGTCAAGCGATCTTATTAAAATCGTTCTCTATTTTCGCACGCTCCAATATCTACCAAATAGTTGACAGTTACAAATTATTGATGGAGCATCGACAAAGGCACTGACTATTGCATCACAAGATTTGTTTCTTTTGTAGTATTTCTACGCAGGGTTATTCCATCAGTCCATCACAAACATTATACAAGGCCATTGGTAACCTGAAACACGTCAACTTTTAAATGTGAACAAGAACGACATTAAAAAATTTACCACAGGCAGACACACCCTAACACACACACAGCGGGTCTCTTTTTGCATCGGGGGTTAAATAATGCAAAACTGAATTCTAAAAAGAAAAAAAAATGCTTTTGCTGCTGCGGAACTGACAGTGAATGTTCGTTTTCGATTCGTGGCGAATGGCCAACTCTGCGAGTCTTTTGAATCACATCAAATGGTGTCATTGTGTGAGATCGTTTCTAATGATGGAAATGGGATTGTCATCACTTTGCCGGAACGTTTATAGCTGTTACATGATAATAGCTGATAATAACTTGCATCACTTTATTATGATACTGTAATTTCTGCTACTCATTTTTATAAACGATGCTTTTAGATGTTATCTTTGGTGTATTTGAAAGGTAGTATCATAAAGATATTTTATGTGCTGTGAACTACATTTTTATTGGCTTTCATTGTTTTAAGTTGTTTTAAGGTTTATTCTATCTTTGCAAGTTTTTCTGTTTCTTACAATTAGATACAAAGCTTAAATCGTCCAACCGTTTTGGTTTAAAGCTGCCAGTTAGAGTGGGACTTGAAAGTTACTTTAGAATAACACTTAACTAAATAAATAACATCACGCTAAGTAAATTGTATTTTAATTTTGTATCTCGTAGTTAGTCGATTTTGTTAGTTCCTCTACAACTATATTATTATAGACAATAGTAAAATTTTTGATTGAGTAAGTTAATGTAAGGACCTACGTACCTATGTACCTACATGTAATTGCTACAAGTAGAGCCATTATGTATTTTGTAACGAGGCTCGCATTTGTGCCCTCGGGATAACCATTACAACCTGTTGACTGGACTCTTGCAGAATCAATTTCCAGTCACAGTTTGACAGCTTGATTGTAAAATTGACGTAAAAGTGCTTGAAATGTGTGTAGCCCTAAGCTCACTCGTTGCGGGCCTTTTGAGGTAGAAAATTATGTGTATATGTAGATGTGATGAATAGTCGGGCCTAGCATACAGAAAAGATAAGTGGCAATACGTTCGGAGCCAACTAAGCCGCGGGTTTGTTCACAATAAATTTTCTTTTGCCTTTAGTTGGCACGAACGCTCGTGGTGCTGGGTAAGCAAACTCCTTCTATACTCAATACTAAAAAACAATTTCTAAAACTGTATAACTAGTGGTTCGCCCCAAACTGTGAATTCGCGACCCCATATAAACTTAACAATCCCATATCTCGGCAACCCCTCGACCGATTTGGCTCATGTTCGAACTTAAAAATTCTCTTTGTCTCATTTACCCGCCTACCAAATTTCATGACGATCCAACTAAATTTACTCAAGTTATCCTCGAACGAACATTCATACATACATACATACATACATACAAATGCCGGATTGTTCCAGTAGACTCGGAGAACTTCTCTCGCTTCGCTCGCTCGTTCAATAATTAACATTTTAACGATTCTGCCGACCGTAGCGGCCCCATCGCAGCATACTTGCGCAGAAGCATGCAACTATCACTGCACTGCTAGAATGGACTCCTTGACATTCGCGAGCATCCCCCGCGCGCCCCGGCCCCCGCCGCACCCCCAGCGCCATTCACTTCCACACCGGTGTGTATTGTGCCGTTGTACAGTCGGCCACACGATAGTGTACCCCTTTTTGTTCGATTGGCGCACTTATGCCGCGGGCGGTAAGAGCTGCCAAGGGGTATCTGTAATTCGGAACCCAAAGTTTTTTGTTCGAAAGTCCGTTATTGGCTTAATCTTATCTTTAGACAATATTGAGAAACTCATGTAATTTTTTTATTTTGGTCCAGTAGTTTTGTTTTTATGCGCTAAAATGTTTTTTTCCTATGACCGCCAACAGTATGCAAACCGTCGCGTGAAGTCATAAAACTATATCTTTGAAACGTTGTAAAATCCAAACTACTGAACCAAAATAAAAAATATTGAAATTAGTTTCTTATAATAGCCAACAGTTTTGAATAAGCCAATAACGGACTTTCGAACAAAAAACTTTGGGTTCCGAAAGTACTTGAGGTAGTTACAGTTTTGTAGGTATTGTCTCGAGACAAAATTTTTGTCGCCTTTTAAAATAACTTATTTGTCTTGTCACAAAAGATCCGATCCTAACTCTTTTTGCAGGGTGTAACCTACGTCAACAGGATGATATTTATGTATCCGGCAACCGCACGAAAAATGTTGTCTCGTTTCGTAGCGCTCTTAGTTTAAGTTATAACTATATGTGTCCTTTGTTCTCCCGTTCTTTTACGTAGAGTGGGATACATAGAGTTATAAACCCACAGATACGCTTTAACACTAGTGGTTCGCCCCGAACTGTGAACTCGCGACCCCATATAAACTTAACAACCCGATATCTCGGCAACCCCTCGACCGATTTAGCTCATGTTCAAATTTAAAAATTCTTTTAATTTCATTTACCCGCCTACCAAATTTCATAATGATCCGACCAAATTTACTCAAGTTATCGTCGAACGAACATTCATACATACAAACATACAAACATACATACATACAAACGCCGGATTGTCCCAGTAGACTCGGAGAACTTCGCTCGCTTCGCTCGCTCGTTCAATTAAGCGTTTACGTGAAATGATATAAATTACATGAAAGAGGTAAAATACCACCACGCGTGCGATTTGTACAAAATTTTATGATATTATTTGTTATGTACGAGTAATAGTATGTATGTAGGAATATTTTCAAATCTTAAAGGACTTCATGCAATGAGAGATACCCAACCAGCACCCGGCAACTGATTAGTTAACACTATCCCGGCATCAAATCTCATTGGATCAGCGCGATGATTAATCTTTGTCAGCGGTCACAAAAGTCACAATGCGATGTTGTAGTCACACGCGCCGTGCGAAGCGCTCGCTATCTGTGACATGTATCTTAATGTGGTCAGAGTTCAGACAAAGTAAGAGAAGTGAATAAGTGAGCCGAATTCCACCAAACTTTATTAAGCATGGTTAGGTGCCATTGCCAAACCGTTCCGATTGCTACTGGAGCTGGGGCCTGAGTCTGTAACGCAATGGCGCAAAAATGGGCTTCCAGTTGACGGCTTCAATTATGATTGATTAATGATATCGGTCCTTTTAGTGTTTTTTTAGTACAGCAAAGAAAATTCAGATTCTAACTCTAGAGGATTAGTTCGCTGGTTATAGGAGAAAAACGAGGAAACACCGGTTTTGTCCTTCTACTGGGACGCCATCGACACGCCTTTGCCTTACAGACTTAAGCCCCTGGTTACTGTCGATGGACTTTACTAATGACCGATCAGAAAAAGGTCCTCAAAACCTTGGAGCTGCAGCGTAAACCTTTCACCGACTCAAGGGACCGATGAAGTGGATAATTGGATATACGTAGTTTGCATCTAAATTAGAATCATCCAGCTTTAAGGTAAGACGATAGCAACATGGCGGGAAATTCAAAATTTTCACAGTTTTTTACATTTTGTAGCTAAATTGAGCAATTTTTAACATTTATGATAAGTTGAAAAAATTCACTCGGGACATTATACTCATTTTTCAACTTATTATAAATGTTTAAAATATTCCCTAGCACAGGTTAGTGCTTTAGAAAAACAAAAAGGGAGCAATTTTTGTTCAACGATTTTTCGTTCGCGACAATAACATAGTATTCTTTTCATTATTTGTATTGGAATGTCATTGATTATTGTAAACAACAAAACAACAATTTAATTCAGCCGATTATGTGTTCTGGTCTACGAAGCACTGCCCAAAAAACTTGTTGATGACCAGAACACATAATCGGCTGAATTATTGTTGTTCTGTTGTTTACAATAATGAAATACTGTTGTTTACAATGATGAAATTTACAATAATGAATAGGTACTATGTTATTGCCGCGAACGAAAAATTGCTGAACAAAAATAGCTCAGTTTAGCTACAAAATGTAAAAAACTGTGAAAATTTTGAATTTTCCATCACTTAGCTATCGTCCCACCTTAAACACAAATTGACAATAAAAACAGAGCGTCGATTAAAAATGAACAGCACTTCGCGTGTGATGTTTGCCAGTTTTGCCACCATTGTTCGGCTGTCGTCTTTTGACACAACAAACCAGCCAACCCTGAGACTTATTATGATTATTTAAGCAAGTGTATGAGCCAACGTCCCTTAGCCTATAATTTTCGTCCTCAAAAAGCGTCATAAAGTAGTTTTTTGTGTTTACAATAGTGTTACGAATGTTACGTGACGCCGTGGGAAGCGGGGCGCGGGAGAGGCGCGCGCGCCGCCCAGTCGTGGTTGCCGTGGTTACCACGGCGGCGGTGGTTACCATTAAATAAGGTGTTATTAGGCTGGATGAGGTGGCAACTTATTAAAAAATAAATACAAGTAATTAGTTTTGGTTTTGCACTTATTCCAGTGGGACTATTAAGACGCGGAAAGGATTGGGTAGGTACACGCGACAGCACGTCAGACTGTACACTTTTGTTGTTAAGTAGTTAGCACTCATAACTGAGTAGAGTGCTAGCATGTAAGGAAGAGTTAACGTGCACTAATTTATTACTACTTACTTCTCAATAAGCTGGATCGATAAACATACTTATTTAAAGAACGGTCAGAGCTAGTGAAGCTGGAGAAAAAAAGTAACTAGATATTACTTAGTATTAGATAGTAATAAGTATTTGATTTTTTAACTTCTGATAGTACCAATTTTGACGTTCAATGTAAATAATTTATTTATGGCATATTGAATAAAACATTTTGACTTTGACTTAAAACTGGGAGTTTTTAAGACCGCTAATTTATACTTAGTAGAGTTCAAAATGGCTTCTTATTAGCTAGAGAGCTATGAATTACCAAATTCTGGTTAGACTCATTAGAGTACTCAATCACTATTCTGATAAGCAGGATGCGGTCTTCCACTAATTCTACTATCAATAATTAAAAGCAATAACAAGTTTAGAACAAAAAGTGTTTTTTTGCAATCCCAATCCCAATTAGGGAGAAATGAACACGAAGGCCAAAATAATATTTTCACCAGAAACTGCCATGTTAGCGTTTTGCTATCTAGCTAGTCCTAACCTAGGTTGTAGATTTGGATGAGGTCCTAGGTGCTAAATACAGTCTGTTGGTTTTTCAGTGCCTACTCGCAATCTTCTTAAAAATACTCAACTTTGGTTTCCACCGTAACGACTTGTTACTCCCCCTTGAAACCTAATGTTAAAGATTAGCCTAAATGCATTATTAAGGTTTTAGCTCTCTAATTCTGGTAATTATTATCATTACTTCCCGACCTTCTGCATTGCGGTTTGTTTTGTTCGTTTATAGCGTTGTTGTGGTTTGAGCGAGATTACGGTGCGTTTGAAAGTTAACACTTTGGTTAAATTGTAAGGTCAGGAACAAAGGCTTTAATGTACTGTAGTTCTTGTTCTTTAAATTGTTTTGGATCATTCAAGAGTTCGCAACTTTAAACGTTGATTAGACCCAATCCACTTGCCGTGTCTGCTAAAAAAAGATGTACAATTGTAAGTACTTGCACATGACAGCAGGTCAGAGCATACACTTTTATTGTAAAGTCGCCCGTAACGTTACGGAGTAGAGTGCTAGCGAGTAAGGGTCGACGTGCTGTCTTGTGTAAATGTCCCACTAGCTGAGCAAAGGCTTTCTCTCAGAAAGAGAGACTCTGCTAACCTACAAAAATATGGATGCGTGTAAATAACGTTACTAAGCTACATATCTATCCACACATCTTCAACAGTCAATTGAATGAAACTATGTTTCGTTGCTAAACTTAGGCATCAGCACTCGCATCGCCACAAGCAAACATCAAAATTCCATAAAGATTTAGACAATTGACAGTATTTAGAGCAAGAACAATGGCTAACGTGTCGAATATATCACAACGTGGCGTTTGTGCGCTTGCGCAAGTTTATCGCGGCTCGCGCGGAGGTCAAGCGCAGCGCGTTGATGTCTTTTGTATGGGTGTAAGTTTCCTAGACCGCGAGCTCTGTTTTAATTAGTGTTTTTTTCGTTTCTTATTAAAGGATTCAGTAATATGTAGTAGAGAGTTGTATGTATTCTTCAAAACTGAAAAACCATTAATGTAATGTTAATTTATTTTATATGATTCAACTTGTATGTGTATAAAATACGTCAATACATGTGGAGCCTGTCTTTCCTGTTGGCTAGGTCAACTAAGCTGTCAGGATGGTATAGGTGCTGGGCAAGCCTACTCCATCTAAAACAATGTCTCAGGCACTACAGCGCCGAGTGGTCTCTTCACCCATCTAGTGTGAGTGAAGGTGCCACTGGACGCTGTATAAATCATCTCATTACGTAGATGCAAAGGCCTTAGCTTAGTGTATAAAAACCTTGGAAGAAATATCCAGAATATCTATAAATATTACCGACTGCCACCTTTTAAATGCGGAGGTAAATGCATTTTTAAGGAAAAATGCAAACCTATTTAAATCAAGTATGGTATCATGGTAAAATAAATCACATGATTCGAAATGAAAGTGCTTTAAAACTCCAAGCATTTTTGCTACTTGAATCTCTAGCGCGACAGATGTTGAAAAAAAGTATTTTCTCTAGTATGGTACAAAAATATGCCATCTAGCCAGTTCACTACCAGCCCATCGCACAGCGGTGACTTCAAACGATTACACAAGTGATGTTTAGTCAGGGAAAACATCGTAAGCAGCCATCTCATAACCGATCTAATTAAAACTAAGTGTAGAGAAGCGTTTCCGCAGCGGAGGCATGGAGGCTGTAACAAGCGAATCGTGAAGTAAAAGTGCAGTCTGTGACAGTAACGCAAATGAGGGTCGGAGGTTGCGAATATGAAGTAACGGCCGTTGACTCACGACACAATGGATGTAAGGCGCGGGTTTGTAGATCCCAGTGGAAGGATGCGCTTCATTAGTAGAGTAAAATCTGCCGCTGTTTGCTTCTTATATAATTGTAGACAATAACCTATGTATGTACCTTTATCGTATTTCTTAATCAAAATTCATCATCGTCATAAGTTCCTATTATCCCTAATCAGGGACATCATCATCATCATCGTTTTTAGCCCACATTTGCCCACTGCTAGGTATAGGCCTTTTCCCCCTCACGCCATCCTCCTCGGTCTCTAGCGGCACGCATCCACGGACCCTCGGTCGCCTTAGAGATGTCGTCTGTCCACCAGGCTGCTGGTCTGCCTACTGACCGTCGTCCTGTTCTTGGCCGCCACTCCATCACTGCCCTGGTCCACCTGCCATCCTCTCGCCTCGCCAGGTGCCCCATCCATCTCCACCCAAGTTTCGAAATTCTGTCACCAACAGGGACATAGGGCTCTCAAAACAGTTTTCCAATCTGGCTGATTTTGCGCCTTTATCTCAAGCTTCTGAATATTAACTGTTTGAGTAAAAGATGTTTATAGTTATGTTAGATCACAAAAAACCCCGCCAAGAGCGAGTCAGACTCGCGCACGAAGGGCTCCGTACCATTATCTATAAAAACGGCAAAGAAATCACGTTTGTTGTGTGGGAGCCCCTTAAATAGTTTTTTATTATTTTTTTTAGTATTTGTTGTTATAGCGGCAACAGAAATACCTACAGCCTGGTGACAGACGGACAGACAGACTGACGGACAGCGAAGTCTTAGTACGGAGCTTTTACCCTTTGGGTAAAAGCTTAAAAGCTTAAGCCTTTAAAAAATTGGATTGAAAATTTCGTGAACAAACTAAGGCATTTTTGCATCTACGTAATGAGATGATTTATACAGCGTCCAGTGACACCTTCACGCACACTAGATGGGTGAAGAGACCACTCGGCGCTGCAGTGCCTGGGACATTGTTTTAGATGGAGTAGGCTTACCCAGCACCTATACCATCGTGACAGCTTAGTCGGCCTAGCCCACAGGAAAGACAAGTCAATACGTGTGTGAATGGGGGGAGCATGACTTTTATCGAGGCGGATTTATCCAACAAAATTGATAAATCCAAACGATATATCAAAACGATATATAACCCACTATAGACGTCGAAAATGCTGATAAACCGCCATTTTGTTGGATAAATCCGCCTCGATAAAAGTCATGCTACCGGGACTGGCGTGTACATACAAACCAGGCTCTAACCCACGTGCTCACGTTTACAATGCATATCGTTAAGCGTAGTCACTCGTGACATGTCACTCGTGGGTGCAACATCACACTCGCAACATTATACAAGGTGTTACAAAAGTACCTAACTCTTTTTACAGGGTGTAACCTATTGGTCAACCGGATGTCAAATCTGTAAAAAAAAGTTTCGTTTTTGGTTTTTCATAACCTCAAAATTGAAAAATTTTCATAACTGTTTTGTTTTTGTTATTAGCTCAAATTTAAAAATATGTTTGTGCGTGTAGGTGCATTTACATAGCTTTGAGTTGTTAAAACATTGTGAAAGTCAAAGAAAACAATATTTAAAAAATACTTTTCTCCCGCCACATCGTTCACATTTTATTAATTTAAAAATTAACGGAACGTCGTAGAGCAAAAAAAAATATTTTGGTCGTGATCCCTATCACCGGGTGCTATTACCCTGTAAAAAGAGTAAGGTACTTTTGTAACACCTTGTAGTACACACGACAGCACGTCAGACTCAGACTTTTGTTGCAAAGTCGCTCGTAACGTAACCGAGTAGAGTGCTAGTGCGGGGTCGACGTGCTTGTGTACGGTCGGCCACAGACTAGGATATTCCCTGGCAGATCTTTCCGCGCGCGGCATAAGGACGCCAATCGAACAAAAAGAGTTGGCTTAATCTTATCTTTATACAATATTGAGAAACTAATTTAAATATTTTTTTATTTTGGTCCAGTAGTTTTGTTTTTATGCGCTAAAATGTTTTGTTCCTATGACCGCCAACAGTATGCAGACCGTCGCGTGACGTCATAAAACCGTATCTTTGAAACGTTGTAAAATCCAAACTACTGAACCAAAATAAAAAATATTGAATTAGTTTCTCAATATTATCTAAAGATAAGATTAAGCCAATAACGGACTTTCGAACAAATAACTTTGCCTTCCGAATTAGGATTACCTTGCATTTTTTTTTTGTTTACAATAAAGAGTTATCTCATCTAATCTATGTCTTAATTCTTGAACAAACCTGAACTAACAATACAGCACAAACTTTCACTCACCCTGTCAACGAGCATTACAATAATGTGATGTATTCAAATGGGCATGACAATTTATGTCAATAGTGCTGACATCGTCTCAACAAGTCCAACCCCTTCAATGTATGCTCCATTGTTTCCTGACGTATTAAATATACAAGATTAGACAACATCAATCTTGGATCAGGTCTAATTCTCCTACTTACCGCATGTCCATATCTCTGAAGGATAAGCTGAGATTTATCAGACGTCAAGCCAAGATGCATCGTATAAGATAAAGATAATAACTTCTTGTTTTTTTCTAAAGCACTAACCCGTGCTAGGGAATATTTTAAACATTTAATTTTATAGTAAGGGTGTAGATTAGTGCAAACTAATCACACCAGGTGGCGCCCACCGTCCATTAGACGGAGACTAGTTGAAGAAATTCGCATCGACAGTTACTTGACTCGGTAGCTCAATTGGTAGAGCGCCTGCACGGTATGCGAGAGGTTGCGGGTTCAAGTCCTGTCCCGAGTGAATTTTTCAACTTATTATAAATGATTAAAATATAAATACTACTAAATAAATAAAAAATGCCGACATTTTAGCTTCAAATTAATCATTAAATAAATCTCATAAACGGCTGAACCGATTTTGATAAAACATATCTAAGAACAGTCGCTAGAAAACCTGTTTCAAATAATAAAAAAACCTCATCCCAATCTACACAGAGACAGACACACACACACACAGAGCGGTCAAAGTTATAACACCCCTATTTTCAGTCGGGAGTCAAAAATAATAAATTCTTGCACACCAAAATAAACTCAACCTAGAAACCGTGAAGCCCCGTGAAAGGACGTGAAAATGAGTGTGAAAATGAAAAGGTCTCGCGTCGGTTCACGGGGTCGTTTAGCATAGAAAAGTTCACGGAGTGAATGTGAAGCCTAAACGTGGAACCGTACCCAATATCTTAGTAACATTACGGCCTCTAGTGAAATCTCCTCACCTATGCCCTAACTTGGGCAAACTATCTAAACGTGTAAAGCCGTGTCCAGACGCTTGTAACGTGTAATGTAAGATTACGCGTTATTTAGCGTCATCGTGTGGACGGCACACGAACTTGCCCTGAACGAGCACTACTGCGTATCAATGGCGTCCTAGGTAGAAGGACAAAACCGGGATTTTTTTCCTTGTTCTCCTACAACCAGCGAACTAATCCTCTAAAATTAGACTCATAATACTAGTGGTTCGCCCCGAACTATGAACTCGCGACCCCATATCTCAGTAACCCCTCGACCGATTTGGCTCATGTTCGAACTTAAAAATTCTCTTGGCCTCATTTACCTGCCTACCCAATTTCATCGCGATCCGACTAAATTTACTCAAGTTATCGTCGAACGAACATTCATACATACATACATACATACATACATACATACATACATACATACAAACATACAAACGCCGGATTGTTCCAGTAGACTCGGAGAACTTCGCTCGCTTCGCTCGCTCGTTCAATTATTTGCTGTACTACAAAAAACATTAAAAGGACCGACAGCATTAATAAATCGTTTTTGAAACCGTCAACCGGGAGCCCATTTTGGCACCATTGTGTTAAAGGCTAAGGGTCCTGGTGCCTTTGTGTTCGCGCAAAAACCGATAGCCGATCGAAAAGCCCGAGCGCCGTCGGGGCGAGCGTTACATGTAATGCTAGTAACTAGTACCGTCCACACGTAGAATTCGTGTTACATTACACGGTGGATTACATTACACGTTACACTCATCTGGACCCAGCTTTAGTAGTGCTCAAGGCAAGTTCTGAGTATTTCCGTGTTGCGAATCACATACTGCCCGTTCTTTATGGGGCATTGGTGGAAGGAAACCCTTCTAAATACCCCGTTTGGATGAGTAATGTTAGAAGATAAGCTTGTTTTGGTTTCTGTGATGTTAAACCGCTGTTGTTAAAGTCAAATGTATTAAAAGTTTGGAAAGCCCCGAAAGATTAAACCGTTTAGCTTTATCTAAAGTGGTAAGCGTTGGCGCCGGGCATAGAATAGCCCGCGCGCAAAGTATATTTTAAAAAATCCATTCCTGTATCAGATGTGACACTAAACGAATAGAAAAAAAAACACATAAGTATAGAACACTAGAATTAGGTGAGAGCTATCTAACACAGCCAGTTTCATGTTAATATCCATAGAGGCTTGCTTTTTTATTTTCGCTGAAAAAAGCGCGCCTTCTATATTTTTTCAGCGAAAATATCTTCAAAACGTTTATCAATGTCAACACGAAACTGGCTGTGTTAGATAGCTCTTACCTAATTGTAGTACAAGCTAACTATGTACATGGGTTTTAGGTCGCCGTATTGCTGACATTGCCCTATGCAATGTTCGGTTCACGCGGCACTTACAATTGTCAAACTAGTCGGCTGCAGCCACTCGCCCAAGCTACTCATACAGCAATAATGTAAACTATCATTATCAGTGCAAGGTGGCTAGAGTCACTAGCCACCTTTCTATCATCATTAAATATTATCTTCAGTATCAAGAACAATCTTTCCATCACCGTCTTCTATCAGCACTGAGCGACGAAGCGAGAGTAGCACACGCTCTCCTCTGCTCGTTCATTTTGGTCCTTCGAGCCGGATGCTCGGAGGCCGACATCACTTGGCCCCCGTGTGTCCTTATCATCAATCAGCACTGGTGGTGACATCGCGCCACAAAGAAAGAGTGTGAAACAGAAACCTTATCACCGACGGGGATGGAATGTGTGCTGACATCAAGAAAACGACTACTCGACGCGTCGCTCGCTACGGTAGCGGCCAAGGCGAAATGGGGTCACCACTTCAGCTACGGGTGAGGATCAAGAAACCCACCAGTACACCGTGAAGTTATCATCATATCATTATCAAGTTGAAGCAGACAAACTTTGAGGATCAGATCAATATCCAGGTCATATCAAGAATCGAACAGAAGGCCAGCTCCACACTTATCATTTATCAGTATCACAAGGGCGTGATACATCGAACAAGCAGTTCGACCTTATCATTTATCAGTGTCACAAGGACGTGATGCATCGAACAAGCAGTTCGACCTTATCATTTATCAGTATCGCAAGGGCGCGATACATCGGACCAGCGGTCCGGCCATATCAATATCAGTGGAGCTAAGAGATGGAATCAAGAGTGAGCAATTACGTTGGGGTGATCATGTGCTTCCTGCCTTACAACCAAGAAGTACGTCGTCATAGTACCTGGAGAACTGTGCTGCTATCATCAACATGATATCATCATTCAACATGTCGCCGTATCATTCAAGAAAGAGTCTACTTGCACCAACACAAAGATGTAACTGCTGTGCATAAACAGAGACCTGCCGGTGACGAGAACATATCATTGGACCCCATGGAGCAAAATTGAAGCAGGCGTCACAATTATCACAAATATCAATCATTCAGTATATCATTTGTCGTTTTACTTGTGTCGTTTTATATTTTTACAACCTTCTGTTTTACACCAAGTTTTTAATCTATCATTTAAAATGTATCAAGTTAGTATTATCGGCTACTTGCACCTTAGGTAGGCAACTGCATTCAACAAATTTGTCAACGCAGCGCAAGTGGTCACGTACGCCTTCATTTTAAAATAATTGTATGCTCATTTGAACTTGTTTAACTACCTAACGTAAGTAACTAAGTCAGTATCATAGGTAACAAGTAACATCAGCATTTTATCACTCATGTTTTACCAAACATTGAAATGTACTTTAAGGTAAGTTATTTAAGTTAACTGTAAGATGTGATATCTCTGCGTTATCTTAAGTTCTTCTTTCTCGTAGTTGGCAGTATGTACAAGCTAACTATGTACATGGGTTTTAGGTCGCCGTATTGCTGACATTGCCCTATGCAATGTTCGGTTCACGCGGCACTTACAATTGTCAAACTAGTCGGCTGCAGCCACTCGCCCAAGCTACTCATACAGCAATAATGTAAACTATCATTATCAGTGCAAGGTGGCTAGAGTCACTAGCCACCTTTCTATCATCATTAAATATTATCTTCAGTATCAAGAACAATCTTTCCATCACCGTCTTCTATCAGCACTGAGCGACAGAGCGAGAGTAGCACACGCTCTCCTCTGCTCGTTCAGTTCTCAATGTGTAGGTAGGGTAAAGGAACCAGTAGTCGGCCACTTAGTGAAATGTACAACTTCAAAGTCCATTATTTCTGTTGTTGGAGGTTCTAGAAGGACGTAACCAATATTAATTGAAGCTCCGGTTACTTAGGTTTCAGTAAATAAAACGATTATTCTTCCAATTCATACTGCGATGGAGAAAATTAGCGTTAAACAAAAAAACACCCATTTCTCTAGTACTCGGCCCCCTATCACCTAAAGTCGGCCTTGAGGTAGCCAGTGGTCGGCCGCACCATATAAGGTATGAAAAAGCAATTTCTTGTGGCCGGCTTCTGGGTTGACAAAATTTCTTCGAGACTAAGTCCAATAGTCGGCCACCTAATAGGCTTTTTTTTTGGTGGCCGAGTATTGGGTTGTTGCCAAAATGATATTCGCAATGCTTTGTGAACTCTATACAGAAGAAAAAGATATGTGCAACCTGTCAATTTGGGCTGCTTACGTGAAATTTACAGAAATTCCATAAGTCGGCCGGGGGGCCGAGTACTGGCATTTGTATGAAATTACTGATTCCAATAGTCGGCCCCCTGTTTTATTTAATTGATATCACAAATAAGGGTTTATTTAAGTTATCAAGAGGTCAAAAATTAATTAAAGAATGAGAATAAAATAAAAAATGGCATACCACAGTACAAAACACAGCGAAAATCTGTAAGATTTGAGACTCCCTTCAACTAGCAAAAAAAGATGGCGAACCGTGATTCTGAATCGCAAGTTATTAAGACGTGTTTTTTTAATAAACACAAATAAGTAAAAATATAAGAAAATATTACAGGTATCGTTAATTAATCAATGAACCATAGAAAAATACAGATAAAGCTATATGTTAAAAACTACACTAGTTATTGAACTTTAAACCCGCAATGGCCGACTACTGGGGGGTGGCTGACTTTAGGCGCCTCTACCCTACTTACTTTTTCGATTCGTTTAGTTTATCTGATTCAGAAATCCATTTTGTACATTTTTCTTTTGTGCTTCGGCTTCGGCGATACTGTAAATATAACGAAGACACAACCTTGGACTCTACATAACATCAGAGATTGAATTACTTTTAAACAATTTTTTGTTATATTAACCGCGAACCAGTTCGGTAATGGGGGCAAAATTAATGAAATCTCACATACGAGTATTGTATAGACAGACAGACAATATTGCCTACTCAACCGGTACGCGATATATCGAAATTAGGTAATCTATCGTTATGTATGTGGGTTCAATTAGATAGTGTTTGGTGGCAGATTTATTTCACGGTGATATTGTAACTTCTACCTACTTTAATGCAATTAGAACATTGAGCAAAATATGTCAGATTGGCTCTTCTAACAAAGTATCCAGCTCAACTAAGCTACTGCCATAGTACCCGTTCGCCGGTTCTTGGTCTCCAATAGAGTTTTCCGTTTTACCAGTTATTTGATAGATGTGAGTCGCATCATTATTTGGAAAACATCGTGAGGAAACCCGCGGCTCGGTTGGCTCCACACGTATTGAGCTAGGCCGACTAAGCTGTCAGGATGGTATTGGTGCTGGGCAAGCCTACTCCATCTAAAAAAAAAAAAAAAATTATCTTTTATATTTATCTTATCTAAATCAATGTCCCAGGCACTCGAGTGGTCTCTCCACCCATCTAGTGCAGATGCCACTGGACGCTGTATAAATCATCTATTCATCTCATTACGTAGATGCAAAGGCCTTAGTTTTTGATGATTTGTCTTCTATCAAATAGACATCGATCAACTCGCTGGGCTGAAGTAAGGTTCAGTATTGAGTCCGACTATTCCTCAGGAGGGACATAGGGCTCGAAGAAACTTTCTCCACTTCGGACGATCTTGCGCAGCTGATTCAAGGTCGTACCTGGATAGGACCTACCTCGTTGGGTAATCAAGTCTTCTTATATGTGCCCGAGCCAGCCCCACTTTATAAGCAGAGTTTCTTCAATTATCGCCTTCAGCTTGGTCAGTCTCTAGAGTCTGACTATAGTCCTAAAGTTGCCTAATCTTAAAGGAAGCAAGTAGCCCTTTTTAAGTGACAAATGGTCAAGTAGCCAGCAGCGGAAGTCCAGCGATTGGGCAACCAGTAACCACGTCTTACGATATCCGGCGTCACACGCACACGGTACCCGGTAATTATTTGATTAGAGCGCGGCCGGTGCAGCATGGCGCTTCTACAGCAAGACCCTGTCAAGTTTTGCGGAGTTTTTCATACAAGAACAAAAAACTTTTTTTGGATGGGATAAAATTTGCGCTTTCAACAAAATTAGAAGTTGAAGTGACACAGGAAAACGGCCCGCGCGCAAAAAAAATGCACAAAATCGATTCCTGTAGTGTATCAGATTTCAGATACACAAAACGAATCGAAATTTCTTTGCGCGCGGGCTATTTACTATGCACGGCGGCGGTGCCTTAAAAATTGCCCTGTAGTTTAAAGCTACGTGCCTTTACTCAGTGAACGCGGTATAATTGGACGGATACCGTCTCCGGCGCAAGCTTGAGTAATGCGAAGCGATCAGCCGGTTACATGCGCCTAATAGGCCTTCGTATGTGTGTTATTATTAATGAATTTGACTAAACAAGGTTTAATTTTGACCCATTCATGGAGTTATTAAGTCCGGTCCGCTAGTTTGGTAAATATAGGTACGGTTGTTAATCTAAGGCCTGATTTTTCCATCCTCAGTCAAAGCCCCAGTTAGTTGTTCGACCAATAAAAAATATGTTACTTTTTAAAATTATTCCTAGGAATAATGCTTATCTAGCGATTTAAGAATCAGACCTAAAACTTGTAGATAGTTGGTCAAAAAACGTATTTGAAACGTATACCCCCTATAAAAGTATTTAAAACAAACGGCATAGTTATGCTACTTACTTACTTACAGCTTTTAACGTAACTATAACGATTATGACCATTAAAGTTTTTTTTTTTTACTAAGAGAGTCAAATAAAATTTATTAGAGCATAATTAAATACAAACTATAAATATGCGAACTAAAATTAAAATAAGCTATTCTATTCTATTATTGATGGCGTTTGTATTCAATAAAATACCATTACGTAGAGAAACAATAACATAATCCAATAGTTAAACTTTCGAATAGCCGCAAAGACCAGATGGTACACAGATGCGACCCAAAATCCATTTGCATGGATCAGTTTGCAAACCGATTTCTCTCTCTCCTTACAACCACAGTGCTCCATTCCATAAAGCTCGCATTGCACCACAGGTCATCAATTAGCGAAACGATTGTGTCTTCCTCGATGGGCGACGCAACTGATTCCCCATTGTTGTGGTCAGGTACTTGGTAACTAATGTGGTCACAGTTTAATGCGTTTCGTTTTACGTAAGCGTGGAGATGGCAGTTCAAGCTCAACGTTCAAAATATTTGAATCAGGATTCTTGCCTTATGAAACAGTCTATCTAACCCATGAACTTATCTTGACCATGAGTAGAGCCATTTGATTACCGTCGTTCAAAGTAAACGTCTTAAAATTCCGCTTTTTCATTACCAACTCTGGAAAAATTAATCATTTTGGGCCAGATGGAAGACAGAGACGGGTGGGAGGCAGAACACCAATGTGCTAACCACCATCCTAACTAACAATCAGACTAAGATAATCAAGCATACAGTCGACAGCACGGCGACCTTTACACGTGTGCACTTTACTCAGTTACTCTACGGGCGACTTTGCAACGAAAATGTAGTCTGCAGGTACGCGAACAACAACTAAAATTCCAAATTGCGAAAAGCTTTATGGTACGTTAGTATTATACTTGGTCTTAGTTTATGGGCTTAATTTAATTTTTATGTAGCGTGCACTTGTGCAAATTGACGTTGGATAGATACGAGTTGATGGCTTGCGAAAATACTGCTGTTGTGTTGGGAAAGATGGGTGTTTTATTACATAGCCACATTAGCTTTTTCTGATTTTTATCGGCAGCTAAAGTAAATAAGATATTATAAAAACATCATGAATGAATATGCAAACTATTCGCAAGCTCTTCCCAACGTAGCTACGAGTGGTCGGATATTATGAAAGTTTGCAGCCAAAACAGCTTTATCTACCCATTTATTTAGTCCATAAATTGCATAAACTTGATATTCAAAGAACACAATTAGGTATCGACTTATTCAAAAACACTGTAAATGCACCGTTATCCCAAAGTTTAAACCACCTAACAGTAGGTAGCCAGGCTTGTTCACTCACAGTGAATAAGCCACTTTATATAGGTTGAAACGTACAAAATTGCAGGTTCACTTTAATAAAATAACCGGGCATTGAATTATAGGTGTTGTGGTAGAGTTGCAAATGCAATAAATTACGTTCATCTGCTAGGTCTTGCCACACCGGTCTTCCTTCCATTAGGCGCCTATTGTGCCATTGTAGCTAACTGTGGGCTCGCTGTGATCACAATATTGTTTACTTTTCAAAGAGCTATGGATCGAGCTATGCTAGGCTTTAGTTAGAGTCATGAATCGAGTACCATTGCGGATTAGAAAGCAAAAAGTACTTGGATGCTAATTGTACACACGACAGCACGTCGACCTTTACACGCTAGCACTCTACTCGGTTACGTTACGGGCGACTTTACAACAAAAGTGTACAGTCTGACTTGCTGTCGTGTGTACCATCTACTAGGAAGGTTAAATAGTTTGAAAACGTGCGCAGTTCTTTTTACACCCCAGACATAAAAAAGGGGTGTTATAAGTTTGACCACTCTGTTTGTCTGCTTGTCTGTGTGTGTATCTGTGGCACCGTGGCTCTTGAACGGATTTGGATGCGTTTTTTTTATCTGAAAGGTTTTCCAGGGAGTGTTCTTCGATATGTTTAATAAAAATCGGTTCAAAAATGTACGTTGTTATTCAGCTAACATTTTACGACGAATGGATCTTATGCATATAGCTCGATACGCCTACCGCTCTCAACTCCGATTAGTAATTAAACGAGAGAGCGCACTGTATGGCACGTTATTGAGCTCTACACGGTTCATTCCAGGCATGAAACGATGAAGGATGTACGATCATGTAGAGATAAAGGGCGGTAACTCTTCGTTTACGTACTGTTTAGTGCATATGTCAATTGTCAAGAAGGATGTGGGTTGGGTGAGTGGTTTGAAGCCAAATAAGGCTCATATAAATATACTCCGTGCAATTTTAGTGGTTTAAAAGCCGAAGGTATTTTCTTGCACTGGTGATTCTGACCCAAATTACAAAATTTAATTCCAAAAGGCGCGAAAAAAAATTCACTTCTCTATACAAATGGTGTCGATTGGCGATAGCCGTTTGTATTGGGAAGTGTTTTTTTTTCGCCCGTTATGAAGTAAAATTTTGGAATTTGGCTCAGAATCACGAGTGCAACTAAATACCTTCGGCTTTAAAACTACTAAAATTCCACGGTGTAGATACGTATAAATACGTAAATTGAAGAAACTCTCAAGAGACATTGCGTCTTTTGTAAGGCAAGTTCGGGCTAGCGAATAGATCATTGTCATTGACAAACTGTAATAAGATATCGTGAGAACTGATACCCGCTTTTATATCGCAATTGTTTTATTACAGGCACACGTTTCTATACAAAAAAAATACCAGCGAAAGTTGTTTGCGATTTTAGACTAATTTCGCAATTTCAAAGGCACTTTATGAGTTTCTGTTACGACAGAAGGACACAGCCGCAGTAAAATTAACTACCCCAAAATAGGTACTGAAAGGTTGAAGGTAAGAAATTGATTGTTTTACTAGCCTGCTCAAGTGTCATCACCACTCAGTGACTACTTTTCATCTTCCGTATTCCTGTATCACCAATTAATTTATAATTTAATGTTTTGTTAATTTGTATATCTCTTTGCTCTTCAGTATTTTGTTCGGAGGATAAAGGATCGAATTGGGGTTCTCTTCTCTCTTCTTCAACCTATAGGCACCCAATGCTGTGTGTAGGTCTCTTCCATTGCACTCAATTCTTTTCGATCTTCGTCTTTTCATATCCAGTATTTTCATGTCACTTTATATCCACCGTACTTAAACTTAACCGTTTCTAAATTAATGACAACAAAAAAGGTTTTTCATTTCAATAAGGGCTGTTTTCGAGTGTTAAAATGCTCGGAGGTTGAGTGGATTTTTTAAAAGAATAGAGGCGCAGGCGCAGGTCGTCCGTCAGTCCATTTCATTGTTTGCCTACCCATACGAGATTTCTGCGCCCCTATGGAATTGCAGTAACAAGTTTATTACGTATCTGGTCTAGAGAGGTTCTTCTATCGCATGGATGTTTGTATCATTAAGGCTACTATGCTTCACATTGTGGTAAAACTGGACCACATGAGTATTACATTTAAATTTTATACATTTGCAATCGACTGACATGTTTACTGACCTTTTCTCTCCAACTAAAACTAAAGGCAAAGCGTTGCGTAAGGTTCTATTAGATGAGTGGGTTGCAAGGGGCTCAGCTCTCGTTGTACAGGTTTTTTATTGCCTCCTGAGCCTACTCCACTTAGTCTAGAGCTTGTCTGGTTTTTCTAAGTCACTTACGGTGTTGTGTAAGAAAGCTCAGAGCTGTACAAAGTTAGGAGTCAGCAGTTCTTACATGTACAGTCAGTTCGCTACGATTCTTTTTTTAGCCCCGGATGCAAAAAGAGGCTAACTGTTATAAGTTTGACCCCTATGTGTGTATGTCTGTCTGTAGCTCAAACAGGTGAACCGATTTGGATGCATTTTTTATTTATATTTGAAAGTCTTTTTAGCGAGTGTTTAGACATGTTTTATCAAAATCGGTTCAGCCGTTTATGAGCTAATATTATTCTAATTTGAAGATAAAATGTCGGAAGTTTTTTTTTAAATTTGAGTTCAGAAGTTACTGGCCGATTGACGCGCCTATATCGCGCGATATGAACAACCATAGGGTATCTTAACGTGTCGCTGACCGTGTTACCACTTGACAGTCTTCTGCAATCATCTTACAGCGCTAACAGCCCCTCTACCCTTGACGCATTTTTCCAATACGGCCGCAATATGGCGCAATTAACAAAATTTAATATTTTACTAATTAAGACGCATTTTGTGTTTCTATTGAATAAAACAGCCTTACCTTTGAATAAGCATTACAAAGTATTTAAATTCAAAGCATTACTATGCGAATTAAAAGAGAAATATTTTACAACTTTTTCAGTTCGATCGCAATAGCGTTAAGGGTAACAGTAAAGGCTAAAATGGAGAAAAACGCAACTTTTTTCATGCTGTGACGCGTATGTGTGTGAGTGATTTTTAATTAAAAATGCTTTGAGTACTTTTAAACGGCAGTTAGACAGATTATAGATCAAGACTAATTGGTCTGGTGATACGAGAAGACATGTTATGTAAGGAATAGACTCTCTGCGCTATAAGTTGATGAAAGGTAGAATTATATTTTCATATGCCGAGGATTAAACTTTATTCATAGCATTCTTGGTTATGTAGTAGTAATTTTACAATATTAATTAGTATAGTTTTATTTTTATTTTTTATTAGTTTAGTTACCTATGTACATAAATATTTTAATTTTCGTTTAATAAATTATTTCATTTATCGGTGAATTATTGAGAAATAAAAGACAGAAGTGAGAAGTAGTTATGTTCTTTATACTATGATTGTAGAGCTGAACTCAGGAACTCTATGAAACAATAATTTAAACAACCGGCACTTTACAGCAGTGTTTTTCAACCTTTTTCATGACGCGACCCTCTAGCAGCGAAATACCATTTTGCGACCAGGGTCTGGTCTGGTAGGGACCAGGGTCTTGTCAGTTAAGGTGAAATACGTCTCACAACTAGCGCCGCCAATGGAAAAAAAAAACATATCTTTTTTTTTGGATGCGTTTATAGCA
This sequence comes from Zelleria hepariella, assembly GCA_949319315.1. Taxonomy (NCBI): domain Eukaryota; kingdom Metazoa; phylum Arthropoda; class Insecta; order Lepidoptera; family Yponomeutidae; genus Zelleria; species Zelleria hepariella. Next base: position 669,523 of record OX439396.1, read on the forward strand.
AAAAACTCTCCTGCGATTCCTCAACGCGAGGCTTAACTATTTTTAGGACCTAAGGTTTGGATTCCAGATCCTAGAACTTAAGTATTCGTAGGAAATCCAATCCTGGAATCCAAACCTTAGGTGCTAAAAATAGTTAAGCCTCGCGTTGAGGAATCGCAGGAACGTTTTTTGCTAAAAACGCATCCCAAAAAAAGATATGGCGTCTTAAGTAGACCTTTAGACCATAACTGCAACCCCCAAAAACTCTCCAATCAGCTTCTTGACCCTCCTAAGGAATAAATTGGGGTCGCGAAGTCACGACCCACCGGTTGAAAACACTGGTTTAGCGGATGACTTTTATTAGGAAATCCTAGTAAATTGAAATCGGAAATTGACAAGTTTGTATGATAAATAAATGTTCACAAAGACGAAATAGTGTATGATAAAATTAATTAGTATTAATGGTATATTGTACTCACGTGTTTACGAGCTGTCTGTTACGGGCTTTTAATTTTATTGTTATTAATTTATGGCCATTAGCAGTTTTATGGACGTGTTCATTACATTCCGTTATCTTGAGACTCGTTGGCTGTAACACAGTAGTATACTTATATTCCCGTATCTCTCATTGCATCCTTCTACTTTTGCGACAAACAAACTGACAACCTAAGTAAGGATTTACTAGCTCAATGCCAACTTTCTGCAAAATGTCTACTAAACGAAAAATTGTACAAACATCATTGTGTTAGATAATGACAGCTTTTATATTTGAAATGAAGAAGTTAAATTGATACGAGAAGCTGAGACGTCCAAACACAATAATCACACACATTAGCAAATTAGACACAAAAAGTAGGCCAATCGAAACACCCCTCAAATTAAATTAATAAACAACTATTAGATCAAAGCACAGTAACATTACGCTCATTAGCATGGCCTTTGGCTAGATCACTTGCGTGCGGTATTTACAGTCGGCCAGAGTCTCAGATACCCCTTTTCGTTCGATTGGCGCCCTTATACCGCACGCGGTAAGAGCTGCCATGGGGTATCTGAGATTGTGGCCGAGCGTACCACGGTACGTATAACACACAATTATCAAATTGACTGTTTACACACGCAAGTCTGACAACTGTCAACTTTGGCCTTCAGCGACGGCAGATAAGATCTCCGCATTGTGCAAGAAACTCGTCGCTGGGAGAGTTAAGACATAATGTTTGTTTGTGAAGTATTGTTTAATTGCGTTTGGGATTAACGCTTAATTAAGGTTGTAGTCGGCAATTTAGTAATTGTGTGGCGAAATCTTCAAACATCATTATTTGTAGCCTTTGTATGTACGTGTAGGTAGGTATACGAGGATTGAGTTGATGGGGAGAAATACTGGTGGTGAAACAACATCTTTACAGTCAATCACGTCCACTTGTATTTTATTGATTACCCGCTAGATACCTATGTATCTTGTTCTTAATTGATTCCTCATGGCTGAAGATCGCGAACATGGAAGCGGTCGTCCATTGAAAATATTCCATTGGAAGCAGTCTTCCGTCATATAAACAGCCCGGTGAATGCTTCCTCTGCCGCTGCCCTTATTGCGTCAGAACATGTGGTTGATGCCCTTTCCCACTGTACGAGTATCTTTATATTTTTAATGGTAATTTAATACTATGTAGTCATTTACATTTCCTCATAGAAAGTAGCGGATTGGCCCGTTGGTGATTCATGAGTTCAGGGTCTCCTCACGATGTTTTCCTTCACGGTTACCTAGCGGTATTGATTGCACAAACTCAAATTCACAAATGCGCAATGTAGAATATTGATAGGAACAGCCTGAATTTGCATCAACTAGTATAATCGCTTGTGGTCCTACAAAATAATATACTTACGTTCTTCTTCATCTTGGCGTGCCACTCCACTAATGGAGGTTGGCGTCAGCTCCTCATATTCTTTTCTATTCTTCGCCAAGCGAAACAGTTGTTCAAAGCTGGCTATCTCCGTCCATTCCCTGATGTTTCTGAGCAACGACTTTGTTCTTCTTCCAGCGCGCCGCTTCCCCTCAATCTTGCGCATCATGATCACTTGAAAAGTCGATCCGACTTACGTTCTACTAAATCATAATCCGTTCCATTTTCCCCAGTCATGGCGGTGACGTGCGACTGCCCGATGACGCAGCCGGGCCCGACGCTGGCTGCGACCTGCGGCGGCGGCGCCTTCATGCTCTTCATGGGACTGCTGGAGGTCTTCCTGCGCAGCCAGTGCGACCTGGAAGACCCATGCGGACGGGCGCAGGTATGTGACGGTGCAGGTGTGTGACGGTGCAGGTATATGTCGGTGCAGGTGTGTGGCGCAGCCGGGCCCGACGCTGGCTGCGACCTGCGGCGGCGGCGCCTTCATGCTCTTCATGGGACTGCTGGAGGTCTTCCTGCACAGCCAGGGCGACCTGGAGGACCCTTGCGGACGGGCGCAGGTATGTGATAGTTGCATGCAAAGATATTATTACCACAACCTGCATGCGGCTGACCTATACATGGTAATTTTTGAATAGCTTTATTCTTGAAACAAGTCGACTTCTGAATATGATTTCCAACAACTTTTGTTCTACGTCTTTTTTTATCACTGTGATAATCTTAAATCACAGTGCATAAAAACCTAATTGCAGTTGATTTGTAGTGCGAATAGTGTATGGGAGAAGTAATCACAAAGACGGTAAGCGAAATTTGACAGCCACAACCCGGTTCAAGCCAAGCAAGCAAGCATACGAGCGCCATCTACCAAGGGCTTTGAATTCAGCTTTTAACTGCCAGTTGAAAACTGGCCATGCGCTATATTCGTGGGCCATTGGGGCGACGCTATATCCAGTTCCAGCTATCTTCAGAGTTCCTATTAATTACCCTTATCTACGTTGATTTTCATATACCACGATTAAAACTAGTGGTTCGCCCCGAACTATGAACTCGCGACCCCATATAAACCTAATAATAATAATAACCCCCGTGTGGTTCCCGGTAGGTACAGAATTGGACCAACCCCTACAGTCTTTGCTCTTGATTTTCCACTCGTTTTTCAAGATTTTCAGATTTTTCTTCTAGCATTTTTAGTTTTTCTCCAAAAATTCTTTGAATGTTTTCTGTAACTTGTTCGCCGCTTTTTCTTATTTCAAGTTTTTGTGCCTCTAGATCAGTGGTTCTTAACCTTTTTTGGACCACGGACCACTTTGATAATTTTTTTCTTAGTGCGGACCACCAGATCCAAGGTACATCGTGTTTCACATGAAATTGTTTCACCTGACCTAAAGTATAATGTATGTAAGTAAGTTGAATACAGGAAATTAATATAAGTCTGTTTTGGAACAATGGAACATACACGCGAAAATTTACCAATTTTACTAAAATTATTATGGAGATTTAATTGGTAGACGATAGCAATGCGCGCGCAGCGCGCCCGATAATTCACCGATTTTACCCTTTTAAGACGCAAGATGGCCAGATAATCTTCCGTCAATATCATCAAGATTTCATTTGTTTGTAAAAGCGGCCCGAAAATTTTACGATTTAACTCTTAAAAATCAAGTTTATTTAGGACGTGTAGTAGGTGCGTGAAAAATGCGCGCGCAGCGCGCCCAAAAATTCACATTTTTTTCCCTTTTTAATTATATGATGAAGATTTATTTAGCTATTATTTGAACAAACGCACCCAGCGTGGCTGAAAATTAACTTATTTAAGTCTTACATTTCATAATGGAGAATTCCTTTGTTTTGAATAGAAGACACGCGCGTAGCGCATTTGAAAATTCACCGATTTTAACCTAAATATAGTCTACGTGCGGTTTGACATGTGCTAACGACATTATACTATGAGTGAGCACTGACTACTCGATTTTTAAGGGTTTTGATACTAATACAATTTATTATTTTTTGCGTATTGAACTGAAGACCGCAACTTTGCATTGGAGCCTGCCGCAGGTTACATAAAGGCTATTTATTGTATTACCCTGTCAAAATCTGGCGCATTCGGTGATTCCTTGGCGCGATCTGCAGTCACGCGGATCTTTGGGGGTTAAAAATATTTTCCAATAGGGAGTAAGAGCGCTCGCCAGCGCGCACAAAAATTTCAGTTATTTTATTCATTGGGAACTTATTCAAACATGACGAACATGGGAACTTATTCAAACATGATTATAATATGGGTCCAAGATGCCTGAAATAAATAATTTATTATTATATTATGACTTTCAAAATCAACATTAAAATTTATTGACAACAATCGCTATGTGCGCTGGACTGCAGGACGCTCCCGCGGACCACTGGAGAGGCCCTCGCGGACCACCAGTGGTCCGCGGACCATAGGTTAAGAACCACTGCTCTAGATCATTTTGGATTTTTGTAGTTTATCTAGTATTTCTTCCATTTTAAGTTTTGTATAGGACTCTCTTGTAGTTTTGAAGTAAAGCGACCTCTATTGTTGAGCATAAGGGTTTATAATTTTGAACACTAGATGGCTCTGATAAAAAATGTTTTGTCACGCCCTCTGTTAGGAAGTAGAAAAACAATTTTTTTTTTAATAGATGGCGCTGTTTTGTATTTTCTAATCTGGTGTACGAGTATTTTGGACCTTAGCAATTAGCATTTTTTTTGGATTTATTGGATTAAAATAGAGTTCTTGTTACGGATTATTTCGCGACCCTTAAAAGTTTATTTTTATTGTTTCCACTGAGTTTTACGTCCGATATCCACAATATTGTTTCCAAACAGAATTTGTATTTATAGTTCACTTTTGTTAGTTTTTATCACTGCTTTCACTGTTTACTGATTAGATTTAAGTTTTTATCACTTTTAAAATCACTTTTTAGCACTATTTTATTGTTACTGAGAGGCAGCAGTGGCGCCCTCTCTCATCCCATATAAACTTAACAACCCCATATCTCGGCAACCCCTCGACCGATTTGGCTCATGTTCGAACTTAAAATTCTTTTAATTTCATTTACCTGCCTACCAAATTTCATGACAATCCGACAAAAATTACTCAAGTTGTCGTCGAACGAACATTCATACATACAAACATACAAACATACAAACATACAAACATACAAACATACAAACATACATACATACATACATACATACAAACGCCGGATTGTTCCAGTAGACTCGGAGAACTTCGCTCGCTTCGCTCGCTCGTTCAAAAATTAGGGGATACTTACTAGTTTGTTGACGCCTTGAAAAACCTTTATACCTATTTCGTCGAGCACTCGAAAGAAAGCTCCATCTAGACCACCAGCGGTGTTTCCCTTGTAAGTATTTTTGCAACACAGAGTTACAAATTTAGCCTTTGTCCAGCTTAACCGCGGATTATTAGAGGCGAACTGACGTAAAAGGCACTCTGATTGATAGAAAGGACCCGACCACAGCGGTCCATCTACGGAAATTATTCAGATCTAGAAGCACAACATAAGAAGACACCGAATGTCCACTTTATGCGTCTATAAATGCCAGAAGAAGTATCTCCATATTTTCGTCGTGCGTACACTAGACTTAGCTTCTAATACGTATCTAAGGTAAAAAAGGGCAAGACTTCAGCGCCTCTATTTTCTAAAAAATCCATATAATCGTTGACCATCAAAACACTCGAAAATAGCTCTTATCTGGGGGCACGGCAGTGCCCCCGCCAGGTCGAGCGCGAAGCAAACACTGCCGTACCATCCTTTACTGGAACCATTTCGCCGCATTTTCAGGCCCCTATTTGAGAACCTCTGGATAAGACCAGAACGCAGAAATTTTCGTCATCTAGTAAGCTATAGTCACATACCTAAAATCAAAAATTTCAAGTCTGTAGGTCATTTAGTTCCGAAGTTAAGCGAAAGCAAAGTTTCGCATTTATGACACACACTCACTCACTCACCCATGATCATCATAATAGAACTAGTACTTCCCATAAATTCAGAGAGCTGAAATTTGGTACAGAGTTAGGGTTTAATGGCCACATAAAGGGAAAACTATAAAAACTAGGATAATCGAAGATCTGGAGTACCTGGTGACCCTGATTAGAAAACACAAGAGCCCTAATAGAACTAGTACTTCCCATAAACTCAGAGAGCTGAAATTTGGTACAGAGTTAGGGTTTAATGGCCAAATAAAGGGAAAACTATAAAAACTAGGATAATCGAAGATCTGGAGTACCTGGTGACCCTGATTAGAAAACTCAAGAGCCCTAATAGAACTAGTACTTCCCATAAACTCAGAGAGCTGAAATTTGGTACAGAGTTAGGGTTTAATAGCCACATAAAGGGAAAACTATAAAAACTAGGATAATCGAAGATCTGGAGTACCTGGTGACCCTGATTAGAAAACACAAGAGCCCTAATAGAACTAGTACTTCCCATAAACTCAGAGAGCTGAAATTTGGTACAGAGTTAGGGTTTAATAGCCACATAAAGGGAAAACTATAAAAACTAGGATAATCGAAGATCTGGAATACCTGGTGACCCTGATTAGAAAACACAAGAGCCCTAATAGAACTAGTACTTCCCATAAACTCAGAGAGCTGAAATTTGGTACAGAGTTAGTGTTTAATGGCCACATAAAGGGAAAACTATAAAAATTAGGATAATCGAAGATCTGGAGTACCTGGTGACCCTGATTAGAAAACACAAGAGCCCTAATAGAACTAGTACTTCCCATAAACTCAGAGAGCTGAAATTTGGTACAGAGTTAGGGTTTAATGGCCACATAAAGGGAAAACTAGGAAAATCGAAGATCTGGAGTACCTGGTGACACTGATTAGAAAACACAAGAGCCCAACCAAACTATTATAGATCGACATATACCGCCCTTACAAAAAATATTCAACTTGGTGGGCCGCTTCATTTGATGTCAAAAATCGAAGGTCTGAAGTATCTGATGAAGAACCCTCAGCTGGTCTCAGCTGTATAAGAGATTATGGTAATTCCCCCTTCTACTATTGGTACATAAAAAAATCGACTGTCATTGCAGAAATCCAGCGTAGTGGGACACATCTTCTAATTTAATCTAGCCTATAGCGTCCTACTGTTGGGCGAATGCCTCCCCTTCTGCTTTTAATACGCATATAAATAAAATTAAAGGAAATCTCTGGATAAGACTAGACTGGCTTTTATACTTATACTTACAATTTAACAAGAAGAAATAGTCGAACGATTAACTTTATTCTACTCGAACATTACACAAATTAGAAAACTGTTTCCAATAAGAAAATCTTATGAAATAAATCAATATGCCCACGTTTCTACAAAAAGAAGTGAAATCCCACCAAAAACATTCTGTAAAAAACTAGCCAGGTCTCGATGGAGCTTCTTGTTTATCTCTAAAAAGTAATGAAATCTAGACAAAGTCGTGCCAAGTCTAAGGTCCCTTACTGCGATTTCTTTAGTATTACAGTTAATGTTGTGTGACTTGGCCGTTGAAGGGTATACAAGGGTACAAAACCAGGTGCTCCATGACACCATTGCACCAATCTGACGCCAAAACCGCTTGTGTACCCTTCAACGGCCAAGTCACACAACATTAACTGTAATACTAAAGAAATCGCAGTAAGGGACCTTAGACTTGGCACGACTTTGTCTAGATTTCATTACTTTTTAGAGATAAACAAGAAGCTCCATCGAGACCTGGCTAGTTTTTTACAGAATGTTTTTGGTGGGATTGAAATTAACAATCTTTATTTGATATTTTAAAAAGGGTAATTTCTGGTGGATATTTTAGAGAATACAGGGGCAGTTCTAATCAATACAAACTTAATATAATGAATGCGAACAACAGCGTCCCATATTTGTACATTATTTTGAGCATTAGTATCAACCTTTGCCTTCTCTCAGAGAGAGATAGAGAGAGAGCTTTATCACCATCACGACGAATGTAGAAAGAACTTAAATTAACCAAAAACCAATTTAGAGGTCTAAACTTTAGCCAACAAAGCGTGGTTGGAGTGACCTTCTGCCTTCTGACGTCTCTCTCGGGACCCGTAATCGGTCTCGATTCTCGATTCGGAAAAGCCGAGATAATCGCGAGACGCAATAATTGGACGAAATCTGCGGCTGAAATCACGACTCACGGGTACTCGGCATAATGCACCCTGGGTACTTATGTTCTAGTACTATTACGCAGATTTGTAGCTAGTTTGTAGGGAAATAAGATGGCTGGCGAGTTTGTTTAGGCAATATTACGAGAAGGAAATTGTTGGCTGCGACTGGTAATGTTCGCTACGAAGAAAAAGTTTGATTTTTTGGTACACACGACAGCACTTCGACCTATACACGCTAGCACTCTACATGGTTGCGTTACGGGCGACTTTACAAAAAAAATTTACAGTTGACGTGCTGTTGGGTGTACACGGGGCTCTTTTACACTTTACCTTCACTTGGACATCGCCATAATTTTCTAGTATAGGTAATGCTGCGATGCGCGGATGTCTATATCTACTAAAGATTAGTAGCTAAACTATCAATGATGATGATGATGATATTTCCTGGCCGGTTTCGGCCACGGCGACTGCTTCAACTCCTCCAGCGTTCGTGTGGTCGCATGTGACTTACATTTACATAGCCGATCTTTTTTGCAAAAGTCCGGCCACATAGCGGACATGTAAGCATAGGTACCGTTCAAATAATGCTACAGAGCAGCTACCACGAGTGCTTCGGCAAGGCGTAGTGAACTGTGTCACTGAAAGTGATAAGTTGGATAAACAACCTTACTGAGTAATATAGTATTAGGATACATGACAGACATCCGGCAGACGTCCTGCACAGCTTTTTCGCACTCGTGGTAGCTACTCTGCTCCTGTGTTCTCTAAAATAACCGTTTTTAAATTTCAAAAAAATATATTGTTCATTTCAATAAGGGCTATTTTTGAGTGTTTAGACACTCAAAGCTTGAGTGGATTTCTTAGATAATAGAGGCAATGGCCTATGCCCAGCAGTGGGCTTTACTTATGGCCTGGAAAGATAGAGATAGTTGTGACCAGGCTACGATCCATGAACTTGGAAGTCTCACTGTGTTATTTTGTCAGTATCTTAATAAAAATAAATAATTTATTGACACAAAAACAATAAAGGTTACATAACTAGAATTTTTGGTACAGATGGGATGGCTGGATGATTAATTCATCGATGTGTGATACCCCAATCCTGAACTAAGTTGCCCATTTCAGGAAGGAATCCAGTGTTTAAATGTATAAGGGTGATTCTTTAGAGGGTCGATTGGCGGAGTCACACCCTAATATCTCCTAAATTATACAACACACAGTACTGTATTAGCATTTAATCGTGTTCTTAACTAACGCACTATTGAGGCATCAAATTCAGCCTTTTTAAAATATAAAGATGATTGGCATTATAAATTAAAATTATTCATTATTAGAATAAGAAATTGAGAATTAAATTAAAATAATTTAAAATAAAATGAGGTAAAATTCATGCAAGTGTGTCAAACCTTTATCTTAACCTATTGCCCCCTCCTGCCCTCAGTACCGGCGTCACATGGACTCTGTATACGACTTCATCGTGGTAGGCGGAGGCTCCGCCGGCTCGGTGCTCGCAACGCGCCTCTCCGAGGTACCTGAGTGGAGGGTCCTACTGCTGGAAGCTGGTGAGAATCATTTACAGACTGTATTTAGTAAACGGTTTAACTCACTTGTGTACAGGGTGTTAAAAGACGTTATTGATCCTCATCATAACAAACATTTTTGCCCAAGGAACTATGCCTGGGAAATTAACGGTTTCCGAGATAATTATTGATAATTTTTGCAGAATTGTGTTTTGTGTCAAGTGCACTGTGCGGAAGTCATAGTCATAGCCCATGTAGAGTACAACCACAGTACAACCTTCTACGTACTTAATGAGATGATTCACACTACAAAAGGTAGAGTCAGAACTGCACCGAATGTATGGAACTGCTGATATTTTTTCGCTCCATTGTTTTTGCCACCTAGTACAAGTTGTTTGTAGTAATCCGACAGCCTACTTAAAGTTCCGCTTTCGAATTCAATTGCACCCTGTAGATGGGTGAAGTGACCTAATTTAAGTACGGTCGGCCACAATCTCAGATACCCCATGGCAGCTCTTACCGCGCGCGGCATAAGTGCGCCAATCGAACAAAAAGGGGTATCTGAGACTGTGGCCGACTGTACATATGGAAACTTTTTAAAATGAATCAAGCTCTGTAAAGATTTCATCGGCTAAAATCGGCTTACACAAGAGATGTGTAGTTCGTAGGTGTGACTATGTTGCATAAAATATGAGATGGCTAACTGTTACGGTAAACCAGTTACGTCGGATTAAAGTCCTGACTCAACCCTTTTTACCCGACTACGCGAAGCAAAAAGGAGGGTTATGATTCTAGCAGAGTATGTATGTATGTATGTATGTATGTATGTGTGTATGTATGTGGGTATGTATGTGAGTATGTTTGTATGTTCATGAGGTGTTGTTGGATTCGTCTCAATCGCCCAGGTAACATAGAATAGTTTAACTTTGAAAAAAACCAAGATGGCCGCTGTGCTGCGCCCTAAAGTGGTGGACCTAAAAATAAAAATTATCGAATACTAAAAAGCTCAAAAAAAAGTTAGAAGTTAAAAACTAAAACCCGACTACTAAAAGGCTTAAAACAAGACCTGCTTATCCTTAAAATAGACTCATAGATAATTATTAATCGTAGTCGGAGGACACCACATTCGCATTTGATATACCGATGTCCTCCGACTACGATTAATTATCTATGAGTCTATTTTAAGGATAAGCAGGTCTTGTTTTAAGCCTTTTAGTAGTCGGGTTTTAGTTTTTAATTCCGCCTTCAGGATTCGACGAACCGACCGGGACGCAGGTGCCGTCGATGTTCCTCAACTTCATCGGATCGTCGATTGACTGGGGCTACAGCACGGAGCCCGAGCCTGCCGGATGTCTCGGGGAGAAGGAACGACGCTGCTACTGGCCAAGGGGGAAGGTTTGTTTGTTCCTGTGCTTTATTCTGGCCATGAGGGAAGGTATGTTTGTTCCTGTACTTTATTCTGGCCAAGAGGGAAGGTATGTCTGTTCCTGTGCTTTATTGGCCGTCTCGCACCGTCAAGAAATCTTTCACAACTTGTCTGGCAGGTTGGAAGAAATTTCTTTTGAAATAAGTCCACACTTATTCCAAAAGAATAATATCCCACTTTTGTCGTTTAAGCTTTTTTTTCTCTTCTTTTTATACAAAAAAGTTTTAGGACGTTGCTTTCTCGAAGGTTTCTGCTTTTTTGTTTGGTGTATTTTTAAACAAAATTTTAATAAGGCTTCCAAAATCCATCAAAGCGAAGATGAGACGCTTTGTTTGACTCAGATATTTGAAATGCGCGAAATAAGTGCGGGCGCGCGTTGAACTCTTTTGCACCAGCGCCTAATATACTCGTAGCACCATTTGAAGTGTTAATCAGCCTTTTTTTGTAGTGTACACATGACAGCACGTCGGAGTGTACACTTTTGTCGTAAAATCGCCCGTAACGTAACCGAGTAGAGTGCTACTTCCTCATACGATTAACTAAGTAAACTCATCACCACCCCGACCCGCAGGTCCTCGGCGGCACGTCGGTGATGAACGGGATGATGTACATCCGCGGCTCGCGGCGCGACTACGACAGCTGGGCTGCTGCTGGCAACGATGGGTGGAGCTACGAGGATGTACTGCCTTACTTCCTCAAGTCTGAGGATAACAAACAGGTAAACACAAACAGGTAAGTCTATGGATCTATGACCGAAACAGAAAAACAACAACACATTTTTATTCTCGTCCCACTTTGCCCTTTGTAAATTTTTTGTTACTTCTGTATTATTTAGTTTAGCTCAAAAACATCACCCATAAAGCTGTGTGTGTTTTGTAATGTATAACCGCTAGTATGATAATAGTAGTCTTCTTTCTAAAATTGTTAACGTTTTTAAAAAAAAAACGTTTTTATTTTTATTTTTTATTAGTGAATATTGCATGCTAGGTTAAGTGTAGGCATGTTATTTTCTTTAAGTACGAGTGTTGTGGTCATTGTTTCTAGATAGTATACAAATTCATGTAAAAACCAATATTTATTCAAAGCATACTGTATAACTAATCTGTTTATGCCCCAAATAAAAAAAAATAAAAAAAAAACACGGTGTCTGCCTCATGAGGAGAACGGTTGCCTTTTAAAACATTTACAAAAACTTTAAATTCGCTCGGGACCGAACTTGAACCCGCAACCTCTTGCGTACCGTGAAGTAGACATGCGCGAAACAGTGCACTTCGAAGGCATGTTATATTTCATGACATTTCATACCGCGTGATATTATCTTATATCATGGCACCAAACATGACACATGACATCATGGTATTTCTTCATTGCAGAAATGAAACATGACATCATGGTATTTCTTCATTGCAGACATGAAACATGACATCATGGTATTTCTTCATTGCAGACATGAAACATGACATCATGGTATTTCAGCACACTTTCATTGCAGTAAGTACAGTGTGCTGAAATGCCATGTGTCATGTTTCATGTCATCTAGTGTAATGAAATGCTATGTGCCATGCTTTATTCTCTCGTGTAATGTGTAATATTTCATGACACCGTTGTGTAATATGTCTTTTGTAATATTACAAGCATTACCTACACATGTCTACCGTGAAGGTGCTTACAACTGATGACGCCCCCCGTCCATACGACGAGACCAGTTGAAGAAATTTTCATCAACAGTTACTTGGTTGGCTCGGTAGCTCAATTGGTAGATCCCTAAGTTTCATATTTCAAAATGTTGATTTTGCGCGTTTGTGGTAGCAATGTACTCGTACCTCTCTAAACGTGAAGAAAAGCATTGTAAGGAAACCTGTGATTACGACTTTTCGATGAGCTATGCCGAAAAAGCTCAAATTCAAATTCAAAAAAGTTTATTGCTAAATAAGGTTACATTTTGTGTCCTGGCTCCCAAACTAGGATATCCTGTGCTACGGGTAGCCAGGCTTCTTCCAGTGTGTCTTATTAAACGTAAGGTAGCAAACTTAAAATAAAGAAAAACTAAATAATTTAATAAATATCAACAACAGGTAGGCGATTTGTTGGTTTTTCTGAATTAGTTTCTTATTGAGTGCTGAGAGGATAGTATAGCTAATTAGCTACTAAAAAAGCCTAAATTGCCTAGCTACAAAAACGTTATAATTTTCAGGTGGAACAAATGGACCAAGGCTACCATGGGACAGGCGGGCCGCTGACCGTATCGCAGTTCCCGTACCATCCGCCACTGAGCTTCTCCATTGTAAAGGCTGGCGAGGAATTGGGTAAGTTCTTTTGACTGTAATCCGATAACTTCCGTTATTCGAGCTTCAGTTTATTTCAGCTTCCGTTATTCGAGCTTCAGTAGCGGACCCGATTTAAGGCGTGATAATGCGATAGCGTTTGCAGCATAGATCAATTTCTTTGAGACATTATTGAAAACGGGTTTCTGAGCATATTTTTTTGAGTTTTTTATTTGTGAAAGTCTTCCACACATCACTATTTCGTCACATCTATTGCGCTGCATGCTGCCTATACCTACAGGCGCGCAAAATTGCTAAGTATATGTATATGCGTCATGCCCTTCGATAAAGGATAAAACCAGATAAAGCGCCAACTCTCAAAACGTGTCGGAACATCAATTGCCCAAATTCTCTCTAGTTTCGGTGAGGATAAGTTTTTATTGTGATGATTCTGACGGTGAAGGAAAACATCGTGAGGAAACCTGAGCGTGTGAGGCATTATACCCTCAACGCAAAAATCGCCAACCCGCATTGAGCACGCGTGGTGATTAAGCTCGAACTCTCTCTATGAGAGAAGGCCTTTGCCCAGCTAGTGGGACATGTACAATTGTACAGGCTACATCTTACTTACTTTTATATTGCAGATTCTATGGGATTTAGCTCGGTGGTCATGCCTCACTCACGCGATTTCGTATTTAGTGAAAATTGCTTAGCGTCTTTTAACGTTGGACCCATGCTCATATTAAATTTATAAGCCCCTTCCTCTCGCAGGCTACCAAGCGCGCGACCTGAACGGCGAGTCCCACACCGGCTTCTCGATCGCTCAGACCACCAACCGCAACGGCTCGCGGCTGAGCGTGGCGCGCGCCTTCCTGCGGCCGGCCAAGCGCCGCGCCAACCTCCACGTGATGCTGAACGCGACCGTGACCCGCGTCCTCATCAACCAGACCACCCGGCAGGCCTACGCCGTTGAAGTGCGGAACAGCTTCGGAGGGACAGAAGTTATATTTGCCAACAACGAGATCGTTCTGAGGTGAGTTTTGTGAGAATTTAAAAGGGCAATGCAATTCCAAAAGTTGACTGACAGCCACAATGAGCTAGCACAGACAAGACGGGAGCTCCATCACTGCATGTCAGCATTGGCTCGTCGAGAGTACGTTCTCGCAATGTAGAACACGGAGCACCCCAAGGGAGTGTTCTTGGACCGCTATTATTTTTAATTTATATAAACGATCTTCCCAGTGTCACAAATCATTCAATGATTCTGTTCGCTGATGACAGCACCATCGTGTTCACTGAGGATAGCGAGACTGAATTTGAAAGTGACATAAATAATACTCTCCGAGACGTTAATAATTGGCTGATAGATAATAATTTGACATTAAATACTGACAAAACGAAGTTAATGAATTTTTATGATAAAGACATCCATCGCAATCTTAATATTAATATATCAGGACATGTAATTGAAAATATAGACGAAACCAAGTTTTTAGGATTAACAATAGACAAAACACTAAAATGGGAAAGCCACGTCAAAAATGTATGCCAAAGACTAGCCCAATATTCCTTTGCACTATATAAACTATCGAAAGTCTCGAATCAACATGCATTATTGACAGCATATCACGGGTACGTTACATCCACACTGAGATACGGCGTTATATTCTGGGGTAACGCAAACCAACGGGAAGTAATCTTCAAAGCCCAAAAAAGATGCTTACGAGCAATAAGCAACTTGCGTCAATCCGATAGCTGTAAAACTTACTTTAAAGACTTAAAAATTCTGACATTTCCATGCCTTTATATATACGAGGTGGCAGTATTTGTAAAGAGCAATCCTCAACTATTTAAAGGACTTATAAGTAGACGTAATCGCAACCAAATTAAGAACATATCTCATAAGTCAGAGTTATTTGACAAGAGTTTTTTTGGAATGGCACCAAAACTCTTTAACAAGTTACCAAAAACCCTGCGAGACGTCGACAATATTCATCAGTTCAAGCGCGATTTATTTAAACTGTTGTTATCTAAAAACTATTACAAAGTTACAGAATTTTTGGAGGAATATGCATTTTAGGTTAAGGTTTTCCATACTTAAAATTACTCTTGCTACACCTAATTGGTAAAATTACATTGATACACTTACTTACATAAGAACACCTTTGTTAAACCACATGTAATTTATGGCAAATAAATAAAATTGAAATTGAAATTGAAATTGAGAGGTCAGTGAGACAGAGAGAGTGAGCGTCATGCGTGGGCTGGATAAAAGATAGAGTTGAAGAAGATTGGAGTGAATGCGTCTCCAAAAGGGCAGGCGGAGCCTCTACCCCTATCGTTGGTCCTGTTACTTCACTACGGAATGTATTAGGCCTTTCCATGTCTTTATGTCTATCCGTGTCCGTGAATGGATCTCTGGCCTATCCCAGTACGGGCAGCATGGTAAGCCCGAGATAGGCCCTTCTCTATGCAAAACTGTCAACTTGTCGGTCGGGCTCGAGTTGGCTCTACGCCAACATGGCGATGGAGACAAAAATATTTTTTTTTATTAAAATGGCAATAACTACTTTTTGCTCGACATGACCCTAATCTATTGCCATCTCGAGTCCCGCCTGTCATGCTCGCACAATAGACATGGCACGTCTGTCACTCGAGTTCGAGAGAGTGTCAAAACGACCATGCTAAGCATACAGAAAGGACCTTTTCTACTTCGAAAATTGCTCTTCATTAATTTGAACCGTTCTATTTTTGAAAGTGCCTGAATTTGAAAAATATGTTTCCAGCGCCGGCGCCGTCGCCTCGCCCCAGCTCCTGCAGCTAAGCGGCGTGGGCGACCCCACCGTGCTGACCCGCGCCGGCGTGAAGCTGGTCCACAAGCTGCCGTCGGTCGGGCTCAACCTGCACAACCACGTCGCGCACTTCCTCAACTTCCAAGTGAACGACAACAACACCACGCCGCTCAACTGGGCCACCGCTATGGAGTACCTGCTGTTTAGGGATGGACTCATGTCCGGGACTGGTACGAATACAATTTAACTTGCTGTAAAAACATCCATCTTTCAGCTTCCATCTTTTTTACGGACGTTGATAAAAATGTAGTGGCTCATTACCAATACCGACACAACTGTTACGCATGAGAAAATTGTTATTACTGTTCAATAAGTCGGAGCCTCTGCTTACCTTATGGGAATATAAGCTTGAGGTTATATCATTTTTGTAGTCAGGAAAAACCGAATGGAATAAGGAAAGGTTTGACCGAATGTAATATTTTCCACATGGGCATTTTCAAAATAAGTGAGCGCGCGCGTTGAACTCTTTTGTACCAACGCGCTGCGCGTTATGTCGCGCATCAAATAATATGTGTCGGTTGGTGATGATGATTCAGGTTGTTTATTGCCTTACAATAATGGACTGAACATTTATGGAGAATCTTATAGTTTTAATAATTCTATTATCTCAAGAAATATGTGCCATTTTCCACTTCCGACTAAAAAAATATCCGATTTGTTCGTATGAACTTTAAAGTTTTAATTTGTCCCTCCCCAGGCATATCCGAAGTGACAGCCTTCATAAACACGAAGTACGCGAACCCAGCTGAGGACAACCCCGACGTGCAACTGTTCTTTGGAGGCTTCTTGGCTGACTGCGCCAAGACTGGCATGGTGGGCGAGAAATTGGACAACGGCTCCCGGTCTATACAGATCATACCAACGGTCTTGCACCCCAAGAGTAGAGGGCGGCTGGAGATTGCATCGGCGGACCCCTTCGCGTATCCGAAGATATTTGCCAAGTAAGTGTTCCAAAGCGATAGGTACATACAGCAAAAGAAGGTCAATTAGAGGGCCAAAAAACCGGCATAGTCGAGTCGATACGATGTCGATAATGTTTTTTTTAACACGCTTTTATAAGCTTGGCTTGTATGTATGTAACGGAATCTTTGAGCATAATTTTTACCAATTTCCAGAAGTCTGATTAATTTTTATTGGAGTTTTTTTTTTAAGACTTATTCTCACTTGGACGTTTGTACAGACGGCCTTAGCATTCTTGGAAACTTTTTACAAAAACTTTCGTAAGCACTGCACATTTTTATATTTTTCATAAAGTTTTCAATTTAAGTGAGACGTAAATCAATATAAACATTCCTGGGAACATTGGAAACGCAACCCTATAAAGACATTCAGGGGCAAGGATAAAGTCTGTAGGCCCCAGCAGCCTTGTATCTCTTGTACTGTCGGCCACAGTCACAGATACCCCATGACAGCGCTTACCGCGCGCAGCATAAGGGCGTCAATCGAACAAAAAGTACCCCTTTGAGCCCCTTTTTGTTCGATTGTGCTAGCGTGTGGCCGACTGTACACAAGACAGCACGTCGACGCTTACACGCTAGCACTCTACCCGGTTACGTTACGGGTGACTTTACAACTTTGTCGTTAGCACTGTCAACAGCACGTAAACCATTACATTTTCGTTGCAAAATCACCCGTAAGGTTTCTAAGTAGAGTGCACACTTGCAAAGGTCGACGTGCTGTCTGTACAAGGCGTCTTGCTACAGCATAAAGACATTGACTCCTCTGCAGAACTATCTCTAACACTGACACTTTCTTTGTCCAGCTACTTGACCCACCCGGACGATGTGAAGACCCTGATCGAAGGCATCAAGTTCTCCATCCGCCTGGCGGAGACCAAAGCCCTCAAGCGGTACGGGGTGAAACTTGACAAGACACCCGTTAAAGGTAAACTGCCATCTTGTTCTTTCTAGTTCTTCGTTCCCATTACTTTTCCCTGAAATCTGGGGCCTACCTAACAATGGGCAGAGGTGGGCTGATGATGGTGATTATAAAGGGCAGCTTGGCCAAGTCTGACAAAGAACAATTTGCGGTAAGTAGGTACATAATTCAGGTCAAGATTTCTGATGCTGAGTGAGACCGACTGCCCCAACCTCTCTTACCAACCTATTGTCCATAAGGGAACATTGACTACTTGCTAGCTTCTTTATTATGTGGAGCAAAAACAAGAATGCCAATTTAAGCCTGAACAGCAGTCCCGCCCCAAACCTATCTACCTAGTCATGGCGATACCTCTTCTTTGATCCCATTTACTCCTCCGTGGAGTCTGGAATCGACACAAAGGCTTTCCATTTTTATTTGTCCATGGATATGGATAGAGAGAGCAGTAGAGCTCTGACCAAGTTGTTCCCTTCACTTTCATCATGGCGATCTTGTCGATCTTGTCGTTTACAACTTTTGTTTCCTTTCCAAAGGCTGCGAGAAGATAAAGTTCGGCTGCGACGCGTACTGGGAGTGTGCTGTGCGCATGCAGACCGCGCCGGAGAACCACCAGGCCGGCTCCTGCAAGATGGGACCACGAGGGGACCCCACAGCTGTCGTGGACAACCTGCTACAGGTGAGAACCACCAGGCCGGCTCCTGCAAGATGGGACCACGAGGGGACCCCACAGCTGTCGTGGACAACCTGCTACAGGTGAGAACCACCAGGCCGGCTCCTGCAAGATGGGACCGCGCGGGGACCCCACAGCTGTCGTGGACAACCTGCTACATTTGAGAACCACTAGGCCGGCTCCTGCAAGATGGGACCGCGAGGGGACCCCACAGCTGTCATGGACAATCTGCTGCAGATGAGATGGTTCCGCCCATCCTGCGATGCGGCCGAGCCAGTGGAGTCTTGCGGATTTACCTGATCCTTTTGGGTGCGCCAATTATAATCGGAGAACTAAAGACGTAAGCCCCCGCTGGCTCGGCCATGTGGAGGGAGTGGGAGATGAGTAACGTGACCATCCGTCCCGCTTTGGGCGGGACAGTCCCGCTTTCAGACTGTCTGTCCCGCTGTCCCCCCTAAGAGCAGAAATGTCCCGCTTTGGGCGTTTTGGCAAACAGTTGAATGTACCTGTAATGTTCATTTTAAAATGTTCCGTTGGGTAGAGTTGTTCAGGCACTTCCGTGATCACAATCTCAACTGTGCAAGCTTTCGTATAATTATTGAGTACGTTTTATGTCTGCCTGGAAGTAATGCACCTGTCGAAAGAGTCTTTTCACTGATGAACAGAATATGGACCCAGGATAAAACCCAGTGAAGTGTTGGAGTTCTAAACTAAAAGCCATGTTGATTACAAAGGTGAACCTGTGCTCAGATGAGACACAGGAGGGACGTCCCATTGAGCGCTGGCCGGTCGTACGTAAGGTCCCTTATAAGTATCGCTGGAAAGGAACCAGCCAGACCAGCCAGTAGATTGAAGGGAGGTAGCGCAGGTCAGGGATCATTGGCGTCTCTTTTGACTGCGGAAGCAAAATTCCAGTTTGCTGAAGTCTAGCTCTGCTTGTAAGCTCATGAGTCTGCTTCTGCTGAGTTCCTAGGTATTAAATACCAGCCTAGTTTTAAAATAAAAGATCTCAAATAGGTAACTACCTAGTTTTAAGATATTTCTTTTACCTAGCTTTTAAGTTTTGCTGTGCCCGACAGGGTCCATAGAGTTCCTCACATGTAACAATGTTATTTAAGATCTTATACACTTATGGTTGCAATAAAGTATTGAGTATTGAGTCATTGACTGTGTTCCATAGCTCTCGCTTCTTGTTGACACTGAACCCTCACTCCATGTTGTTCCAGGTGCAAGGGCTCGACCGGCTGCGCGTGGCGGACGCGAGTGTAATGCCGGCCGTGACTTCGGGCAACACCAACGCGCCCACCATCATGATCGCTGAGCGCGCCGCAGACTTCATCAAGCAACGGTGGCTGGGGTCTACCTCTGTGAGTACAGCCAAGGGAACCTTCTTGGTAACGCTGCCCTTGGTAGATCGCAAAAAGAATGAGTTTCCACTGCCGCTGTCGATGGGGCGACTGGGTGACACTATCGAAGATCGATTCTTTACCGGGGCGTTGGAATGCTAAGAAGAGGACCTAGATACCTATGCCCAGAAGTGGGCTCTAGTCATTGGTTGAACAGAAAGCTCCTCACGACAGAGGAATTAATGTGTGAGATTTTTTTAATTCGTGGTTCTTAACTCTGCAACTTGGCGTTCCTGAGGATCACACGGACCAAGCTGGCCCAGAAATAATTTAATTTGCTCCACACGGTCCAAATAATCTCAACTCGAGAAACTGACGTTTCGATGCCGACTAGCCTTTCTTACAGTATGCATGCTAAGAGCGGCGTTCGTTTGTCTCCCTTCACCATTCACTGTACACACGACAGCAGGTCAGAGTATACACTTTTGTTGTAGTCGCCTGAAACGTAACCGAGTAGAGTGCTAGCGTGTAGGGGTCGACTTGCTGTCTTGTGTACGAGGTGTAGACAACCAATCTGACAAAAGGTGTCTCTTCTACACCAATCTGACGGCCGTGTCTCTTGCAGGCCCCATACCCGCTGGGCTCTGGCGGCGTCTCCAACGTGCTGCAGGCGAGCGACTCTCAACCGCAGCCCGCCTGGCAGCGCTGGGCCTGACCGCCCACTCGTCCACTCGCCCACCGGTGACGTCGCACAAAGTAGCCAGGGCCCTTAGCCTGTAACGCAATGGTGCCAAAATGGGCTCCCGGTTGACGGTTTCAATTATAATCCGTGCGGGATCAGAATGGGATAATACCTTTTGGAACTGAGACACTTGCGGTCCTGTAGCGTCAGCATTTCGGCAAACTCTAGTTGTCTATGGCAAACTCGCGTCGAAACTTGCTTGTGATTTTGGGCGCGTGGGTGTCTGCTCGAGTTTTATCACGTTTTATTCAATTAATGCAATAACATTGAATCGTTTTAGATTACAATCATTGAACATTTTTGTGT
This sequence comes from Zelleria hepariella, assembly GCA_949319315.1. Taxonomy (NCBI): domain Eukaryota; kingdom Metazoa; phylum Arthropoda; class Insecta; order Lepidoptera; family Yponomeutidae; genus Zelleria; species Zelleria hepariella. The sequence goes on from OX439396.1 coordinate 690,555, forward strand.
ATTTCCAATTTCATAACCCTATGATAGAACGTAGAACTAATAATTTTTTTACTGACGCTACTCGAGAACTGTCATTTTCGATTCAGTTCCAAAAGGTATTATCCCATTCTGATTCCGCACGGATTATACGATTTATTAATGCTGTCGGTTCAGTGTCGGTCAGTGGCGTAGCTAGGTAGCCGGGGGCCCTGGGGCAAAAAACAAACTGGAGCCCCAACTAAACTGTTTAGGTTTTATCAAGTCAAATGTTTAGATAGAAAATATAATTGAATAGGTACTTAAAGGGCCCCTAAAATTTCAGCCTAAAACGGAGAAATATCTATATTATTATTTATTTCATCATTTCAAACCACTTTATTTGTTCTAAGTAAAAAAAATGCACGCAGCGCGCTCCAAAATTCACCGATTTAACATTTTTTTTCTAAGTTGAGGGGGCCCCCTGAGCTTGGGGCCCTGGGACATTGGCCCTCCTTGCCGTGCTTGTCCTTTTAATGTTTTTGTAGTACAGCAAAGAATATTATGAGTCTAATTCTAGAGGATTAGTTCGCTGGTTGTAGGAGAACAACGAGAAAATCTCGGTTTTGTCCTTCTACCTGGGACGCCATTGATACGCCATTGTGTTACAGGCTAAGGCCCCAGCAAGCGTAGCATAAGAACGGGTTAGACAGTACAAAAGAGGGTTTTGAATCTCACTCTTTCGTTTGACGTTAAGTCAGTGGCGTAGCTACATAGGGACAAAGTCCACCAAGCTCAGGGGCCCCCTCGGACCCTGACACCAAACCGTATTAAACTAGCTAAAAATTATGCCAAATACTTAACCTTAATAAAATTGCGAATAATCTAAAAAAAGTTGATTTCCTTATTTGGACCACCTTGTATACCATAAGCATTTTACAAATGTTGACTTGTTAAAACCTAAACAGTTTATTAGGGCCCCAGTTTGTTTTTTGCCCAAGGGCCCCTGGTTACCTAGCTACGCCACTGTGTAAAGTGGGATAGATATAAAAAAATACGCGCACTCCACAGGGTGCACTCTAAGTCGATAACGGAACTTTAAGTAGGCTGTCTACTGATCAATACAAACAACTTGTACTAGGCGGCGACAAAATTGGAGCGAAAAAAATATCAGCTGTTTCACACATTTGGCGCAGTACTGAGTCGACCTTTTGTAAGGAACAGCTGATATTTTTTTCGCTCCATTTTTTTCGCCACCTTGTACAAGTTGTTTGTATTGATCAGAAGACAGCCTACTTAAAGTTCCGCTATCGACTAAGAGTGCACCCTGTAGTAGCTACAAGCCTACAACGTTAGTGAGACGCTACTTACTAACGGCGGTGTCCAAATTCCGTGCCACTAAAAACAAATCAGTATTTTTATTTGAAAGTTCATGACCATCCATTGCAATTTCCTTGCAATTTGGCATTTGGATGGTGAGTAATGTTGCTCTTATTAAATTAAATTATTTTATGTTGGCTATTTTGTACAATAAAAATATAAAATTCGTGAAATATTAAATTTAGAATTAAAGTCGACAGTGAAAGTTTAAAAATAAAGTTACCATTTTCAAGTTACCTTTATGATGCTATTGCGTTGTTTTGTTAGTGTACAAATTCGCACAGTAGGTATTTATATTAGTACAATTTCGTATTGATTATTTGTAATACTCATTCATAAGATAGATAAGGATACGGCGGTTTGTGCCTTGTATTTTCTATTTATTTTTTTAAGAAATAAATAGTTTGAAAAAAAAAATGCCTTGCTTTCATTTTGTTGATGTAAGTTTATCAAGGACCATATCTGTGTCGAATTTCGATATACAGGGTTATTGGAAATTCGACATATTTGCGGTATAAAAGGGACAATTTCCAACCAATTGACAGTTTCAGAGATAAATTGGTATGTTTTTCGCAAAATGCTACATTTATAATAAATAAAATAAAACTGCTATTTTTATTAACTTTTTGACTGGATTTAGTGTCTAAATAATACCAAAAAAATTAGCACGTTTAGGTTCTTTTTTCTCTTTTTCTTTTTTTTTATTGTGGTGAAATTGGTTGGGCTTAGTCTCCACCTCCTAACCGGAACAGGACGAATTTCCCCCCAATAACCCTGTATAATGCTTAACGTACGTACGAGGAGAGTAAAGAAAAAAGTTAATTAGTTGAATAATAAGTTCCCTCATTTTATTTAGTATTCGATTTATGAACATGAATGTAGTGAACATTTATGGCTCGTATTTTACACATTATCTTAATTCATATGTTGTCTTGAAATCACTTTGTTACGTTGAATGAAACAACATTGCATTTACTATCAATAAAAATAATCTAATTTTGAACATTACATTTTTATCTTTAACACATTTACCTACAGCTGAATGAAATATACAACTAAAGTACAAACCTCTAACACAAAAACAATAGTATGTAAAAAAATACATTCACAACTTACAATAACGTGCAATAACCCTGCATTTCGGAACCCAAAGTTTTTTGTTCGAAAGTCCGTTATTGGCTTAATCTTATCTTTAGACAATATCAAGAAACTAATTTCAATATTTTTTATTTTGGTCCAGTAGTTTTGTTTTTATGCGCTAAAATGTTTTGTTACTATGACCGCCAACAGTATGCAGACCGTCGCGTGACGTCATAAAACCGTATCTTTGAAACGTTGTAAAATCCAAACTATTCAAACAAATAAAAAATATTGAAATTAGTTTCTCAATATTGTCTAAAGATAAGATTAAGCCAATAACGGACTTTCGAACAAAAAACTTTGCGTTCCGAATTGGGCTTCGCAATAATCGGGCAAAAAACAGTAAGTACCTACAAATCAACTAAATGCAAGGGTATTAACAAAGTCTTACGGGGTGCAGAGAAAGGAAAGACTTCGAGCCCCGCTTTTATTATGAGTGATCGTGATTAACTAAACAGGGGCCTGAGTCTGTAACGCAATGGTGTCCCGATAGGCCCCCTTGTTGTAGGCCTCTTAATGTTTTTCTAGTACAGCAAAAAATATTCTGATTCAAATTCTAGAGGATTAGTTCGCTGGTTATTGAACGAGCGAGCGAAGCGATGTACGTACTGGAACAATCCGGCGTTTGTATGTTTGTATGTATGTATGTATGGTATGTATGTTTGTATGTATGTATGAATGTTCGTTCGACGATAACTTGAGTAAATTTGGTCGGATCGTTATGAAATTTGGTAGGCGGGTAAATGAAATTAAAAGAATTTTTAAGTTCGAACATGAGCCAAATCGGTCGAGGGGTTGCCGAGATATGGGGTTGTTAAGTTTATATGGGGTCGCGAGTTCACAGTTCGGGGCGAACCACTAGTAAGATAAAAACGAGGAAAACCCGGTTTGGTCCTTCTACTGGCAACATATCGACACGCAACCCTTGCGTTACAGACTTAAGCCCCTCTAGTAACTGTGACGCGGTGCTTTTCATACTAAGTAAAACATAGGCCATCCGGAGCCCTCCTTTCTAAGGCCCGGTTTCTGAGTTGAGAATTTTGCTAAGCAAATGGGTAAATATCGTCCTGTCTCTGCAGATTTCTCACAAAATGTGCTTAGTAAAAAGATACGTAAGTATAATCCGTGCGGAATGAGAATGGGATGCGACCTTTTGGAACTGAGACGCGCGCGGTAAGCAAACTTGCGTCGATGCAACCTTGTCAAAGTAAAATACAGTATGTTTTCGATTGACTTTGACAAGGTTCCTTCCCATTCTCATCCCGCACGCATTATACGAGTATGTGCTTAGTAAAATTCTCAACTCAGAAACCGGGCCTATGCCCGTGGTGTCTAATTAATTATACCTACAACATGAAAAGCATAGCCGTTACTCGACAATCTGCTTCACAAAATAGACCCTAAGGGACCAGTCATAACAGACGACCGAGGCGCGCCCCAAAACGCTGCATTTCGGGCGCCATTTAAAATTGTGAAAGTGCGCAGTACGTACAGCAGCGCATGATGTAATTCGTTGCATATAGAATGTCATTGCATATACAAAATGTTACAAAAGTACCTAACTCTTTTTACAGGGTTATAGCACCCGGTGATAGGGATCACACAATGACATTCTCAAAACAAATTTTTTTTTTTGCTCTATGACGTTCCGTTAACTTTTAAATTAATAAAATGTGAACGTTGTGGCGGTAGAAAAGTATTTTTTAAATATTGTTTTCATTAACTTTCACAATGTGTTAACAACTCAAAGCTATGTAAATGCACCTCCACGCATAAACATATTTTTAAATTTTAGCTAATAACAAGAACAAAAACACATTTTTTTTCAATTTTGAGGTTATAAAATAAAATTGTTTTTTTCCACTTTTTTTTACAGATTTGACATCCTGTTGACCAGTAGGTTCATCATCATTATATTTAAGAGTTATCCTCTTGTCGGTGCAGCATTCTCCATGCACTTCGATCACAGGCCAGTTCCTTTGCAGCCTGGTACGTCACGACATCCACCTTCTCTTTAATTTGGTCAAAGTAGCTTCTCCGTGGCCTTCCTCTACCTCTCTTTCCTTCTATCTTTCCTTCTATTATGACCAGTAGGTTACAACCTGTAAAAAGAGGTAGGTACTTTTGTAACAAGGGCGCCCGAAACGCAGCGTTCTGGGCGCCTGTTATGACTAGTCCCTTAGAGTAGGACTATAAAAGATTACTCACATAATATTTAATCGAGCATTATTTCATGATATTATTAATACTCAAACGACTAACACGAAATGACTTTTATTTGGCAATAAACCTTTTAATTCTTTCTACTTACTTGCTTATAACTAATTTTCATGAAACAAGTCTAAAAAGACTTGTCTATTTCATTCAATAATACAATACACCATTATACTTATCCACTATGTATCCAAGCTTGAATGTTGCACAAAATATATAATCTGCTGCCATCACAAGAGCACCATAATTATATGAAAGAATACTCACATTAAACTGGCTGTACGAAATTTAGAATATCTAATATGAATATAATTATATCACGAAGTAGGATATACCAACACCTACACAATAAACATTAGACCTTTTCAGAGTAAGCTAAAACAGAATTCTTACCACGATTTTCTTAGATCTAATAATAATACAGCTTTCTTAATATAATTAATGTATGTATTGTAACAACCATGAAAGTTTAAAAGAGGATACCTCATCAATGGACCTTATCTTCACTAGATGCGATATAATTTTATCTTAAAATGCCGATTAGTAAATATCATGTTGCTATTATAACACCTAGATTAACGTCGAATGACATTGACACTATAGCTCAATCTTTTCGATAAATAATTTGCAGTAAGCGTATTATAACTCGTACTTTTAAAACCTACATAGGTACGTGATTCTTTTGGTGGGTTTGTGTGCTTCATCTGACTTTCATACTTAACATTATTGTGCTTTGTGCTGTTCTGTTTTAAGGCCTAATAAATACATTTAGCAACTTGAATATTTAAATAGAAACAACTTCTAGCTGCACACAAATAAACAATAATACTACTTTCAAAACAAGAATAATAGTACATTACTGCCGCGATCTGTAATGTGTGCGTTTCTGGCGCGCTTTTGATGGCCGACAGAGCGCAGCGTAGCGCAGCTCAAGGCCCTCACAGAGCGATGACCAAACTTGAGGGCCGAGAGCGTAGCTAAACTAAGCTCGAGGCAATCATAGCGTGGCCAGAAGCGCACTCATTGCAGACCAAGGCTTGTATAGTGCTTTACTCAAACAATGCGAGTAATTAAAATATTAATTAGAATAGTAATTAAAATAGTAATTTAATTAGCTTACCATTTGTCGTAGATTAAGTACTTTTTGTCGATTTTCCATTCCGCAAACTTTTTGTTGGTAAGCTTGCTTGTATTTTTCTTTTGACTTCGGTGGCAATAAATTTCCAATTACTAATTTCTCTTGCTTTTGAATGTCCGGCGGTGTTAAACACATTAAATCCGAGGATTCGTCGCTTTGAGAGTTCACTTTTTCAACAAAAACACAGAAAAAAATCACTTCGAACAACGCGCGAAAAGTCGAAAACAATATGGCCGCGCTTTTTTTTTTCTGTGCAATGTGTCGACTGCCAGTACCCATACAGCCCAATTCTAAATAAATACTTTTTGCACCTGATGTTTGAGTTCTATTTATGAAACAAAACTCGACATTAATGGATTTTCATACAGTTTTTCTGGCCGCAAAACACGACATTAATGAAATTCCATACAACTTTTCTGGCGCCTAATCCAAGTAGCGCAAGTCCGACTTTGCTCAAAGAAGGTTGTCGAATTAATGTCCACATTACGAGCTTTTTTGAGTAAAATACTTTTTGTGCCTGACTTTTGAGTTCTATTTTTGAAACAAAACTCGATCTTAATTCGACAACCTTCTTTGAGCAAAGGAGGACTTGCGGGCTACTTTGATTAGGCGCCAGAAAAGTTGTATGGAAAATCATTAATGTCGTGTTTTGCGGCCAGAAAAACTGTATGAAAATCCATTAATGTCGAGTTTTGTTTCAAAAATAGAACTCAAAAGTCAGGCACAAAAAGTATTTATTTAGAATTTGGCTGTTTGGGTGCTGGCAGTCTACAAATTGCATAGAAAAAAAAAGTGCGGCCATATTGTTTTCGCCGCTTCGCGCGTTGTTCGAAGTGATTTTTTCTGTGCGTGCTGTTTTTGTTGTAAATAAAAGTGAACTCTTCAAGCAACGAATCCTCCGATTCAATGTGTTTAACAACGCCGAACATAAAAAGGAAGCGAAAAATGATATTTAAAGGTGCCTATTGCCACCGAAGTCAAAGGAAAAATACAAGTTTATCTACGAAAAGTTTGCGGACTGAAAAATCAACAGAAAGTAAACTTAGACAAAAGGTAAGCTGGTTCTATTTAAATTACTCGCATTGTTTGAGTAAAGCACTATACAAGCCTTGGTCTGCAATGAGTGCGCTTCTGGCCACGCTATGATGGCCTCGAGCTTAGCTTAGCTACGCTCTCGGCCGTCAAGCTTGGTCATCATTGCAGCCCTTGCTGTCCGCGCTATAAAGGCCTCGACCTTCGGTCTCGGCCTTCATTCCAGCTTGTCCATCAAAGGCTGCAATGCTGACCACGCTGCGAAGGCCTTGAGCTGCGCTACGCTGCGCTCTGTCGGCCATCAAAAGCGCGCCAGAAACGCACCCATTAAAGACCGCGGCAGTAATGTACTATTGATCAAGGCTAACACTAGATACAACATAGAACTCTGAAATGTGTCTGGAAAAATAGATGCCCAAATTGCCTTTGGGAGCTTATTGGCTCGTAGTCCATGCAATCAAAGTAAAACTTTACACTAATGCAATAAGGTTGAAATTCGAATATTAGACGTATGGTCGAAATGATGTTTCGTATTGTTCTATTGCTGATATCTTTTGTTTCTGTGGGGACAAGTTTTTATTGTGATTTTAAACGTAATGCGGATTCTATGGGATTTAGTTCGGTGATAAAGATCAATATTTTTTTTCCTTAACAAAGACTGCCATATATTATAACCGAAACAAATGTGATAAATAACCGATTCTTTACCATAAATAAACATTCGCAGACAAAAAGTGTTTATATTCCTCTCAAAATCTGTGACAGGGACGGTGTATGCAGCAGAAAAGAAGATTGCAAAGTCGATCATCGCTCAAGCAATCAGAGTTCACATTGGTTTAGCAACTCACTGAACGCGTTCGGTTTCTGGATGATTTTTAGAGATAAAACCTATATTATCATATAATTAAGTGTCTTGCATAGTTTGTTATTTATAAGGCATCTTATATTTGGCATCAACCGAAACCTTACCAGCCCCTCTACCCTTGACGCATTTTTCCAATACGGCCGCAATATGGCGCAATTTACAAAATTTTATATTTTACAAATTAAGACGCATTTTATTTTTATTGAATAAAACAGCCTCACCTTTGAATAAACATTACAAAGTATTTAAAATCAAAGCATTACTATGCGAATTCAAAGAGAAATTAATTCTAAAACTTATTCAATTTGACCGCAATAGCGTCAAGGGTAACCCCTTGACGCTATTGTATCGCTATTGTAAGTCGTATAGTTATGCAAGTAGCTTTTTACATTATTAAGATTGGAGCCCTGAACGTGTGGTAGTTTGTCCTTCCAGCTTTAGAGGAGCCTGAGTCTGTAACACAATGGTGTCAAAATGGGCTCTCAGTAGACGGCTTCAATTACAATTAATTAATGCTGTCGGTGCTTTTAATTGTTTTGTAGCACAGCAAAGAATATTCTGATTCTAATTCTAGAGGATTATTTAGCTGGTTGTAGGAGAAAAACGAGGAAATCCCGGTTTTGTCCTTCTAATGTGACCCCATCGACACCTTACAGACTTGCCCCAGGTCTGTTTTAATTCGGAAGGCAAAGTTTTTTGTTCGAAAGTCCGTTATTGGCTTAATCTTATCTTTAGACAATGTTGAGAAACTGATTTCAATATATTTTTATTTTGGTCCAGTAGTTTTGTTTTTATGCGCTAAAATGTTTTGTTCCTATGACCGCCAACAGTATGCAGACCGTCGCGTGACGTCATAAAACCGTATCTTTGAAACGTTGTAAAATTCAAACTACTGAACCAAAAAAAAAAAATATTGAAATTAGTTTCTCAATATTGTCTAAAGATAAGATTAAGCCAATAACGGACTTTCGAACTAAAAACTTTGCCTTCCGAATTGCGTAAAGTAGTACTTAACGTCCTCGGTCATTGCTTTCGCAATAAAAAGGCCACTACTTTCAAACAATGAAAACAGCATTTCCTCAACTACCCTATTTAAATACAGCTGCAATTAGACTAGAGGCTTTGATCTGAGCTTGGTTAGTTCTACAGATCGACGTTGTTAAGATTGGAGCCCGAATGCGACGGTAGATCGTCCTTGAGTACCAAGGTGCCTATGGGCACAACCGCCGCGTCCCTTTCCCCTAACCGCTTCATCTCTAACCTTAACTTATCCAGCACAGCATAGTTGGGTTCGTTGTGTCTCGCCTGGTCCTGCAGCAGGGTGATCTGCTGTTCCTCGAGCTTCTTCTCCTTGCAACTCTTGACGGAGCGCGACCCGTAGAGACGCAGGAGGGAGCCCCACGACCGGACGTGCGGGTGGAGCGCCTGGGGAGGAATGTGTCAAAATCAGTATAAGGTCGCGTCATGTAAAAAGGACGGCAGCGGTCCAGCTGCGCGTTAGGTGATTTATCGGTCTATACAGCTAATTCAGCTAGTATAGCTAGTAACGATAGCTAGAATCAGAATCAGAATCAGAATTATTTATTTGTCAAACATAGGTATAAATTATGAATAGGTGTTAAAAAATAGTATGTCCTCTATGTCTTGCCAAAAGGCGTACAAATTTAGTTATTTACATTGCATGCAGATAACTTATGAACTATGAACATATTTACATGGTAATTAATTAAATGAAATAAGAATAAAATTTAATTTAATGTCAATTATTAAATCAAATTGAATATAATATTTAGTTTATGGTTTGTCATTAAAATATTCTGTGATAGTGTAATAACACTTTGATAATAGAAATTTAAGCAGTAGCCTCTTAAAATTCATAACATTTTCTTGTTTACTAGCATACTAGCTAGTAGCTATACAGGGTGTTAAAAGACCGCCAACAGACCCGAAAGCCACGCATACTAGACATTAAAACAAAGTACTTTTTAGATAAATTATTGCTGTGAAATGATTTTGGTTTTTTAGGTTATAATTTTGAAAAATATCGCAGTACGCAATGGACTTGAAACGCACAGAAGTCATATTGCGCAAACGTAGGTATAAGTTTATGTTACCTTACCTTGAAGTGCCGATGTTTAGAATACATTGCTGGTTGCATTTTTAACGTCGTTTTTTGTAAGAAATATTCATAATTTTGATATGGTTTCTTGAGAAGGTATGTTAAGAACTAGATACTGAATACATTTCTGCAAAAAAAAAGTTTTGAAAAGTCCGACTTTGAACCTCATTTTCTCGGAAACCGTTGATTTCACAGGCATAGTTCCTTGGGCAAAATGTTCATAATGATGAGGACAATACGTGGTTTCCCGGTTTGTTGGCGGTCTTTTAACACCCTGTATAGCTAGTTCAAAAATGAAACAGTAGGTCTAGTGCTTTCGTACGCGAGTGTACTCATGCACAAACACACCCCCTACACTTTTTCTAGCGTTCTTTTTACATGGCGCGACCTGTAAGCAGTTTCGTACCTTGGAAATACATGAGTCACGTATTTTTGGCAGCCAGAGGCGCGGCTTCCCACACAGCAAGAGTTTGCACAGCAAACAGACAACAGCCCAGTCTAAGCCTACCATGTTCTCTGGGCTTTGAAACCTGTCTTAGGTTAGGATTTTCCTCTTCTCCTTAAAGTGCCTCTCCATCACTGGAGGTTGGCAGTGAGCTCCCTGCACCACTCTCTGTTCATGGCTGTCCTGAATTATTGTTACAAGGTTTTGATGCCGGTCCATTCCTTGATATTACACAGCCATGTCATTTTCTTCCTCCCCGGCCTTTTTTTCCCTCTATTTACCCATCACTATGGTGTTTAGACGGTTAGGTGAGGTTTTTTGACTATTTAAACTGAAGAAAGTTCGCCTGAGTTCACGGAGACATACGGCAACTACCACTTTGGTAAACATGCCATAGACATAGCTGTAGTCATTTTTGCAATACCATGTATTAACCCACCTGTAGAATAGCCTGCGAGGCTCGCTGCTTGGCAGTCTTCTTGTTCTTGCACACGACGGTCGCGGAGTGTTTGCCCACTTTCATCGTTAGTTCAATCTTCTGGTACTCCAGCTTCTTCATCTAAACAAAATATAAACCGGTTATAGTTGACATAATTTTGTTGCATAACTTGTACTCGTTGCACACGCCGTTATTGAATGAAAGCAGAACAGGATATAAGTTGGTTCACAGTTAGGGGAAGAGTCCATTATAATATTGATGTTTACCGAAACATTTATCGTCAATCACACATAACATAACACACATAACAAAAAACCATATAGAAGGAATCATACATAACTGATAAATTAAACTTTTAAAATACCCCTGATATTTTAGCTTCAAATTAGCATATCTCAAAAACGGCTGAACCGATTTCGATAAAACATATCTGAGAACACTCGCTAGAAATTCTGCTTTCAAATAAAAAATAAACCCATCCAAATCGGTTCACCCGTTTAAGAGCTACGGTGCCACAGGCAGACACACAGACTCATAGCGGTCAAACTTATACCCCTCTTTTTATGTCGGGGGTTAAAAATTGGGTAGGCGGTGCGTGGGTCGACAAAAAAGTGGTCTGTTATGGGAATATGTAAGTTTCGTGTGTGGTATAGTATGTGTGTGTGTGTGTTACCTCAGTGTGTATGTGTCTCTCGCCGGTACCAAAGTTCCTTAGCAGGCAGGTCCGTAGCGTGGCGTGTGGTGAGGGTTCACAGGTGGCTGCACAGAACTCCGTGATGCGAGGATCCTCGATGCCGACGTAGTCGAAGAACTGTTGACAAAGTGTCGCATTAACAGGGACAATATTCGGCACTAAAGTGCAGACATCGTCGGAGAAATATGGATATCGGCTTTAAAGCAGGACTCCTGGCTAGGCGTACTGATGGCAGTTGGACGAAGGCAAATACCGACCTCGAGAGGCGAAGAGACAGTTGGCAGACCAGCAGTCAGCTAGCCTGAACCAAGAGAAGGTGGTAACTCTTTCTTGTACACACGATAGCACGTCAAAGTGTACCGTTTGATGTAAAGTCGCCCATAACGTAACCGTATAGAGTGCTAGCTTGTAAGCCTCGACGTACTGTCAACCGTATAGAGTGCTAGCTTGTAAGCCTCGACGTACTGTCAACCGTATAGAGTGCTAGCTTGTAAGCCTCGACCTACTGTCAACCGTATAGAGTGATAGCTTGTAAGCCTCGACGTACTGTCAACCGTATAGAGTGCTAGCTTGTAAGCCTCGACGTACTGTCAACCGTATAGAGTGCTAGCTTGTAAGCCTCGACGTACTGTCAACCGTATAGAGTGCTAGCTTGTAAGCCTCGACGTACTGTCAACCGTATAGAGTGCTAGCTTGTAAGCCTCGACGTACTGTCAACCGTATAGAGTGCTAGCTTGTAAGCCTCGACGTACTGTCAACCGTATAGAGTGCTAGCTAGTAAGCCTCGACGTACTGTCAACCGTATAGAGTGCTAGCTTGTAAGCCTCGACGTACTGTCAACCGTATAGAGTGCTAGCTTGTAAGCCTCGACGTACTGTCAACCGTATAGAGTGCTAGCTTGTAAGCCTCGACGTACTGTCAACCGTATAGAGTGCTAGCTTGTAAGCCTCGACGTACTGTCAACCGTATAGAGTGCTAGCTTGTAAGCCTCGACGTACTGTCAACCGTATAGAGTGCTAGCTTGTAAGCCTCGACGTACTGTCGTGTGTACACCAGAAAACATTTAATACGCTAAGAAGAAATGCTTGTTTGAGTCTGGCTCAGTATCGTTATTGGCGTAAAGAGGCCTTCACTCAGCACGGGGAGTTAACTAGCTGATGATGATGGGAGCCTAGACTCACCGAGAAGTCCGGTTCCCCAGCCTCCGGCGCTGGTCCGTCATCCTTCATCTCCGGAATGAGGATCTGTATGGAGGCGCGAGCGGCGTTCGCTTTGCCCAGCTATTGTAGGCTTTATTCCCTACACAGTAGAGCCTAGACTCACCGAGAAGTCCGGTTCCCCTGCCTCTGGAGCTGGTCCGTCATCCTTCATCTCCGGAATGAGGATCTGTATGGAGGCGCGAGCGGCATTCGCTTTGCCCAGCTATTGTAGGCTTTATTCCCAGCGCAGTAGAGCCTAGACTCACCGAGAAGTCCGGTTCCCCTGCCTCTGGAGCTGGTCCGTCATCCTTCATCTCCGGAATGAGGATCTGTATGGAGGCGCGAGCGGCATTCGCTTTGCCCAGCTATTGTAGGCTTTATTCCCAGCGCAGTAGAGCCTAGACTCACCGAGAAGTCCGGTTCCCCAGCCTCCGGCGCTGGTCCGTCATCCTTCATCTCCGGAATGAGGATCTGTATGGAGGCGCGAGCGGCATTCGCTTTGCCCAGCTATTGTAGGCTTTATTCCCAGCGCAGTAGACCCTAGACTCACCGAGAAGTCCGGTTCCCCTGCCTCTGGAGCTGGTCCGTCATCCTTCATCTCCGGAAGAGGATCTGTATGGAGGCGCGAGCGGCATTCGCTTTGCCCAGCTATTGTAGGCTTTATTCCCAGCGTAGTAGAGCCTAGACTCACCGAGAAGTCCGGTTCCCCTGCCTCTGGAGCTGGTCCGTCATCCTTCATCTCCGGAATGAGGATCTGTATGGAGGCGCGAGCGGCGTTCGCTTTGGCAAGTCGCTTGCTAGTGCCGCGGCCGACCCCGTACTGCATGCCGCCGATGTAAACTGTCGCTTGGTACGGGGTTGCTGCGTTTTCTAAGGGATAGAAAGAGAGTTGGTGATTTTTTTTAAATAAAATACTAGCTTTTGCTTGCGACTTCGTCCGCGCAGACTTAGTTTTTTTCCCGGTATCACAATATAAAATAGCCCATAGCACTCATTCCCATTAGTAAAAGTTTTTTTTTTAAATAGGATACGTAGTTTTGATTACCCCCTACATACATACCGACAAACTTTTCGTCTTTATTATATTAGTGTAGATTTACAGCACGAAGACCCTTACACGCGTGCACTGTATTCACTTACGTTACGGGCGACTTTGCAACGAAAGTGTAAGGGTAAACGTGCTGTCCAGTGTATGTGGGGATCTAAACTCTAGTGGAATGCAGATTTTTTCATAGTTATCTCTACAGTTTGGTATTTTCAGCTCATAAAAATAAATCTGTCTTATTTGTTCAGGCCGTCATATTGAAAAATGGGGCCCAAAAACAATCCTATTTCTCTGAAATTTTTTGGTGTACCATAAATAAATTGTTATCTGTCTAACTAGTTGTTCGGCCCGAACTTTGAACTCGCGACCCCATATCGCTCGACCGATTTGGCTCATGTTCGAACTTAAAAATTATCTTTGCCTCATTTACCTGCCTTCCAAATTTCATGATGATTCGACCAAATTTACTCAAGTTATCGTGGTGGCGTGAGGATGAAGAGGCCTTTACTCAGCAGTAGGTGTTAACAGGCTGATGATAATGATGAACTATTTATGAAATGGCTTGATGGAATTCAATGCTACATTAAGGCGCTGGGCATAGTGAATTAGTCCGCGCGCAAAGAAAAATGCACAAAATCGATTCCTGTATCAAATACACTAAAAAAATCGTAAATTTTCACATATCAAACCCTAGAATTAGGTGAGATCTATCTAAAACAGCCCGTTTTGTGTTGATATCCATAACAGATTGCAAGATATTTTGTTTGAAATAAAGTGCGCCGCCTATTTTTTTTTTTCATTAAATCAAAACCTTTATGAATGTCAACACAAAACTGGCTGTGTTAGATAGGTCTCACCTATCTAGGATTTGATATGTGAACATTTTCGATTTGTTTGGTGTATTTGATACGGGAATCGATTTTGTGCATTTTTCTTTGCGCCATTCACTATGCACGGCGCCTTAAAAACTTGTAAACACGGCTTTAGTTTTCCTACACTCAATGAGGCATTGTAAAGTGTTACACACTCACCCAGTTGTTTGAACTCGTAGGCTGGTTGTTTCTGCAGCGCCCGACGCACATATTCGTGGAACACGGATAGGTAGCTCCGACCGTTCATGTTCATGACCCAGTCACGCTTGTTCGACTTGCCAGCAACCGCGCCTAGAAGACCTGTAGAAAATCCAGAAGATACGAAGATTAACTCGCTGACTGATGAATCGCCTATCCCCAGTTAGTTTTAAGCATTTTTTAGGTCCTGGCAGAATACCAGCATTCATACTGAGCCACGCAACCTATTTACGGCCATTGCACACAGTGCACCTTATTTAGGTTTTAATTAATTCTAAGAAAATGCACCTACCTTCCTACTTTGTGTATACTGTGTGTTGTGACTAGTGAATAAATCTTCTTCTTTCTTTCTTTCTTTCTTTACCTAATGCGGTCTACTAGCGCTTGGTAGCCTCTTATAGATCTGGGGCTTAATTGTCTAACTTTTGAATCGGCTTGCCTGACTGGTCACAGATCCTTAATAGAGAGAAGTACTCCGTCAAGGAATGGTTAAGGCGCGGTGCATAGTGAATTAGCCCGCGCGCAAAGAAAAATGCACAAAATCGATTCGTGTATCAAATACACTAAACAAATCGGAAATGTTCACTTATAAAACCCTAGAATCAGGTGAGAGCTATCTAACACAGCCAGTTTCATGTTGATATCCATAACAGATTGCAAGATATTTTGGCTGAAAAAAAGTGCGCCGCCTATTTTTTTCCAGCGTAAATATCTTCAAAAAGTTTATGAACGTCAACACGAAACTGGCTGTGTTAGATAGGTCTCACCTAATTCTAAGCTTTGATATGTGAACATTTTCAATTTGTTCAGTGTATTTGATACAGGAATCGATTTCGTGCATTTTTCTTTGCGCGCGGGCGATTCACTATGCACGGCGCCTTAAATTTCTAAATAGGTATTCAGCGTTTTTATGTGAACTAATAGTACGGTCGGCTACAGTCACAGATACAGATATTTGAATCGGCTTGCCTGACTGGTCACAGATCCTTAAGACGCCATACGTCTCACAACTAGCGCCGCCAATGGAAAAAAAAATCATATCTTTTTTTTGGATGCGTTTTTAGCGAAAAACGCTCCTGCGATTCCTCAACGCGAGGCTTAACTATTTTTAGGACCTAAGGTTTGGATTCCAGGATTGGATTTCCTACAAATGCAATCGATTCTCGCCAAAAGTGGCCACTTTTGGCGAGAATCGATTGCATTCTTAAGTTCTAGGATCTGAAATCCAAACCTTAGGTCCTAAAAATAGTTAAGCCTTGCGTTGAGGAATCGCAAGAGCGTTTTTTGATAAAAACGCATCCAAAAAAAAGATATGATTTTTTTTCCATTGGCGGCGCTAGTTGTGAGACGTAAGTGATCTACTCTGTCAAGGAATGGTTAAAGTATCCTCAGTTAAAAAACCCCTACCTCCGATGTGTTCGGTCGCGCCGCCGCTGTTAGCCTGCGCCTGCGCCGGTATGGTGATCAATTTAGTCCCGGACGGTAGTGTCGGGTACTGGAGAGTCTTGCGCGCCCGAGCGTACTTGCGGCGGTCGGCCCACCGTCTGTGGAGGTTCAACATCTACACTAATATTATAAAGAGGAAAGATTTGATTGTTTGTTTGTATTGAATAGGGTTGGATGTGAAGAGAAAGGTCTGTAAAGTAGCAATATCGTGTAATAGGTTATCGGTGGCTACCGGCTGGCGTTACAAAGAGAGCTCGCACGGTGTGCGCACGAGTTTTGTTAGATCAATTGGCGCCACCTGTCTGTTCAAGGCGGAGGAACTATATTGTTAGGTAGCCCTTTTAGGTGCGTATTTGTTTCCGTGTTGAATTGACAGGTGGCGCCTTACAATAGTAATAATTTGGAACTAGATGGCGCTAAACGAATAGACTCCGAAACTACTGGACTGATTTGAAAAATTATTGTACCATTGGAAGCCGACATTACATGAACATAGGCTACTTTTTACCGCGGGAAAATGGTTTTCGTTTCACCCCTGAGTGGGTAAAACGGGCTACCAAACTTTGTAGAGGAATTTTTTTTTTTTGTCGATAGCTAGCTTTTTCCCTGACTGACGTCGATTACGGGGGAAAAATAGAGCTGCAACCTTTTATCTTAGTCACCGCGGACGAAGTCGCGGGCGAAAAGCTATAAAAACATAAAGAAAGGACACGTCAACTTTGAGGTCAACTTTACGCCGCGACAATGTTTGCGCAGACGTAAAAATAAAATATAGAACTTCAAGTTAAGAAAGCGACAACACAAAATACTGGTAACTACCAAAAAACACACTAACTTTTAGTCTCTCTTCGTTCGTCCAGAGTGCGATAGCAAAACCAAAGGGACATACTCACTTGAAATGCATTATTTGGACCGTCTTAAACTGGAAGAGCTTCCGACAATACTCGTTGACTTGTTCGTAGGACAGCTGCTGCGTCTTCCAGCTTGTACTGACTGTTTCTACCCGCGGAGGAGGCATTACTATTCCCCCTGGTAGAACCACTGGTTGGGCCGATAGTGGGGTCTCTTGCTCCCGGTTATCCAGAGTCTCTTGCTCACGGTTTCCTACAGTCTCTTGCTCACGGTTTCCTACAATCTCTTGCTCCCGATTTTCCACAATCTCTTGCTCACTATGTTCCACACTCTCTTGCTCACGGTTTCCTACAATCTCTTGCTCCCGATTTTCCACAATCTCTTTCTCACGATGTTCTACAGTCTCTTGCTCCCGATTTTCCATAGTCTCTTGCTCCCGATTTTCCACAATCTCTTGCTCACGATGTTCCACAGTCTCTTGCTCACGATTTCCTACAATTTCTTGCTCCCGATTTTCCACAATCTCTTGCTCACGATATCCTACAATTTCTTGCTCCCGATTTTCCACAATCTCTTGCTCACGATTTCCTACAATTTCTTGCTCCCGATTTTCCACAATCTCTTGCTCACAATGTTCTACAGTCTCTTGCTCCTGATTTTCCATAGTCTCTTGCTCCGGATTTTCTTCGGGGTTTTGTTCTGAAGGTGTAAGTTCTGTGCCGTTTTCTTCAGCCTTGGGAGATGCGTTTTCTGCTTTTATTGGTACTTCTTCGTTTTCAGGACCATTTTGTTCGGAACCAACAGTTGTTTTAGGGCTACTTTGGTCTTCTCGACATTTTTCTTCCTTTTCCCTGGTTTTACATTCGACAGAGCTTTCTGTCTCATCTTCCACATTGCTATTTGATATGGGACACTCTTGACTGTCTTGTTCTTTTTGTTTGTGTATGAATGGACATCTGGACTTGCCTCGCTCTGTATTATTAAAAAGTGCAGACCCTGTGAGATCGATCTCTGCAGAATGATCGATACCATTCTGTTGTTCTGGCGGAATCTCTTCCGTTCCATTTTTTCCTCTTGATTCTAAATTACTAATAATTTCTACGTCGTGTCTATTATCTAGTAAAGCGATATACTGATTTAATTCTACATTACTAACAATTGTCTTTTCAAAAGTATCACTAGTTTTTGTTATTTCTGTATTGAGACATTCACTTATTGATTGATTAGTTTCTACATTATCACCCGGTGCTATATTATCATTAGTTTTAAGAGGGGCTTCTTTGTGGGTATTTTGGCCATTCGGTTTGTCATTAGAGACTGTGGTGTTGCTTTTCTTCCACGTGCCATTCTGGATCTGCTCCGCAATTCGTCGGTCGATCTCCTTCTGTTTGGCTTCCTCTTCCAGTGCTCTACGATAGTTCAAACACGGTATGGCGCTAATTGGGATGTCGTGTCTCTGCAATTAGAAATAGAAAAAGTTAGCTCCATCATCTCAACCAGTCCACCCCCCCAGTACCGGTAGACATGGGACTCTCCTAAAACCCATTATTTTCATGCTATACATGATTTACGCCAAATCACCACAAAAGGCAGCATTCCGAGGAGGGATCTTAAGGCCCAAGAACCTAGGCACAACAAGCGCCGCCAATGAAAAAAAATCATATCTTCTTTTTGGATGCTTTTTTGCTAAAACTCTTCATTAGGTTATCAACGCAACGCTTAACTATTTTTAGGACCTAAGGTTTAGATTCCAGATCCTAGAACCTACGAATAAAATCTTTTATCGCCTTTTATAATGGCCATAAAAGGGGGATAAAATATTTTATTCATAGGTTCTAGGCCCTCCGTCGGTGTATGGCAGAATCTGTTTTAGGATCTGGAATCTAAACCTTAGGTCCTAAAAATAGTTAAGCCTTGCGTTGATAACCTAATGAAGAGTTTTTAGCAAAAAAGCATCCAAAACGAAGATTTGATTTTTTTTCATTTGCGTTAGCTAGTGTGCCTTGACTATCACTTTAATAGGGAGTCAACTATCCCTGTTGTCGATTACCCCTTCCTATCCTTACCCTTGTGTTGCCCTTGCCAAGCAGGTAAGGCTTGGAGAGGGTGCACACTCTGGAGGCGCGGTGCATGTAGACCGGCATGCCGCTGTAGTGACGCACCATCATCCAGTCCAGGGGGAGGACCTCGAAGTGGTTGATGCCTTTCTCTGGAGAGGAGAAATAAAGCATTAATTGATGATAGACATTGCAGCATTGCGAAAAACTCGTAACATTTACCTAACACTTAAAAATGCGTGACACTTCCCGCGCGCTTTAGGAATATTCATCCAACCACTGTATAATAATAAGGGATGCATATTCTTGGAGGGAAACACTAATTATTATAGCAAATGTGCCGAAAACCTTCGTATATTTTCAAAAATGACAACAAATAGGCCAATGGCTTACCCCCACGTGACTACAAGCGCGTGTTCGCGTCGCAAATTCACAGCACGGTGTACCTACCTAATTTAAGTAATTTTTTTTTCGGAGTTTTGTCGGTTTTGCGGGCTCTAGCAGTACAAGTGGCAGTAGATTTAATTTGTATGGCAACAACAACCACCCACCTTCTAGAATGATCTTTTGTCTAGTAACATAGGGTTTCTCCTTAGGTTTGGGTGCTTCCTTAAAAGAGTCGGGTAGGTCTTCGTCCAGCATCCGCTCAATCTCATCCTCCGGTAGCCCCTCGGACTTGCCTGCAAAATACTAACTGCTGTGACCTAAACCTAACATAAGTATTAGAAATGGTGTGATATAAACATTGTACTGGTCTATCAGAGTAAATTGTTTGGCGATATCATAGGAAGGTGTGCTCCGACCAGGGGCCTGTAACGCAATGGTGCCAAAATGGGCTCCCAGATGACAGCTTCAATTACGATTTATTAATGCTGTTGATCCTTTGAATGTTTTTGTAGTACAGCAAAGATTTTTCTGATTCTAATTCTAGAGTATTAGTTCTTTGGTTGGAGGAGAAAAATGAGGAAACCCCAGTTTTGTCCTTCTGCTGGGAGACCATCAACACGACATTGCGTTACAGGCTAAGGCCTCAGGTTGAAAAGAGGTGTCTTAATGGAGGATGGATCACATGTTCTGTTGAACCTATAGTATGGGAGATGTCCTACACTGAAAAATATGGTTCGTAATTGATGACAATCCAATTATTAGGGAAACGGCATTTAGATCACTACTGTAATATTATACATGTGCCTACACAAATATGAATAGAGCAAGGTGAAGATTCCCAGTTAAATGTACCATCAGAACTGTCAGACTCCTCATCGCTGTCCTCATCATTGGACTTGACCTCGTCCAGCACCTGGAACTCCTTGAGTCTTTCCACCTCCTCCGGATTCACAAAGTCCTCATACTTTGAACCGTTTAACGAGAACTCAGTGTTTGACTCAAGCGAGTCATCTGCGAAGTCAATGTTGGACTGTTCCAATTTCGGAGTATCATATTCTTCTGGCTCAATCCTGGGCTTTTTGGGTGGCGGCATCATGATTGAATCAGAGTCTTGGTCACTCATTGTGTTTTATTTACGTTCCTGAAAGTTTAAACACCGTTCTGGGTTAAAACTGCATGGATTGAAATTAATATTTATTTACTGATAATGGTATCAGTGGGTGTAACAATATTGATGGAGACAATGTGAAAATGACAAATAATCTTCTAGAATATAAAAATAATACATTACACATAAAGACACATATTTTCAAGTAAATAGCTAAGAAAAGCGTACATTCTAGAATAATCTAAACCTATATTTGGCATTACCTTAGGAAACTGTAACTGGAGACAAGAGACATTCAACAATAGGCTTAAGGGAAGTCGAGAGATAGTCCACAAATTACGATGGCAGTAAAAGTCCAATGCATGTAAACAGTTGGAATTTTACCATCGCCCAATGTGGACTTTCGGTACAATGAGGCCTCGATTGGACGTGCAATGAACCCACGTGGAACATAGCGGAATTGCAAAAGACTAGGCACTCCGACAATAGTTCAACAGAGCCCTAGTCGATTGCAAGACCGCGGCAACGACGAATCACCGAGTCGATGCGGCGACGCTTGGTTCTGAAAGAAAACTAGTGAGTAACGCTTACAAACTGGTCAGTTACGATTACAGGGAATGATATCTGCGACCCGCAAGCACGTTGCTCAGAGACACTATCGATTTATTTGCTGAAAATGCTAAATTTGACCACTTTGCAACTCTAACTATTTTGGTCGGCCGTTGACACACTTACCTTACCTGCAGCAATGGTAGATGGGTATTTGTAGAAAAATATGTGAGTTACCTATGCACTAAATATTGCTTTATCTATGTATTTATTTAAACTGGCAAAAATACAATAACTGCAGCCTAATCGAATTCAATCACAAAAATATCACAATACTCTCTCCACAGATTACAAAAAAACTCTCTCGCTCGATCGAAGGAAGTTGCGTGCTTCGCCATTTTGTTTGCCTTTTTTTTTTTAATTTTGTCAGCTGTCAGAGAAAGTTTCGGTTGATCACAGAATACAGCCGTCCGACAATCTGCTACACTTTCCAACAACCTAGACTACACAATCAATCACGATTGCTTTGGTTAGAATCTATCAGGGTCATTTCTTCTTCGTCCTTCTCCAACATATCAACTACAAACAACGGATAACATATCGAGATGACGAAGTACGCTGTTCGCATTGCAATGGCTCAGTGCAGGGAATGGGCTCAACAATCACAGACTTCTTTAATAAAGAAGGCTGTGGCTCAATGCAATGCTTAGACTCAACCTGGGAACAATAGCCAGACTGTTTCTGGGCCTCTTTTGCTCCGACAGGCAGAGGCAGATTCTTGTCTATCTAAACTAACATTATAGAGGAAAAGCTTGCAAGTTTGTATGTATGTAGGTTTGTAAGGGGTAATCTCCAAAACTACTCGACCGATTTTAAAAATTATTTCACTAATGGGAAGCTACGTTATCGCTGAGTGCTATAGCCTATTTTTATTGTGATAACGGGAAAAAAACTAAGCCTGCGCGGACGAAGTCGCGGGCAAAAGGTAGTGAATAATAAAACAAAACAGATGATAGTTGATACTTTATTTTCGATATAAATTAAATTCAAGTTTTTTTTCTCTTACAACCTAATTAACTTTTCATATCACAGCATCTTTTCGAAGAGCGGCGGCGGGCGGCGCGGCCTTAGTCGAAGCCAATAGAAGGTATCTCCCAACAAAAAGAGACTCGCCAGAAAGAGTAGTGACGTGAGTCTACCGCCGCTTCCGGCGCGGCTTGGCGGGTGCTACGGACACGCTGGCGCCCGCTAGTTCCTGCGAGGTGCAGGCCTGGTGTGGTTGGTAGAGGCCCGGTAGTGACGTCAGACTACCGCCGCTTCCGGCGCGGCTTGGCGGGTGCTACGGACACGCTGGCGCCCGCTAGTTCCTGCGAGGTGCAGGCCTGGTGTGGTTGGTAGAGGCCCGGTAGTGACGTCAGACTACCGCCGCTTCCGGCGCGGCTTGGCGGGTGCTACGGACACGCTGGCGCCCGCTAGTTCCTGCGAGGTGCGGGCCTGGTGTGGTTGGTAGAGGCCCGGTAGTGACGTCAGACTACCGCCGCTTCCGGCGCGGCTTGGCGGGTGCTACGGACACGCTGGCGCCCGCTAGTTCCAGGCCTGGTGTGGTTGATAGAGGCCCGGTAGTGACGTCAGACTACCGCCGCTTCCGGCGCGGCTTGGCGGGTGCTACGGACACGCTGGCGCCCGCTAGTTCCTCCTGCGAGGCTCCCTCGGTCCGCTCCAGCTGACCGCGCGCTTCCACGAAGAACATCACGTCGCGGAGCTGCTCCTTCAGCTCCGAAACCTGGGGAAAGGGATGGTGTACTTGGTGGAGAGAAAAAAATTATAATAAGAGGGAAAAATGGCAGAGAAAATTTGCTGCTCGGGTCAAATAATACCAAAACCATAATCTTCAAAATAGAGACGGTAAAGAGAGACCAGCCCCTCTACCCTTGACGCATTCTTTTCAATATGGCGGAATTTACAAAATTCAATATTTCACGAATTAAGACTCATTTTATATTGGTATTTTACAAAATAGTATTACCTTTGAATAAACATTTCGAAGTATATAAAATCAAAGGATCACTATGCGATGTAAAAGAGAAAAAAAAACAAACTTTGTAAATATGAACGCAATGACGTCAAGGGTAACCCCCCAGGGGCCTTAGCTTGTAACGCAATGGCGTCCCAGCAGAAGGACAAAACCGGAGTTTCCTAGTTTTTCTCCTATAACCAGAGAACTAATCCTCTAGAGTTAGAATCAGAATATTCTTTGCAGTACTACAAACACATTAAAAGGACCGACAGCACTAATAAATCGTAATTGAAGCTGTCAACTGGGAGCCCATTTTGGCACCATTGCGTTACAGGCTAAGGGCCCTGCGCGAGCTCCAGGTTGAGGATAGGAGGGAGTTAGCGCAGGACGGAGAATGCTGGCGTCTTTTGGTTACGGATGCCAAGATCTATTTCGGGTCACTGGGCTGGCAAGAATGAATGAGTTATCGACAAGTACCTCATACATTATTTATACAGCATTTTAGTGGCATTTTCGCTTGTAACATAATTGCAAAATATCACCACAAACTCTCTAACCCGTGTCATCAAAGAAAACATTTAGGACGGAGTTAAAAACCTAGCGTTGTCTCGCTTTGACTGCGAGTATTTTGAAGTCCATCCTGAATGTTTTCTTTAATGACACGGGTTATACCAAATAGAGGGTTTTCTCTGTGAAAACCGGGCCAATTTGTGTATTATTATTTTTTGCGAATATATGTTAAAATGTTAAAATAAGGTACCTCCTTGGTAAAGCCGTCCTCTATCAGCTTAGCGCGCGCCTGCCACTCCGCCTGGCTGCAGGCCATGGCCCGCGCCAGCCCGCGCTCCTCTGACAGCTCACTTTGCAGCGATGACAGTCTGCGGGACAAACAAACACACCAGCTATACTCTCATAGCGTAGACTCGGCGGCAACTCTCGAAGAAGGGAGGAAGGGAGTACAGACCTAAAGTCTAATAAATAATTCAGGAGAGTAAACTGACAGACGCTAATGGTCACTTTGCAAAATAATTTATTATAATAGTGATGCATTCCGTTCGTTGTGAATACTCAACCAGGAAACATCACGCCAACAATACTCTCTTTCTCTAAAGAAAAAGACAAGGAAGGTTCCTCTTAGCGCCACCGAAAAACTTATGATATACAATGTCTATGGCCCGTTTTCTGAATTGAGAATTTTGCTAAGCAAATACTTAACTATCGTTCTGTAACGCTCTTTTGTGAGAAATCTGCAGAGACAGGACGATACTTACCCATTTGCTTAGTAAATTTTTCAATTCAGAAACCGGGCCTCTATCGATTAAGCAAAACTAAGCTGGAAGACTTTTTACTATAAAACTTCATGAGATTTTATTCAGGACGTAATGGAAATGCACGAGTCACTCGATTCATGTAATTTTTTTTGTCACAACACTATTTTATTTCCACCAGAAACTGGTCACACCGGTTAACTTGGTGTCTACGACCCCTGGGCCTTTAGCCTGTAACACAATGGCGGGTCAATGGCGTCCCAGCAGAAGGACAAAACCGGGCTCTCCTCGTTTTTCTCCTTCAACCAGAGAACTAATCCTCTAGAATTAGCATCAAAATATTCTTTGCTATACTACAAAAACATTAAAAGGACAGACAGCGTTAGCAAATCGTAATTGAAGTCGTCACCTGACAGCCCATTTTGGCAACATTGTGTTACAGGCTAAGGGCCCTGTTTGGCAATCGTAAGTGCCGCGTGAACCGAACATTGCTTATGGCAATGTCAGCAATACGGCGACCTAAAACCCACGTACGAAGTTAGCTCGTACAAATTGTATTGTATAACCTGTGCACTCACTTGGCGGTGACCAGATGAAGTTTCTTCTCGAGCGCCTTATTCTCCTTGGTCAGCAAGTCAAGTTGCGTCTGCAGACCGCTGGCTCGGGCTTCGGCCTCGTCGGCCCGTGTCGTCAGCGCCGAGCACTCGGCCTTATGGCCCGCTTCTATCCTGGAGAGAGAAAGGACAAGATATTTTAACCACTTTTTGTATTTTCTTAAGCACTAACCCGTTAACATTATAAAGATTTTTATAAGGTTAAAAATTTCGCTCAGGACAGGACTTGATCCCGCAACATCTTGCATACCGTGCAGGCGCTCTACCAATTGAGCTACCGAGCCAAGTAACTGTCGATGCGAATTTCCCAACCTCATTGATACTAGTCTTACGGACGACGGGACGCCATCTAGGGGTAATGTGATAGTCTGCACTTATCTACACTTAAGGGTGGACTATAGCAACATGGCGGAAAATTCAAAATTTTCACAGTTTTTTTACATTTTGTAGCTAAACTGAACTATTTTTGTTCAGCGATTTTTCGTTCGCTGCAATAAAACAGTATTCTTTTCATTATTGTAAACAACAGAACAACGATAATTTAGCCGATTATGTGTACTGGTCTACGAAGCAGTGGTACTGCCCAAAAAACTTGTCGTAGACCAGAACACATAATCGGCTAAATTATTGTTGTTCTGTTGTTTACAATAATGAAAGAATACTATGTTATTGCCGCGAACGAAAAATGGCTGAACAAAAATGGCTCACTTTAGCTACAAAATGTAAAAAACTGTGAACATTTTGAATTTCCCGCCACGCTGCTATCTTCCAGCCTTAAGTTATTTTAAGCCATTAGCAAGGTCACTAGGAGCCAAATCATCAAGACATTTGGTAGAGTGATGTATAGCGATTTAGCTTCGTTAGGATGAGATAAATAGACAATCCATTCGCGTGTTCAAATCGAACTGCCACCCCATTTACACGGTCGACCAAAATCTAATGTCAACTTAAAATGTAGGTACTGTAATCGACTGCGACTGAGCATTTACTCGGTCGATTTTTAGTCTGCAGCCGCATGCGACCGGTCACTGTGCGGCGAGAGTCGGGTTTTGGAAGTTTCGATTTTATATAGTCACTGCGGCCTAGCCGAATTGCCATTTACACGGTCGATGTTTGCCGTGCGGCGAAAGTTGTGCGGCGAAAATCGAACCGTGTAAACGCCCTATTACACACGGTCATCCATTAAGTTAAGTTACGGGCGACTTTGCAACGAAAATGAACAGGTTTATGTGCTGTTGACTGTACACTCGTGGCTATCCACTGCAGGTAGTGGTCCCGCTGTGTATCGAGCTGTAAGTGAACCCTACTTGTTGGCCGAGCTTGTCTCTAGCTGCTCTAGTTGGTATAGGTGCTGGGCAGGCATACTTCATCTAAACAATGTCCCAGGTATTGCAGCACCGAGTGGACGCTGTATAAATCATCTCATTACGTAGATGCAAAGGCTTGCAAAGGCCGAAGAACAAAGTTTTTTGTCTCTAGCAGCTCGACAAGATGTTGATGAGTGTACACACGTGGCTATCCGCTGCAGGTAGTGGTCGCACTGTGTGTGGAGCTGTAAGTGAACTTTGTTGGTCGAGCTTGTCTCTAGCAGCTCGACAACATATTATGAGTGTACACACGTGGCTATCCACTGCAGGTAGTGGTCGCACTGTGTGTCGAACTGTAAGTGAACTTTGTTGGTCGAGCTTGTCTCTAGCAGCTCGACAACATATTATGAGTGTACACACGTGGCTATCCACTGCAGGTAGTGGTCGCACTGTGTGTCGAACTGTAAGTGAACTTTGTTGGTCGAGCTTGTCTCTAGCAGCTCGACAACATATTATGAGTGTACACACATGGCTATCCACTGCAGGTAGTGGTCGCACTGTGTGTCGAACTGTAAGTGAACTCTGTTGGTCGAGCTTGTCTCTAGCAGCTCGACAACATATTATGAGTGTACACACGTGGCTATCCACTGCAGGTAGTGGTCGCACTGTGTGTCGAACTGTAAGTGAACTCTGTTGGTCCAGCTTGTCTCTAGCAGCTCGACAAGATGTTGATGAGTGTACACACGTGGCTATCCGCTGCAGGTAGTGGTCGCACTGTGTGTCGAACTGTAAGTGAACTTTGTTGGTCGAGCTTGTCTCTAGCAGCTCGACAACATATTATGAGTGTACACACATGGCTATCCACTGCAGGTAGTGGTCGCACTGTGTGTCGAACTGTAAGTGAACTCTGTTGGTCGAGCTTGTCTCTAGCAGCTCGACAACATATTATGAGTGTACACACGTGGCTATCCACTGCAGGTAGTGGTCGCACTGTGTGTCGAACTGTAAGTGAACTTTGTTGGTCGAGCTTGTCTCTAGCAGCTCGACAACATATTATGAGTGTACACACATGGCTATCCACTGCAGGTAGTGGTCGCACTGTGTGTCGAACTGTAAGTGAACTTTGTTGGTCGAGCTTGTCTCTAGCAGCTCGACAACATATTATGAGTGTACACACATGGCTATCCACTGCAGGTAGTGGTCGCACTGTGTGTCGAACTGTAAGTGAACTCTGTTGGTCGAGCTTGTCTCTAGCAGCTCGACAACATATTATGAGTGTACACACGTGGCTATCCACTGCAGGTAGTGGTCGCACTGTGTGTCGAACTGTAAGTGAACTCTGTTGGTCCAGCTTGTCTCTAGCAGCTCGACAAGATGTTGATGAGTGTACACACGTGGCTATCCGCTGCAGGTAGTGGTCGCACTGTGTGTCGAACTGTAAGTGAACTTTGTTGGTCGAGCTTGTCTCTAGCAGCTCGACAACATATTATGAGTGTACACACATGGCTATCCACTGCAGGTAGTGGTCGCACTGTGTGTCGAACTGTAAGTGAACTTTGTTGGTCGAGCTTGTCTCTAGCAGCTCGACAACATATTATGAGTGTACACACATGGCTATCCACTGCAGGTAGTGGTCGCACTGTGTGTCGAACTGTAAGTGAACTCTGTTGGTCCAGCTTGTCTCTAGCAGCTCGACAAGATGTTGATGAGTGTACACACGTGGCTCTCCGCTGCAGGTAGTGGTCGCACTGTGTGTCGAACTGTAAGTGAACTCTGTTGGTCGAGCTTGTCTCTAGCAGCTCGACAAGATATTGATGAGTGTACACACGTGGCTATCCGCTGCAGGTAGTGGTCGCACTATGTGTCGAACTGTGTGTCGAACTGTAAGTGAACCCTGTTGGTCGAGCTTGTCTCTAGCAGCTCGACAAGATATTGATGAGTGTACACACGTGGCTATCCGCTGCAGGTAGTGGTCGCACTATGTGTCGAACTGTGTGTCGAACTGTAAGTGAACCCTGTTGGTCGAGCTTGTCTCTAGCAGCTCGACAAGATATTGATGAGTGTACACACGTGGCTATCCGCTGCAGGTAGTGGTCGCACTATGTGTCGAACTGTGTGTCGAACTGTAAGTGAACCCTGTTGGTCGAGCTTGTCTCTAGCAGCTCGACAAGATATTGATGAGTGTACACACGTGGCTATCCGCTGCAGGTAGTGGTCGCGCTGTGTGTCGAGCTGTGCTGTGAGTGTGTAAGTGAACTCCAGCTGCTGGTCCAGCTTGTCTCCTCCACAGGCCGCGTCGGCGCCAGCCTCCGTCGCCACCAGCTTGCCGTCCGCTTTGTTCTGCATCAGGCGGTGCACGAAGTTGTCACCTAAAGTAAAACAATACGAAGTAAAACCTGAAGTAAAACGATAAATAATGTATGTCAACCAAATCGAGTACCTGCGATACAGGATTTCTTAATGCAGGGCTCACTGTTAATCATTATGTTCAATCTTTCAGTAATATATGTACTATACATTTTTTATTTGTATTTTGTAAACGATAGCCGTGTCAAGACTCCGCTGATTCATCATCATCAGTCTGTTGGCACCCACTACTGAGTAAAGACCTCTTCATGGTCACACCACCGCTCACGACCCTGTCTGTGGTTCGGTCACAGCGAAAGAGGCTCGGTCTTTGAGAGGACCTGCCCCTCTACCCTTGGCGCATTTTTCCAATACGGCCGCAATATGGCGCAATTTACTAAATGTAATATTTTACAAATTAAGACGCATTTTGTGTTTTTATTGAATAAAACAGCCTTACCTTTGAATAAACATTACAAAGTATTCAACATCAAAGCATTACTATGCGAATTCAAAGAGAAATTAATTTTAAAACTTTTTCAATTTGATCGCAATAGCGTCAAGGATAACCCCCCTGGTTTGGAAGAGAGTATTCTGAGGGTTGGACGTCCCCCGCATAAAAAGATCGACAAAAATACACATGAAAAAGGGCCTGCGCGAGTCTCAAATAAAATATTGGAATACGGCAGTATAGGATAAAGAGAGATGGCGTCTTTTAGTTGCTGAGACACAGAGGCTCCAGCGAGGGTAAGTGAATAACATAGATTATGGTGAGGTGAGGAGCAATACCACTTGCTATCGTGAGGAAACCTGAGCGTATGAGGCATCCGCATTGAGCACGCGGGGTGATTTAACTCTCTCTCTCTCTCTGAGAGAAGGCCTTCGCCCAGCTAGAGGACATTGAAATATTGAAGGTCTACCAATAATATCTACAGCATTGTTTTAGATAAAATATCCAAGAAATAACGAATACGGACGGAGATGGAGTCTTTCGTGACGGTGTTAAGGCTCGGTATAAGGCTAACTAGCGCCACCAATGTTGAAAAAATCATATCTTCCTTTAGAAGAAGTTTCTGAAAAAATCCTAAGATGAGCCTATGCGCCATGCTTTTCTAGATTTTTAAATGTGGATACCCTCTTCGAAATTGACTTTTAAGCTAAAAAACTTTCGATAACCGCCAAAAGCGGCCGTTTTTGGCGGTTATCGAAAAATTTTTAGCTTAAGACTAGAAATTGAGTTGGGTACCTACACTTAAAAATAAAAAAACTTAAAACTCTGACACCAGGGGTGGCCACTACCTCATACGATTACCTACCTACTTAAAAATCTAGAAAAGCATGGCGCATCTTAGGATTTTGTCAGAAACTTCTTCTGAAGGGACATATGATTTTTTTAACATTGGTGGCGCTAGTTAGCCTTATACCGAGCCTTAACTTACCCGCATAATCCCACACCCGGTTGGATCCCAGCTGCAGTGCATACGTGTGGTTCGACTGGAGGAAGTGCTTCGCTGCGTGACCGCCTTCGTATCTGGGAACAAACAGAGGGGTGGTGCAGAATAAAAATAAAAGTTTAGTCCCCAACACAGTTACACAGTTTCAGTACGGGCAGCATGGTAAGCCCGAGATAGGTCCTTCTCTATGCAAAACTGTCAACTTGTCGGTCGGGCTCGAGTTCGCTCTACGCCAACATATCGATGGAGCCAAAATACAACATTTTTAATCAAATGGAAATAACTACTTTTTGCTCGACATGACCCTAATCTACTGCCATCTCGAGTCCCGCCTGCCATGCTCGCACAATAGACATGGCACGTCTGTCATTCGAGTTCGAGAGAGTGTCAAAACGACCATGCTAAGCATACTGGACAGATCTTCTTCTCTCGAGTCGAAAGCGTCAGAAGTCGCGCTCCCAGAAACGTGCCAACTGGATCGCGCTGGGGTGTCGCCTCGAGGAGATCCTGCCAGCTGCACTGTGGAGCATCAGGGCAGGTATGAAGATGCGAAGTTGTCTATGCGGCTCCACATCGGCACGAAAGAGCAAAGACAGATAAAAAGATTGTACTGAGATTCGGGGAGTTAGGTCCTCCTAACTTGGGAGGAGAATTCATATGTTATTGTATTCGAAACGGGTCGAATCGCGATTGGTTTTTAGGCAAATTAATTACTTTAAACATTTATAATATAAGTTGAAAAAATTCACTCGGGACAAGACTTGAACCCGCAACCTCTCGCATACCGTGCAGGCTCTCTACCAATTGAGCTACCGAGTCAAGTAACTGTCGATGCGAATTTCTTCAACTAGTCTCCGTCTACTGGACGGGGGGCGCCACCTGGTGTGATGAGTTAGCTAGTTAGTTCTGGTAGTTCAATTCGGAAGGCAAAGTTTTTTGTTCGTAATGTTTATTTTAATTCCTGTCCCGAGTGAATTTTTTCAACTTATTATAAATGTTTAAATTATTCCCTAGCACGGGTTAGTGCTTTAGAAAAAAAAAAAGTGGACAAATTAATTACCTTAATACAATAATGTTTAAATATCGCGAATCATTAAAAGTGAATAATTCATATATTTCCTAAATCTTGTTTTCTTTGTTAAACACAAGTTCACAGAGTAGTCTCACCTGCCACAGCCCACATGTCCACAGATGAGGCAGATCCACAAAGCTCCACTCTCCACCTCGTCAAGCAGACCCTCAGCCACACCGCTGATGTTCTCGCGCGTCTCCTCGCCAGAACCCTCTTCCTCTTCTGCAAACACACATCATAATAACATCAGAAACGTCAACTTTCCGGAGACGGGCTTGGCACGGCTGTCGGGCGGTCGCGCGCCAATAAGATGGCGGTTAACCGCCATTTTTGAACGAGCCAGCGAAGCGAGCGAAGTTCTCAGAGTCTACTTGAACAATCCGGCGTTTGTATGTATGTATGTTTCTATGTTTGCATGTATGAATATTCGTTCGACGATAACTTGAGTAAATTTGATCGTGGTAGGCGGGTAAACGAAATTAAATAGTATATTTCATTACAAGTGTGGAAAGGCTGTCATTGCAACGAGTTCCGACAAATGGCTACCCGAGCCGAGGCGCAGCCGAAGGCGAGGGTTGACAGTCGGAACAAGTTGCAATGACGGTTCCGCACGTGTACTGAACGACTATTTTTAATACAGTTGCGAAAAAATGAAGCAATTTAATAAAATAATAAAAACACAATAAACTCAACTAACTTGACATTTTTGACTTTTCCGGTAAAATGTTCTCCGAAGCATTTTGTGCAATTATACTGAGTTCCGGTGGTGTTCATTTAAAAAAACTAGGGTCGAAATTACTCATTTTGTGCAACAAACAACTAAACTCGCGAAGAAAATTTCTGAAAAATCAAAATGGCGCCAACCGTAGAATATAAGCAGAGTTTTTTTTTCTTCACGCATTCTGGTAGGCAAAGGCAACTATGCCCATACAGCCAAGTCTTCAGTAGAAGTTTTTTATTGATATGAAATGAAAATTAAATTTAATGAGATGAAATTAAATGAAACCTAACCAAACTCATTCAATCAAATCATTAAATCTGATATTGAAACAAATTAGTAGCTTCTTTTTAGAAATATACGTATTTGCATGAATCATAAAAACTTTTTTAGTAAAAACTTCATGGTTGGTTTTACTTTTTAATAGACATTATTTTGACAGTTGGGAAAGAGAACGCACGAGTGCGGGAAAGGTAAAAAAAAAGCACGAGTGTGTAATAGCCCAAATCCCGAACGCTATAGGTCCCTGCAATACGCCACTTTTTGTGCAACTGTATTAAAAAGAATTTTTAGTTCGAACATGAGCCAAATTGATCGAGGGGTTGCCGAGATACGGAGATTTACAGTTTATATGCAAGCGCGCGCGCGCGCGCCCTAATGGCACGCGAATGGCGTTAGAATAGTTACACATCTTTAACTGGGTTCGCGAGTTCACAGTTCTGGGCGAACCAGTGTACCAATGTTACAAGCGGCACACCGCGGTAAGGAACAGTGTGCTGCTAGCGGTAGTACCTGTCTCACACGCGGCACAGCGCAGCGCGGCGCGCGGCTCGGGTGTGGACCCACAGCGGCACACGGGGCAGCGCGCGCTGCTCCACCGCAGCAGACACGCTGCGTGGAAGGTGTGCGCGCATTGCACGGACAGCACGCCGGCCACGCTCTCGTCCATGCGCTCTGGGGGAAGAAAGAGAACAATGAGGCAAGAAAACAGAAGTAGAAACCTATAACTCTATCCACCGAGACAAGTTAATAGGGAAACGTCAGCGATGACGGTTAATGCAGTGTACAGAGTACGTGTACATTTTAGTCTGTTTGTGGTACCCATACTGTGCAGACGCGCTGTGTGCTGTGCATATTTTATCCGTATCGTTATTGTTCCGTGACCTGACGTTCTTTGGACTCATTGTTCAATGTTGATGAAAATTAGCTCTGGCGTAGTTGTTCAAGAAATTAGTGAATGATTCATCGCAGACGATAATTAGCTTTTACGACACTTGTTGTTTTTACTTCTGCATTTATTTATAGAAACAACTGTCACAAAAAAAATACAAATTCGCTAAATACTCTCGCAAAAAGTAGCGCAGTATGTGTACGAGCATTCAGAAGGGTTTACGCCCACTGTCTTTTTTTGTCTTTATCATTTGTATGGTATTACGTAACAGAGATAACGCTATATTAACTTGTCTCCGTGGATAGAGGTACAAGCCACGAAAGATGAGACTTGACAACTCCCCCCGCCCTCTTTCCGCCGCCCCCGATGTCGCCCAGTCCCTCCCCGCCCTTATTCTTCATACTTACCGCTAAAGACGCCTATAAATCGTCATTGCGCATGTCAAACCACGTGGTGTCTCAATGACTCTTCTTTCGTGGCACGCATTGTAAACAAGTGTAAAATCCGGTGAAATAAATCTTCATACTTTGTAAAGTTTTTGTTGACAACTACGGTCTAAGGGTGGTATTCTAGAACGCTACTTAAACTCGGTTCAAACTAGAACGCTACTTAAACTCTGTTTAAACTCAGTTCAAACTACAATGCTCCTTGAACTCTGTTTAAACTCAGTTTAAGTAGAGTTTAGTAGTGTCGACTGTCGATAAAACCGTCCATGTTTTGATTTGAATATCCCTCCCTTCATATTAAAACATGCACTGTTTTATCGACAGTCTGAACTCTGTTTAAACTGAGTTTAAGTTTCGTTCTAGAATACCACCCTAAGAGGCTCAGAAGTAAGGCATTTACCTACCTGCGGTCCAAATCAATCATCTTTGACGCTATAAAGGAAAGTGCAAATATCGTGAAATACGATGTCAAACACACTCAGTGTCCACCGAATAGCAATAGCAAAGAGCGAGCAATGCTCGGTACGCTGAACGTCGTAATAAGAAGCCGCACAAAAGTGCCAGACGTCGGAAAACGCATAACGTCTTTGAAGTAGAAGTGGGCGGGACACCACCAGAGCGCCGGGCTCCAGCGAGGTGTAAGTACCTAGACACACGGGGCAGGTGGGCAGCTCTGTGTGACCAGGCGGCGGGACGGCGTCCCTCCCCCACTCTGTGATAGACCCACGCCATGCGGCACAGAGCGCCGGGCTCCAGCGAGGTGTAAGTACCTAGACACACGGGGCAGGTGGGCAGCTCTGTGTGACCAGGCGGCGGGACGGCGTCCCTCCCCCACTCTGTGATAGACCCACGCCATGCGGCACAGAGCGCCGGGCTCCAGCGAGGTGTAAGTACCTAGACACACGGGGCAGGTGGGCAGCTCTGTGTGACCAGGCGGCGGGACGGCGTCCCTCCCCCACTCTGTGATAGACCCACGCCATGCGGCACAGAGCGCCGGGCTCCAGCGAGGTGTAAGTACCTAGACACACGGGGCAGGTGGGCAGCTCTGTGTGACCAGGCGGCGGGACGGCGTCCCTCCCCCACTCTGTGATAGACCCACGTCATGCGGCACAGAGCGCCGGGCTCCAGCGAGGTGTAAGTACCTAGACACACGGGGCAGGTGGGCAGCTCTGTGTGACCAGGCGGCGGGACGGCGTCCCTCCCCCACTCTGTGATAGACCCACGTCATGCGGCACAGAGCGCCGGGCTCCAGCGAGGTGTAAGTACCTAGACACACGGGGCAGGTGGGCAGCTCTGTGTGACCAGGCGGCGGGACGGCGTCCCTCCCCCACTCTGCCCGCGAGACCCACGCCATGCGGCACAGAGCGCCGGGCTCCAGTGACGTGTAAGGGACGCCGTCGAAGGCCGCGTGGAACTCGCGCGCCGCCGTCGTGGTCCGGAACCTGCCGGCGAGACGGTAAGACTGTAACGGACCCAAAAAACTAATGATTTGTACAGCCTCCAGTGGCACCTTCACTCACACTAGATGACGAACCCAAAGCGCGATAAAATGCAGTCTGTCTGTTAAAAATATTCAGAAGAAGCTCACTGTATCGCTGTCAACTCGTTAAAAATCTACGGAATAAAAAAAACCGCAAAAAGCCGATATCGTCCGACCATATGGCCACTGCTGCCAGGTACCAGCATCTCTCGTCGTCTCACCATTTTCGCGGGTTTTTGCGGCTCTTTTTTATATTAATTTAAAGCAAATTAATATAAAAAACAACCGCCGGAGCGAGACCTCTGAGTTCTTCCAATCAACAAACAATACGGTAAAATCTTGACCCTTCGTATTCGTATCCGTAACCTTGGCGTTTCCCGCAACTCGACTGTTGAGCCTATGTTGCGTGAAAGTTTAGTGCGAAAGCGAATGATAGAAAGAGAAATCTTGACCCTTAAACTTTCGTAAGCACTGCACATTTTGTATTTCTTATATGGGGGGGATGTAGCAAGCCTTCTCGAAGAACGCCACAAACTAACAAGCGTTCGGGCCCCTCCTGTGAGTAACGGCACCAAGAAGCAACTAAGCAAGCCGTGAAACCAATTGCTACAAATCGAGAGTGATCAGAAATAAAATACCATGCCTAAAGGGCCCTTATCAGAGCCAACACTGACAACCATCTCGATAAACATCGAGGGCATATCGACAGAAAAGGAAACTCTTTTGGCCGAATTGTGTAAAGATTATCGATGCGACGTCCTGTGTATCCAGGAGACACACAGAGGACCAGACAACGCAAGACCGACTATTCAGGGTATGAAACTGATAGCAGAGGCCCCCCACCGCCAATACGGAAGTGCAGTGTTTGCGAGACCGGATCTGGACATACGCACCGTACACCAGAGCAACATAAATAACATCGAGGTCATCACCATCGAAACCCCGAATTGTACAATAACGTCTGTGTACAAACCGCCAGCAGTTCCATTCCATTTCGAGAACCCGAACAACTTTAAGTCCCAGGAGATTAAACTCATACTAGGAGACTTCAACAGCCACAGCGAGACATGGGGCTATAGAGTTGGCGACAACAATGGAGCTCTGGTTGAGGAATGGGCCGACCACAATAACGTCACGTTAATACATGACCCTAAACTTCCCGCTTCGTTCAATAGTGGCAGATGGAAGAGAGGGTACAACCCTGACCTCATGTTTGCAAGTGACTGCATAACCCAACAATGCAGGAAAGTGATCTGCAAGGCCATACCAAAGACCCAACATAGACCGATAATGTGTCAGGTAACCTCAGCGATAAAACCACGAGAAGTTCCATTTAGAAGACGCTATAATTTCACTAAAGCCAACTGGGAGAGCTTTGCAAAACACCTGGACGAACTTATCGTAGATCTGCCGCCAACACCTGACAATTACGATGAGTTTGTCAAAATGGTTAGGACCGCATCAAGGCGACACATACCGAGAGGCTGCAAAACCCGGTATATCCCTGGAATGTCTGAAGACCTAAAAATCCAAATGGATTCCTACCAAGCGCTGTACGACACAGATCCTTTCTCACAAGAAACTATTGATCTGGGCAATGACCTCCTGTTTGCTATAGCCGAAACTAATAGACGGAAATGGTGTGACATGGTGGAAGCTACGGATATGACGCATAACAGCAAAAAAGCCTGGACTTTCATTAGAAAGCTTAATAACGACCCCAACACAGTAGACAGGCACACTAACGTCACGTCCAATGAAATAGCAAACCAACTGCTAAAAAACGGCCAAATCACCCAACGCAGTAAACCAGCTAAACTGACCCGCCGCCCACCTGAAGAGGAACAAGAGCATCTCAAGGAGCCGTTCACAGAAGCCGAGCTTGAAAATGCCTTCAAAAAGCTAAAAGACGGTAAAGCATCTGGTATAGACGACCTGAGAGTGGAACAGATAAAGAGATTTGGCCCCACTGCAAAAAGATGGCTATTAGCCCTCTACAACAACTGCATCGAAAAAACCAATGTCCCTAAGCTCTGGCTCAGATCCCATGTAGCGGCCCTCCTCAAACCGGGTAAAGAACCATCCGACCCGAAAAGTTATAGGCCAATATCGTTGCTTTGCCACACTTTCAAAATCTACGAACGCCTCATACTGGAACGCATCGCCAACACCCTAGAGGAACGACTCATAGACGAGCAAGCAGGCTTCAGACCAGGGAAATCTTGCACGTCCCAAGTCATCAACCTGACACAGCATATCGAAGATGGATTCCAGAAAGGCATGGTAACAGGCGCTGTCTTTGTCGACCTAACAGCAGCCTATGACACAGTTAACCACAGGAAGCTCATCGTTAAACTATACGAGGTCACAAAAGATCATAAGCTGTGCCAGGTAATCCAACGGATACTGTCCAATCGCAGATTCTATGTCTCCTTCCAAAGACATAACAGCAGATGGCGTCGGCAGAAAAACGGACTCCCACAGGGCAGCGTTTTAGCTCCGGCTCTTTTCAATGTCTACACAAACGACCAGCCAATCTGTAGAAACATGAGACACTTCCTCTTCGCTGACGACCTAGCTCTAACATCACAGAGGAAAACATTTGGGGAGGTGGAGGAGAGCCTATCGAAGACGTTAGAAACACTCTCAACCTACTATGTAAGCAACCAACTAAAGCCAAACCCCACGAAAACCCAAGTGTCAGCGTTTCATCTCAGAAACAGAGATGCCTCTAGAAAGCTCAGTGTAACATGGGAAGGTAAACCACTGGAACACACGTTTGCTCCTAAATACCTTGGCGTAACAATGGACAGAACGTTGACTTTTAAGCAGCACTGCCTAAATACCAAGCAGAAAGTATCGGCTAGAAACAACATCTTACGCCGCATGACAGGTAGCACCTGGGGAGCCAACCCGCACACGTTGCGCACCACAGCTCTCGCTCTCAGTATATCCGCCGCAGAGTACGCCAGCCCAGCATGGAAAAACTCCGCACATGCCCACCAAGTCGACATCGCTGTGAACGAAACCTGCAGACTCGTGACCGGTTGCCTTAAGCCCACGCCCACATCCAAACTATATCAGCTTGCGGGAATTGCACCGCCAAATGTGCGGCGGGACATAGCAACTGCGGCCGAACGGGACAAACAACTCCACGACGGACGGCACCCGCTCCACTATCACACTCCGATTCAAGACCGCTTAAAGTCCCGAAAAAGCTTTGCTAGCAATACTCCGCTCCAGTATGCAACGCCACAAGAAGCTCGCCTCAAAAAATGGAAAGCGCAACTGACGGAGCAGGACGAACTTTTTGCACCAGCAGAGCATCTACCGGCGGGGGCGTCTGAGAAATGGACGGTGTGGAAGGGTCTCAACCGGCTCAGAGTTGGAGTGGCACGGTCACGGGACAACATGAAGAGATGGGGATTCCTGCCACCAGACGCCAGCACCAACTGCGTCTGCGGCCAGACCCATAGCACCCAACACCTCCTACAGTGCCCAGACTCTCCATTCACGTGCACCACCGAAGACCTGCTGAAAGCGACACCCAAAGCCATAGCGGTCGTGAAGCACTGGCTGCATGCCCTATGATAATTTTGACACTCTCACACGAATAAGAAGAAGATTTCTTATACGGTTAAACTTACTAACAAAGTAACAAAGCAAGTTAATTTACAAGTAAGTTTAACCGTTTATAGGTAGCGTCACGAGTTATGAGCGCTCGACGAAACTGGTGGGGATGTCTGCGCAAGTGTGTACAATCGCGCGCAAAATGTCTAATATCCATGCGGGATCTGCGACTGACGCTGAACTATAGTTGAGTGAGATACTATAAAAATCGGAGAAACTGACTAAACTTAAAGATTGAAAGTATTCTTTGCGGATTTTGCTCTCGTTATATTTTAAATGGTTTTGTAAACAATTATTTTAACGGCCATTACGATAAAATGGGTGTACACACGACAGCACATAGACGCTTACACGCGTGCACTCTATTCACTTACATTAGGGGCGACTTTGCAACAAAAGTGTACACTCTGACGTGCTATCGTGTGTACAATCAATGAAAAATAATCTCAATCCAATATGTATGGTTCTCAATAACTTTTTTAAATCTTTCTGAACTGTTTCGGCATTCTTTCTGCGACGAAACAAAAAAACGATGTGCGCGACTGTACCCAGAGGCTAGACCGACTGATCTACCAATCACGCGCCCGCGCTCGCCGGCGATCGCGCCTCTCCGTCGCCCCCCGCGTACCCCGCCAAACAGACCCAAAAAATTAGTTCTGCGCATTCAAGGTCAGCGCTCATAACTCGTGACGCTACCTGTACGAGATACAGAATCTTGACACTTACGTGAGTAGTGCCATGTAGTGATCCGGTGACCCGTCTCGAAGCACCCTGACGTGTGCGATGTCTTCCTGACAGGCCGCGGCGAAGGCGAGCAGGTCGCGCGCGCCCAGGGCTCCGGGCACCGATAGGAGGCAGAGCGTCTTCGCGTCCGGGTCCTCCTTCAGTTCACTGGGGGAGAGGAAACGGTGTTAGAGCTTTAAAACAACACGTTGTATTATCTTTGAGTAAGTAAATAAGTCAAGTAAGGGCGAGGCCCCATTGGTGCGTTGCGGACACCTTTGTATCGGTTCATTGCGAAGGCTGAACTGAGACGCAGATGCGACGGCGTGTATACCCGCTTGCTTCGCGAACGTCTTGCGTCGTCGCAACGCAGATGTGGCATACAATGCGTCGATCCGATGCGACGACGCAACGCAACGCACCAATGGGGCCTCGCTCTTAGTCAGTTTGTCTTTTAATAACTTTTCTTAACCAAATGTTATTTCATCTATCTTACTATGCTCTTTGATCTTACTAAAAAGAAAAGTGAATAATAAAATCTTTAGTTGGGTCAAGGAGCATGGTGTAGGTTTTAGGATTTCTTTATTATGTACTTTCCGCGACCACAGAACTTTTGGATACTTCGTATTCCCTAAACTAATGAAGGTCTAGCTATCTTGTCTCCAATTCTCCCAATATCATTATTTTTCATGTAGTTGGATTCTCTAAGACAGTGGTTGCCCAAATTACCTAATCAGCAACACTATTTCTTTCAGTTTACTTCACTTACTGCCGATTTTACTTACGTATTCTCAATTCTCTCTTCTCACAATTGAGAATTTAGCAAATACGTAAGTATAGTTCTGTCTCTGCAGATTTCTCACAAAAGAGCGTGACAGAACGATACTTAAGTATTTACTTAGTAATATTCTCAATTCTAAAACCTGGCCTTACTTTTCTTTGTAGAGATGAAGAACACCCTTGGTGACCTCCACGAGCGGGTTTCCGCAGAAGAACACAATGACATCGTCCTCGTCCACTTCCCCCTCCGGTGACCGTCGAGAGCTCGTCGGCAGCAGGCCAGCATCTGTTGTCCCGCCCAGTATGCTTGCATATGTTTCAACCGTTATGGTCTTGGACTCGCGCTCACCGCGGTCTTTCTTCTTTTGCTCCCTCGCTGCATCTTTGGACGGAATACAATGTGTTTCAGAAAGGTCCTGTGAGACTAAAAGGGGTCGCTTAACTCATTAATACAAGCAACTTTTACTATGGGGCCAAGTGCGAAATCTCGAAAAAAATATCAGCTGCTCCATAAACTAATCAAATTTTTGTATGGAACAGCTGTTTTTTTTTTCCAGATTTCATTCTTTGCCTCACAGTAAGCGTTTCAGTGTCACAAGTCATTTCTGAAACACCCGAATATATCTCGAATTAGAATTAACCAATTGGTATTACTTCGGCTCATAGACGCCCTGAGGGTACTGGTTTTTTTTTTACACCAATCAAGCGGTTAATAGGCACTGCCAGAAAAAAAAGGAGCAATAGAAATAATTTGGTTTAGGTCACCTCATCGATGACCAGAGCAACATTCAAAGTGTTAACCCTTTCGCTTGTCGATTAGGACCTCTAGCGGGGATATGTATCCCAACTCTTCAAGAAGCTAGGTTTTATTATGCGCCAAGCCCGTGGATTTTCCAACTTCCAAGCGATAAAATCTTTATATAATGCCCTAGTTAGGAGTAAATTAGAAACGAGTGCAATCATTTGGAACCCGCATGTTGCTAAATATAGCGACATGCTGGAAAAAATGCAGAATAAATTTACGAGATTTTTATATTTTAAATATTACGGGGTATATCCTTTTTTCCCCCTAATGTACCCGACGCTATTTGTTATAGGTATGGTCGGGTATAATACCCTCGAGCTTAGGAGGAAATTAGCCTTGACGACCTGCTTTTTCAGGCTTATTAGGGGCTGGCTGGATAACCCTACAATTCTGCCTTTGGTCGAGTTTTATGTGCCGGATAACTACAGTAGGGCCCGGAACCACAAACTCTTTGTCGAGCGCACCGCAAACACTAACTTGTTGAGGGAGTCACCTGCCTTCGTTGCTATCCGCCTACTCAACCGGTTTAATACGGAGACAGACATTGATTTGTTTCAATGTTCGCTCGCGCAGTTTACCCAAGGAATGACGCACCTGCTTAGCATCAAATGTAATGACATGTAAGAATATTTTAATTTTGTTATTTCTTAACATGTCTAAATTATTGTTTTGTTTCATTTAATGCTGATTTTTAATATATTTTTTTGATTGTATTTAAAATTTTCTAAGTGTAATTTAATTAATTCTTTTATGACGAATAATATTTATTTCTTAAAAATTTATATTATTTGATAACTTAGTTTAATACGATGAATTATTGATTTATTTAATTATTATTTCAATCTATAATTTCATTCATAATTTATTAATTAATTAATTATTTTTAATTACTTATTTAATATTATTTATAATACAATTGTCGAAT
The DNA here is from genome assembly GCA_949319315.1 of Zelleria hepariella. Lineage (NCBI taxonomy): Eukaryota > Metazoa > Arthropoda > Insecta > Lepidoptera > Yponomeutidae > Zelleria > Zelleria hepariella. Next base: position 732,445 of record OX439396.1, read on the forward strand.
TAGAATGAATCTGTAATGACATTGTTGAATATACATACGATAATAAAAATAAAAAATAAAATAAAAATAAACTCTTTAGCGAATTATGTGGGGACAGATATGTGGCAGTACCAAGCAAAATGGCATACTGTTAAATGCCCATTTGTTTCCATCAAAGATTGTGAAGTGCAAAAAAGGACAGGAGAGGAAGTGGCAAACTTGAAGCAGACTGGTAGTAAAGACATTGACATCCTGTTACAGCTTAGTGATTTATTTATTTTGCGTTATAGCACTTTATGCAGTAAATATTCAAGGGTAAAGGACAGGATCCACTATTCTCTCACTTATGTCCACATCAGCCTCGGGTGTTGGATTGAGGTGGACGGATGACTAAGATATTTTGGTCTAGAACAGTCGACATTGAGTAGCGCCCAAGGCCAACGGTTAGAAAATGGAAGGCAGATCTCCAACCCGATAGGTCGGTGACCGAAAACAGGGCGAGACGAATGTGTGGATTCAAGGTAAACAACTTGACACACCAACTAAATTAGCCATTTATGGAATGTGTGACGTGAGGTAGAAAATGGGGTTACTTACCAGCGTCAGCGGGGTTGTCGCCCATCTCAGGAAGATCTTCGTCGATTTCCACTCGCAAAACACACAAAGAAACTGGCATTGATAAACCTCTCAAAGTGAGTCTAAAATCTGTACCGGAGAATTCATGTGGTCCAACGAAAGTACCACACCATAGCTTCCTGCTGAAGCTAGCAAATCACCCGACTTGGCGTTATTTCTTTTGCAATCAAACAAAGATTTTTCTTGTAGGGAAAAACAGGCAGGGTTGCCAGACGCGTTTTTCCGTTTCTCCCCAAATTAAAATAATTTTTTCTCCAAAACGATACTATTTTCCATGGTTTTACCCAAAGGCCCAGACTCGTTTTTTCCCTTATTCTACGGCATATTTCGCCTGGTAGTATCAAAGACAATGTTTTTGTTAGTGGCTCTACCAGTAAAACTACAAACAAATGGCATTCACTGTAGTTTAACTAAACTTTTTGTCTATGGTATTGACATAAAACAAACTGAAAGTTTATTCAAATAACTAAAACTCTCAAAGTTCTGAACGCAGCAGCCCAGGGGCCTTAGCCTGTAAGACAATGGTGCCAAAATGGGCTGTCAGGTGACGACTTCAATTACGATTTGCTAACGCTGTCTGTCCTTTTAGTGTTTTTGTAGTACAGCAAAGAATATTTTGATTCTAATTCTAGAGGATTAGTTCTCTGGTTGTAGGAGAAAAACGAGGAGAGCCCGGTTTTGTCCTTCTGCCGGAACGCCATTGACCCGCCATTGCGTTACAGGCTAAGGGCCCAGCTAAGCGTTCGAAAACTAATGGACGCGTTCGTAAAAATGCATGAGCAATGTACGGATGCGTTCCAAAACAAAAAAATATATTATCCAAAACTGTCCACTGTGTTTTTTTTTTCTCCAAACATTTCTCCAAAGATTTCTTTTCTCCAAAATTTCTCCAGGAGCCAAATTTTTACCCAGAATTGCGAGAAAAATACCCAATCTGGTAACACTGAAAACAGGAACTTCGACAATATTCGACATAAAGCAATAAAATAGAAAAGGTTATTTTCAAAAAGAGACAAACAGATCTAAATTGTCTATGCGTGAAAGAGATGCACATATAAGATAAGCGGACTTCTGAATTTGATTACGTAGCATTTTGACACATGAAAAGTATTTTGATATAGTCTATCCTTGTCCCACTTAAGAAAATGTATTCTTGCCATCCCGTTGTCAGAAACAGCAGCGCATACCCTAATCTGTGGCTCTTGCAAATGATGAAAGAAAACGAACTAGGTAACGATTCTTTTCATGATGTTACTTTAGGCTAAGAAATGTCCAGAAATGTCTAAATATTGCAATAAAACTTTTATGAATTTCGCACTACAATAATAAAAGTTGGACCTATGTGCATGTTTCTTTGCCTTTTGAGTATGACAAGCAGATGAAACAAAACGTAAATTAATCTGTGCAATTAATTAAATATGGCGGCGTATCAATAAAGACGTGAACTGTCAGCTGTATTAATTTTCTTTTCTTTGTGATAAAATACGCGAATTTAAAAATGATGATTGTGTTTTAATCGTAAAAATGGGTGCAAAAGACTCTAAGCCAAGTTTTATAACGTACGAGGAAGCTGTGAAGCGAGGTATGCGAGGTGTTTCCAAAAAGTGCGTTGTTGATCAAGAGATCAGCTATCTAATTGTGTAATAATTTGTTTGCAGTGCCTGATAATGAGTTGAGACGTATTCGCGAGGCTTTCAAGAGGTGTGCTAGCGGCAATGGGGCGACCTTGAGCCCTGAGGCGTTCGTCCACGAAGTGCTGTGTGATGGGGTCCCTTCGGAGGTCGCCGACTGGCTGTTTCAGGCTTGTGGGGGCACCAAGAGGGGAATCTCCTTCAAGGACCTTCTTTGTGGCATCGTCGTCCTCACCAAAGGCAGCGTTGATGAGAAAATCAAGTAAGAAATTGATTTAACCACCATGTAAACAACTCTTGTTGTTATTGATTAGTCAAACTCGCCTACGCATTTATTCTATTGCCTATGAGGCTAGGCGTAGACGTAATAAGCTATAAAACTATCTGGCTACTGTTCTATTTACATGAATTAAGTTTCGTCACTCAGTTCAGTAGTAAACAAATAATATTATACCAATTTCATTATCATTTTGGCCTACAACTCCCTGACAATAATTAGTTAAACTTTATTGATGTTTTTGTGCATCCTTTTTATTTTACTCTAGGGTATAATTCTTCATAATTCTTATGCAGCCTGTTTTACTGTACTACAATAATGGAGCATGAGCAATTGAGCATACAAATTAACAAGTTCTAGTGCCTGCCAGACAAATTTTGTCTTCTAATTAGTTTTGTATTTTTTTTCACAATACATGCACTGTTATGATAACCACATAAATAAGAGCATTCATTAGTAGGAGCAATTTGTGATTAAAATAGATCAACCTTGAGTATTCAATACACCTATTATGAACAATCTATCCTTAGCTATTATGTTTCAGAATTTTTTTATTGTTTTTACATGTAGACCTTTCAGCCGATTCCATTCTCTTTCTACCTCCATTAAAACTACGTGTCTCTCCTCCCTAGATTCCTCTGGACACTGTACGTTAACAACCAGAACGACAACGGCCTATACATTTACAAATGGGACTTTGCACGGACACTGCACCTGGAGAACACATCCCTGCCGGTCACGAATGCACCGAAGACCGCTGAGATCCTCACGGGGTTATTTGGAGCTAGTGACAAAGTTGCCTTCGAACAGTTTCGTTCCTGGCTGCTCATACACAAGGATGCCACCGTATTGTCCAAGTGGCTCCTGTCCGAGAAAAGCTACCATACCACACAGGACTTGGAGACGCCAACGTTTTACCAAAGTCTCGCAGGGGTCACGCATTTGGAGGAAAGGGTAAGAGAAAAACAAACATCTTTTTTTTGCGAGGTAACTGACCGTGACCTTCAGTACTAATTAAAAATACAATGCTTAGTTTGGTAAAATGTTTATGAATTGACGAAATTGTGCATAATTTTTCCACTTATGCTAGACCAGTTAGATAAAAGCTGACATCAAATCACAGTTTTATCAGTCAGTTTATTTGTTTAAAGAATAGGATGCTTTAACTACAGAAGCCTTGATTTTGTTGTGTGTGAAATAAATAGAGATTTTTGTCAGAACAGTGCTTATTCTGTAAAAAAAATCCGCACAGTTGCTTGTTAGTCCTCAAAACCGGTTTATTTGCGGAAAAATAGCTCTTATCGAAATGAACAATATTTTTTTTTGACAATAAATAATACGTGTTATTTTTCGCGCAAATAAACTTGAGGTTTTGAGGACTAGTAACTGTGCAGATTTTTTACAGAATAAGTCCACTGGGCGTCTACTCGCTAAAAATTCACTAACGCCGTCAACCGCCAACAAATTTCTTGAAAACTTTTTTTTTATTTTCTCTTTAAGACTACAAAAGTAGTCTCCCTAATTAAAATTAATTGATTAACTTTACTCGTCCTTGTTTAGGTCACCGACTTACATTTCAACTCGGTTCCGTAGTTTCGGAGCAAATTGGGTGTGATAGACAGACAGACAGAAAGACAGACAGACTCACGAGTGATCCTATAATTTTTCATTGGTTCATGGTTCAGTTACGATCATTCTAACCGAAAATTAAACCGAGTGTTTGGTCGTGTGTCGGACTAAATAATTATAATATTATAATAATAAGTAGGTAGCCGCAACTATTAATGTAGTCACAGTCCTGTATGCAATCATTTTGAGGATGTGGGAGCTGGCCCGCCCGCACCCTTCGTACACAGGACAGCACGTCAGAGTGTACACTTTTGTTGTAAAGTCGCCCGTACCGTAACCGAGTAGAGTGCTAGCGTGTAAGGATCGACGTGCTGTCGTGTGTACGACTGACGCACCACGCTTGCGCAGCAGTGTGGTATAAAAACAGGGCCCTTAGCCTGTAACACAATGGTGCCAAAATGGGCTTCCGATTGAGGGTTTTAATTACGATTTATTGATGCTGTCGGTCCAGTGTCGGTCCTTTTAATGTTATTGTAGTACAGCAAAGAATATTATGAGTCTAATTCTAGAGGATTAGTTCGCTGGTTGTAGGAGAACAACGAAAAAATCCCGGTTTTGTCCTTCTACCTAGGACGCCATTGATACGCCATTGTGTTACAGGCTAAGGCCCCAGTCAGTGCGCATTTCGGCAAACATGCCTGACACACTGCAATGAGTAGACCTTCTGATCTCAGCTATGTGCTTGCGGTTTGTATAAATCATGATTTCTAGACATGATGATGACTGATAGTAACGGAATCGCACGATCTTTGCCAAAATCACCCAGCCGCGGTGATAATGCGGCAAAAAAAACCTGATTGTTACACACTTGGGGTTTTAAGGCGCTGGGCATAGTGAATTAGCCCGCGCGCAAAGAAAAATGCACAAAATCGATTCTTATGTCAAATACACTAAAAAAATCAAAAATGTTCACATATCAAACCCTAGAATTAGTTGAGACCCATCTAACACACCCAGTTTTGTATTGATATCCATAACAGATTGCAAGATATTTTGCTCGAAAAAAAGTGCGCCGCCTATTTTTTTTCAAGCAATATATCTTCAAAACGTTTATGAATGTCAACACGAAACTGGCTGTTTTAGATATGTCTCACCTAATTCTAGGGTTTGATATGTGAACATTTTCGATTTGTTTAGTGTATTTGATACAGGACTCGATTTTGAGCATTTTTCTTGGCGCGCGGGCTATTCACTATGCACCACGCCGCAGCCGGTAATAAGATGTAGCCTGTACAATCACGTCCCACTAGCTGGGCAAAGGCTTTCTCTCAGAGAGAGAGAGTTCACCACGCGTGCTCAATGCGGATTGGCAATTTTCGTGTTTGACTATGCCTCATACACTCAGGTTTCCTCACGATGTTCTCCTTCACAGTGGTATTGCTACTATAAATTCACAAATTTACGTAACTTTGAAATAAATTAAAGTCATAGGTACGGTCGGCCACAATCTCAGATACCCCATGGCAGCTCTTATCGCGCGCGGCATAAGGGCGCCAATCGAACAAAAAGGGGTATCTGAGACTGTGGCCGACTGTACATGCCAATCGAACCTGGGTCAGACTGGGTCTCTCGTTTCCGAGTCCATTCTTCTACCACTAGGCCACCAGGCCACCACCAGCCGTAAATAAGAAATAGATATTTCGATTCGGGTGTTTGGCAAGCCTACTCCATCTAAAAACAATGTCCCAGGCACTGCAATGTCCGAGTGGTCCTCTCATATCTATGTAGTGTGAGTGAAGGTGCCACTGGACGCTGTATAAATCATCGCATTACGTAGATGCAAAGACAAAAGATTTTTTTCATATTTCGATTTACAGTAATGCTAGTTTCCTCATGAGTAATTCAAGAGGCGTAAACAGTATTATTAGATAGTTAGAGATAAAATGGGTTGTTGATTCTTGTTGTTGTTGTTAAAACAATGACTCATTCGACTAGCTGGCTTAATTGGCTATTTTATATTGTTAATGAATAAATTAAATTATTTATTAAGATTTTTATAGGGTTAAAAAAACGCTCGGGACAGGTCTTGAACCCGCAAACTCTTGCATACCGTGCAGGCGCTGTCGATGCGAATTTGTCAACCTTATTGATATTCGTCTTACGGACAGTGGAGCGCCATCTAGTGTGATAGTTTGCACTTATCTACACCACTTAATGAGTTTATTTTAAATCAATCAATCTTTATAATCTTCCCTAGCACGGGTTAGCTAAGCTTCCTAAGCTGTCAGGATGGTATAGGTGCTGGCCAAGCCTACTCCATCTAAAAACAATGTCCCCAGGCACTGCAGCGCCGAGTGGTCTCTTCACCCATCTAGTGTGAGTGAAGGTGCCACTGGATGCTGTATCTCATTACGTAGATGCAAAGGCCTTAGTTTAGCACGGGTTAGTTCTTAAGAAAATACAAAAATAAATAAATTATTTTTTCTCAAGCCGCGTATTCACGGTCCCCAGTTAGTTTATTCGACCAATGCGGAATTCGTTCCATTTTCAAATTATTCCTTGGAATCTATCTGGCGATTTAAAAATCGAACCTAAATCTATCAACCCTCCCTCCAGGACATAATAGAGTTGGAGAAATGCTTCTGGTCGCTCCGGAACGCCGCGGCGACGAGCCAGCTCGACCTGGACAGCCTGACGCCGCTCCTGGCGCCGCCCCTGCCGCCTGCGGCCGTCCCTGGCGCCTTCCTGGCGTTCGACGAGAACAGGGACGGACATGTCGACTTCAAGGAGCTTTGCTGTGGCCTCAGCGCGGCCTGCCGAGGGCCTCGGACTGAGCGGCTCAAGTGTGAGTGTTGTGCCCTTCTTATGTCTGAGCTAGACAGTGTCAAGCCGCCCCTGCAGCCTGCGGCCGTCCCTGGCGCCTTCTTAAGAGTTTGATGAGAACAGGGACGGACATGTCGACTTCAAGGAGCTCTGCTGCGGCCTCAGCGCGGCCTGCCGAGGGCCCCGGACAGAGCGGCTCAAGTGTGAGTGTTGTACCCTTCTTATGTCTGAGCTAGGCAGCCTCACGGCGCCCCTGCCACCTGCGGCCGTCCCTGGCGCGTTCATGGTGTTTGACGAGAACAGGGACGGACATGTCGACTTTAAGGAGCTCTGCTGCGGCCTCAGCGCGGCCTGCCGAGGGCCCCGGACCGAGAGGCTAAAGTGTGAGTTCTTATATCTGAACTAGACAGCTTCACGCCTCCCCTGTAGCCTGCGGCCGTCCCTGGCGCCTTCTTAAGCGTTTGATGAGAACCTACGAATGCAATCGATTCTCGCCAAAAGTGGCCACGTTTGGCGAGAATCGATTGAATTCTTAAGTTCTAGGATCTGGAATCCAAACCTTAGGTCCTAAAAATAGTTAAAAGCCTCGCGTTGAGCAATCGCAGGAGAGTTTTTAGCAAAAAACGCATCCAAAAAGAAGATATGATTTTTTCTTCAGTGGCGGCGCTAGTTGTGTGTCCTACTAGGCCTTAACAGACTATTGCTATAAATTGATTTTTATTCATTGTCTTTACAAAGTAAAGGCGACTTGCAAAGTCATATTGGATACTAGAAACAACATCAAGTTTAGTAGGTTTTGAACAATGGCCCTAAGCAATCAATTGCTTTGTCTCAAGGATAGACGTGTTGTTGTCACACTGCGGTAAACACCTAAGGGCCATTTTGGCTTGCTGACAAGCCAAAATGGCCCTTAGGTGTTTAGCGTCCGTCGTACGTACGTCATTCGAACTACGATAGGCTTTTGTTTCTCCGTCCACAATGGGGGAAGTTCTGACGGAGCAAGGGCACGCGTATCTATAGGCCGACAAGGATCTATATGCACACGAGAGTGGCAGACCGATTTCCCTTATTGCGACGAAACAACGGTGATATTTGAATAGAAACATCGTTTTACATGTTCATTTGGAACCTTGCGGCACTGTACCGTAGAATTAGACACACACGATGGAAACTAATTGTTTCAACAGACGTAAGGCCTTTGAATCTACGTAATGAGATGATTTATACAGCGTCCAGTCGCACCTTCACTCGCACTAGATGGTTGAAGAGACCAGCGCTGCAGTGCCTGAGATATTCTTTTAGATGGCTGGCTTGCCCAGCACCTACACGGGGTGGATTTTTTAGACGGGGCAGTAAGGGCAGGTACCTTAACCGTGATAGTTACAGAAAACGTTCCTAGGAGACCTTCCATAACTTTTTTTTTTTTTGAGAGAAAGATATTATGAAATCCATTCAGATTTTGGAAAAAATGTACAGTCAGCAAGAAAAATGCCATAAAACCATTTTTTTACCTGCCTCTACAGCCCCGTCTCAAAAATCCACCCTGTATATATCCTGACAGCTTAGTCGGCTTAGCCCACAGGGAAAACACAGACAGACAGACTTAGGTGCCTACTAAAGGGGGAAAACGATGCCGTTTTTACCCGACTACGCGAAGCAAAAAGGAGGGTTATGATTTTAGCAGCGTATGTATGTATGTATGTATGTATGTATGAATATGTATGTATGTATGTATGTATGTTTGTGTGTTCATCTGTTCCCTCGCAGAGCCTAAACTACTCGGCCGATTTCAACAAATGAGGTGTCGTTGGATTCGTCTTAATCACCCAGGTAACATAGGATAGTTTAATTTTGAAAAAAACCAAGATGGCGGCTGTGCTGCGCCCTAAAGTGGTGGACCTAAAAATAAAAATTATCGGATACCATCGTCATGGGTATCAAATGAAAGGGCTTTAAAAGACCTTTTCAAAAATGTATAACACATGTAGCGTCAACATAACAAATAGAACAAAAAATTCCAAAATGTGTTTTTTTTTTCCTTCTCGGTTCTATTCTGGGTGATAGTCCAAATGACTTACTAAAAAGCCCAAAAAAAAATAGAAGTTAAAAACTAAAACCCGACTACTAAAAGGCTTAAAACAAGACCTGCTTATCCTTAAAATAGACTCATAGATAATTAATCGTAGTCGGAGGACACCACATTCGCATTTGATAAACCGATGGCCTCCGACTACGATTAATTATCTATGAGTCTATTTTAAGGATAAGCAGGTCTTGTTTTAAGCCTTTTAGTAGTCGGGTTTTAGTTTTTAACTTCTATTTTTTTTCTTAGAAACCTTTGCACAATCAGTACGACTATTTGCAAATGATTTTATAGCTAAGATTAAACACGCGTTCGTTTCAATGAAATTATCCCTGTAGGTGGACTTGCGTCAGTCAGGGTTAGCCAACTAACTCTGGGTTAATTTGTCATTTCCATACAATTATTCACGTTAACTCCGAGTTAATGGGCATTGATCAGTGAGGCATCCATTGCCGTAAATTGAAAACCATTTCGAGGTATAGGGATACTGATTACTATTAGGGGTTTAAATAAGTAAAATTAAAACGGATTATTAATATTTATCGCCAAAAATTTTTACTTTATTTTTCTTTCGATGACGTCATTAAAGCCTCTAATGCGGTAGTTCCATTGCCTACAAATATTTAAAAAAACAACTCAAAAGTGTCAAATAACTGAGAAAATAACCTTCTTGTTGACTCGACACTGACATTTGTCAAACGTCAACATATTTTTATTTTTTAAAAGCATGAATGAAGGCAATGAACTTAGTACATAATGCCTGTGGTGACGTCATACATAAAACTTTTAGAAATTTTAAATAATTAATAAAAAAATATTTACATAAAAAATTAAGAAAATATTCAAATCAGTTTCTTATATTTGTCTATATCATAGATTAAAAAATTAAAAATGACGATGCCCACTGGTTGACGCAAGTGGACCTTTATAAATTGTATGTGTCGTATTTTTCGAATTACCGCAGTCATGAAACAAGTAGATTTTTAGTTTAGGTAGTTTTATTGCAAGAGTAAATTATAATAATTTTCGTAATAAGTGGCTGCGTCATAGGTACCAATGTAATAAATTGATAAGATAACATGGAGAAAAACTTCATTGATAATGTTTTAGTTATGTGGGTACATTTTGTAGTAATTATAATCATTTTAATGAGTTTACAATCTACTTCTATCTGGAACTCAATTGTCTAATTTCAACTCATATATTCTTATCGCGATCGAGGCTTTAGAATGGAATCGTTTAGCTAGGTTTTCAATCACCTAACATAATAAATGATTCAAGCGCCAAACAAACAAATTGCAATTACTGTCCCAATCGTGTAGCAGTGGGTGTTAACAGCAGGGTTCCGTACCCAATGGGTAAACCAACGGGACTCTAATACTAAGGCTCCGGTGTCCGTCCGTCTGTTTGTCTGTCTGAATGTCTGTCCGTCCGCCTGTCTGTCTGTACGTCTGTCACCAGGCTGTATCAAATGAACCGTGATGGTTAGACAATTGAAATTTTCACAGATGATGTATTTCTGTCTATCAACAACAAATACAATAAAAAATAATATTTAGAGGGCTCCCATCCAACAAGCGTATTTTTTTCCCGTCTTCATAGATAATAGTACGGAACCCTTCGTACGCGAGTCTGACTCGCACTTTTCTGGTCTTTTGTCTTTTTTTTTGGTACGATAACTTGATAACATGCTCTCTATCTTCTCCCGCAGTCTGCTTCAAGATATTCGACCTGGACCGAGACGGGGTTCTCAACCGAAAGGAGCTTCTAGCCATGGTGGACATCCTCTGCGAAGTGGCCAACGAGTCCAAGGGGCAGAGCTCCCGCGCCTCCACGCCCGACAATGGGGAGCCCCACTCTCCTGAGAAGATGTTTGAGCCTGAAGTGGTCCTGATTAACTTGAAGGACAAGTTGACCAACTTGCCGAAGGTTGACAAGCCCGTCTTTCAGCTGGGACCCACGAGCTTGGAGGCGGACGAGCAGGTTTGTTAATTTTAATCAATCATTCAGTCAGTCAATCAATTAATCAATGTGCCAATCATGCAATCAATGAGCCAAGCATACAATCAATGAGCCAATCACACAATAAATGAGCCAATCAATCAATGAGTCAATGAATGAATTAATCAATAATTATTCAATCAGTCAAGAAATTGAAAAATCAGGTTTGTCGATTAAAATCAATCATTCAGTCATAAAATTAATAAAATATTAATCAAAAATAGATAATTTAATAAATCAATCACTTAATTAATGAATCAATTAACCAATCCATTAATCTATCAATTAATTGTCAATCAAAGAAACACTTAATCATTCCATCAAGTAATCAATCAATATATTAATTAAACAATCAATCAATATATTAATCAAACAATCCATATATTAATCAAACAATCAATATATTAATCAAACAATCTATCAATTAATCAATCAATCAGGATGGAAATCTGTTTGAAAAGCCCAATGTCCCTGATTAGGGATGACAGGAACTGATGAGGAAGAGGATGATCCTCAAGCCTTGAAAACGCTTTAATCTTTCCCCAGGAGATCATAGACGTGAAGACCTCGAGCGAGAGCAAGGACGGCCCCGTGACCTGCCTCACGCAGGAGGACTTCCTCATCTGGAGCGTGGAGCGAGCCGACGCGCTGGTCACTCCCTTCCTGGACCTGGTCTTCGAGGTGTGCCACGTGGTGCTGGGCCTGAGGCCGCAGTGCAAGCATCAGGAGCGGGATATCGGTGAGCTATTAATGCCGCTATTATGGTCAAAAGCGGTGGTCGTCTAGGGGTAGAACAGATTCAAGAGGTTCCAGGTCCGATTCCCAGTGCAGGAATGTATCTATGACTTTTTTTTATTGCAAAGTTACGTACATTTGTGAATGTGTAGTAGCAAAACCAATCGCTAAAAGTGAAGGAAAATATCGTGAGGAAACCCGCGGATTAGTTGGCTCCACACGTATTGACTTATCTTTCCTGTGGGCTAGGCCGACTAAGCTGTCAGAATGGCATAGGTGCTGGGCAAGCCTACACCATCTAAAACAATGTCCCAGGCACTGCAGCGTTGAGTGGTCTCTTCACCCATCTAGTGTGAGTGAAGGTGCCACTGGACGCTGTATAAATCATCTCATTACGTAGATGCAAAGGGGTTAGTTTTTTTTATTATGGTTCTGAGACATGGACTCTTGCCAAGGACTTTATGAAAAAAGTCAACGTTGCCCAAAGAGTCATGGAGCGAGCAATGCTCGGTATTAAGCTCTTGGACCGTATACCGAACGCCGAAATAAAAAGCCGCACAAAAGTAGCAGACGTCGGAAAACGCATAACTTCTTTGAAGTGGAAGTGAGCAGGACACCTGGCTAAACGCAGCGATGGCAGATGGACAAAGTCCATTGCGGAATGGCGACCCCGAAAAGGGACGGGACGGGATGTCGGTAGTTTTATCGTTATTTGCACCAGCCCTGACGGCACGACACCTCGTCAAACTTCTTTTCTCCGCTGCCGATTAAACCCTTCTTGCGATGGCTCGATAGCAAAATAAAAACGTTGGTCACGAAATCGGAGCAGCAGTGCAATCATCAAATTGGGTATTGCAGATCGAAATAGGGTCACTTCTCACTTGCTCACTTCGACTTTTCTTTACCTAATCTTATTTTGTAGGGTTCCGGACCTCCCAAAGTAAAAACAGAACCACTATACAGGGTGTTAAAAGACCGGCAACAGACCCGAAAGCCACGCATACTGGACACCATAATGAAGTATTTTTTCGATAAATTATTGCTGGGAAATGATTTTGGTTTTTTAGGTTATAATTTTGAAAAATATTTTATCACGCGATGGACGCGTAACGAACAGAAGTCATATTGCGCAAGCGTAGGTATAATTTTATGTTACTTAAGCTTGAAGTGACGATGTTTAGAATACATTGCGGGTTGAAATTTTAACGTCGTTTTTTTGTAAGAAATATTCATATTTTTGATATAGCTTCTTGAGAAGGTATGTTAAGAACTAGATACTAAATACATTTCAGCAAAAAAAAAGTTTTGAAAAGTCTGACTTTGAACCTCATTATCTCGGAAACCGTTGATTTCCCAGGCATAGTTCCTTGGGCAAAAATGTTCCTTATGATGAGGACAATACGTGGTTAAAAGACCGCTTTGTTGGCGGTCTTTTAACACCCTGTATAGCACCATTGATGTCCGTCGGTTCGTAATCAGAATCACTCAATACTATAGAGAAAAGTTACAACACATTTTTTCAACATCGGTTAACGTTGGGCAGATGGAGTATCACATAGCCATCAACAGTAGCCTTACATAATGTCACACTTATCTCGTACTATTATGATTCTATAGTTCAAACCACAATGCTGCGTATTATCTCGCGGTCACACATTATTATAATTTGTGGTCAAAGTCAAGGTCGTCTACTGAACGCCGCACAGTGGTCGATTTGTACGATTTAGGCGGCCAAAACTATTTTATGCTTTATTTCAGTAATAAATACGACAACAAATGCTAATCTGGTATTTTAGAGTGAATATATATGTTTATCCCTATTCGTTTCATTGAAAGCGTATTTTTCTATACAAAAAAACATTTCTGTGAAAATATTTTTGTAAATAGCGCCAATGTTTTTAAATTTTCTTTAAATCTCCCTTTGGTGTAAAATATATATTTTGAGTTCATTTGAATTATCAAAATCGGCTTAGTAGTTTTTGATATTTGGGTTAAGAATTATCACAATTTGTTAAGTAAAAGACGGCCGTACATAAAAAAAAATGTTTATTCTCTACAGTCTGCATGCCTATTTAAATTGAAAATAAAATATGGATGACAAAAAAATACAGTATACACTAAAATGAAATGGTCAACAGTTATTACCACATTATTATACTAAATGTTACTTACAATGTTAGGTACAGAATCATAAACAATAAGACAATATTTTATGAAAGTTTAACATACAAATTGTTATGTTACTCTTGTAGACGATTGGGGCGGGTTGCGATCGGTGGTAGGCAGGGAAAATGAATGAAAAGACGATTTTGATAGTAAAAAAGGAAATGTGAAAATGTGCGCTTGCGTGCCGCTGGTGTAATAGGTTATCTGTCAAAAAAGCTTCGCCCGCGGTCCGCTTGGAGCGCGGGCGTCGCATGCACACACACAGCGCCACGCACCCACACACACACGAGTATTTATTTAACGTTCCGTTATATTTCACGCTCCATTCCCAACATCCTCCCCCTTAGTGCTGTCTTCGCAGCACTCATCATGGACTGGTAGGGGTACGATACGCGTTGCGGGTCTCTGTCGAATGCCCGATCTGGTCTTTACCTCGACTATCCTCACCCTTCCGTCCTTGCCTGGGTGGGTTTTCACCACTCTGCCTCTCGGCCAGGTGTTGCGGGGACTGTTGGGGTCGACGATGAGAACCAGGTCTCCTTCTCGCAGCTGGTATCCTTCTTGTGTCCACTTTTGTCGAGGCAGCAGAACGGGAAGCACCTCCTTGAGCCATCTCTGCCAGAACATCTCTGCCAGTCGTTGGGCTGTGCGCCAATACTTCCGTAGGCATAGGTCGGCATCTTCAAATGCGCCCAGTAAAGGTAATGCAGATGGTGAGCCTAGCAAAAAATGGTTTGGGGTGAGCGGTTCCTCGCTGTTGGATTCGACGGCCACGTGAGTCAGCGGTCTGCTGTTTACGAGGTTCTCTACCTCAGCCAGGAGTGTCATAAGAACTTCTTCTTTAGGGGCTCGCTCTTTTAGTACAGTTTTCAGCGCCGTTTTTACTGATCGGATAAGTCGCTCCCATGCTCCGCCCATGTGAGGGCTTAAGGGAGGGATAAAATGCCACTGCATTTCGTTGTTTACGCCAAATTCCGATAGGCGTCTCTGATCGATATCTTGCATGCATTTCTTTATTTCTGCATCAGCGCCTCTAAAGTTGGTGCCATTATCTGAGTATAGTAACTTTGGCCATCCACGTCGCGCTGCCATGCGCCTGAGTGCCATGATCATAGAGTCTGTGGAAAGTGAGGGCACCAATTCTATATGTATGGCGCGTACAGTTAGGCATGTAAATAGGACACCGTAGCGTTTTTCGTGCCGGCGGCCAACTGTGATGTCCATGGGTCCAAAAAGGTCGACACCCGTACAGGTAAAAGCTCTGTGGTTGTGCATCAGTCTTGCTTCAGGCAGGTCACCAAGTCGTGGGGGTGCAGGCTGTGCCTTCTTGATTCGACACAGTAGGCATTTTGCGGCGACTGTCCTGACGGTTGGCCGAAGTCGCGTAACCCAGTAGCGCTGTCGCAGTCTAGTTATGACAGTTTCATTGTTTGCGTGTGCAGCGTTACAGTGGAAGTGCTTGACTATCAACCTGGTTACGTAGTGCCGTCCATCAAGGATCACCGGGGCCTTTACATCACTCTCGACCCGCGTGACTGCATTAATCCTCCCGCCAACACGAAGGAGTCCGTCGTTGTCCAGGTAAGGGGTTAAAGTTTGTAGCTTACTGTGTTTGTCAATGGCTTTGTTTTGTTTCAGGCATTCTATCTCATTTGCGTACGATTCTGACTGGGCGTGTCGCAAGAGAATTATTTCAGCTTGTTTCATCAAGGTGCAATCTATTATGTAAGCTTCACTACTGTTATTTTTCAGATTTTTCAGCTTCTTGATACATAAAAGCACGGTAGCCATAGTGCGCAACAATCTCATCCACGATGAGAACCGGTCGGCCTGCGGTACAGGAAGGTAAGTACATGTTTGGTTTGTTATACATACAGTGTGAATTTTTTCTAACATCTCTGTGTTTATTTTTGTTTCAGGTTCCATCATCGGCCAGTGCTCGGAGGCTTTATGGAGGAAGGATGGCCCGCAGATCCACTCACAGTCGTTGGTTAGGCGGTAATTATTTTTCTTCGTTGCAGCGTCGGCGATGTTCATGGCGGTAGGTACATAGTGCCATTCTCTTATCGAAGATAAGGAGTCTATTTCGCCTAGGCGGTTAGCGATGAAAGTTTTATAAGTTCTGCACTCGTTGCGTATCCAGTGTAAAACTACGCTCGAATCGGTCCAATAATATTTTTCGTCGGCTTTCAGCTTATGCTCGATCTCGATAGTTTTGGCTAGTCGGCATCCAATGAGAGCAGCCTGTAGTTCCAAGCGCGGAATCGAGGTAGGTTTTACCGGCGCTATTCGACATTTGCTTCCGATAAATGCCACGGAAATATCTCTCTCATCTCTTGTTGTCAGTCTCCAGTAAGCGACCGTCGCGACGGATGATAGCGACGCGTCGCAAAAAATATGCAATTGCAATAATTTGTTGTTGCCAGACGATTTTGAGCGTTGTGACTGGGTAGTAAAGTACCATCTGGGTATGCGAATTTCTTTTATTGATTCGAGTTGCAAAATCCATTCTTTGAACGAGTTTGCTAATGGAGTAGGTATGACGTCATCCCAGCTGACGTTATTTTTCCATGTTTCTTGGAGTATTATCTTCGCGGTGATAAGGAATGGGGCAAGCAGGCCGTAGATATCGAATATTGACATAGTTATTTTCAGGACTTCTCTTTTCGTAGGAGGTCTGCTTGCATCGAGTATCTCTTTAGGTATTCGTTCAAGTGACAGATCAAAACCGATGGAGTCGCTCGCTGGGAACCATAACATCCCAAGTGCCCTCTCGGCGTGATTTTCTGTTTTCAACCATATAGCGTCATTGCATAAGGTTGCTTTTGGCATGGTCATCAGTACGTTAGAGTTATTACTGACCCAATTGCGTATTTCGAAGCCACCCTGTTTATGGATGTAGGTGATATCTTGTATGACTTGTATGGCTGTTTTTTCGTCGTCATGGCTATGTATGTAGTCGTCCATGTAGTGGGCTGTCAGGATCGCGTCGACAGCCTCTGGCATCTCTTTCTCGAACCTTTGAGCGTTTGCATTCTTGACAAATTGCGCTATGAATGGCGAGCAGTTGGCGCCAAAGATCAGTGACGTCATAGCGTATTTTCTCATAGGTTCCGATGTCTTTTGGTCTCTCCATAAAAATTGAAGAGCGTGTTGATCTTCCGGCCTGATCTTGATTCTTAAAAACATGTCTTTGATGTCTCCGACTACACCAATAGGTTTTTCTCGAAATCTCATCATTATTCCCAACAAGGACTGGTATAGGTCGGGTCCTTGAAGAAGGTAGTCATTTAGTGAGTGACCTTGAGATCTGGCCGCAGCGTCAAAGACAAGACGTAATTTCTTCTTCTTGGGGTTGTCGACCCCAAAGTGCGGTAGGTACCACTCTCGCGCAGGTGACTCTTCGTGTTTCACTTCTCGGGCATAACCGTTTTCGAATAGATGGTTGACTCGTTCGCGATAGCGCTCGGCATATTCGGGGTTCATTGACATCTTCTTTTCAACGTTTCGAAGTCTTTTTGCGGCGCAGTTGTATGAGTTTTGCATGGTTGCGCTTTCGTCTTTCCATGGCAGTCCGACTTCCCATTGATTTTCAGATAGTTGGATGGTTTTATTGAGTGTATATACAGCTTGTTGATCGAGTTTATTTTCACGTGGTATCAGTGAAATACCTATAGCTTCGAACTCAAAGTAGCGTCGGACCTGCTCGTGTAGTAATAGGTCTGAGTCGGGGGCGCTTGTGTCGAAGTTTGTTGATAAAAACATTACGTTGGATGACTCGTCGGCGGTGTATGTAGCATGATCAGCTGATGGCGTGACGTCACATGATAGGGCGCAGACAGCGCCGTGTATGCACCAACCCAGCGCTGTGTGAGTAGCATGGGGTTGGTTTTTCTTGCCCATTATGACTTCAAGGGGTGCGAGTAAGTGAAAGTTGTCCTGCCCAATCAACAGCTGTGGTTTTATTTCGCCTTCGCCACAGTATAGGCAGTTTTGTAAGTCTCGCAAGTGGTCATAATCTGAGACGTTGATGTTAGTCTGAGTGGGCAATTGAAGCTCGTTGATTTTGCGTGCTTTAATTTCATAGTTTTCTCCAGTTTTTGTCAACAAGGAGAATTCGACGCGTTCGCTGGTGCATGTTATTTCGCCAGTATTTAGGGCTCCGCGTATTCTCATGGTGTGCTTTTCGCCGTGCAGCCCCGCGCGCTCGGCGAGCTCCGCGGATATCAAGGTCACAGTGGCGCCGTCGTCGAGTAGTGCGTGCGTAGGTATGCATCCGTTGGGGCCGTTCACACAAACTTTCACGGTTTTCAGTAAAACAACAGGATTTCTTACTGCGGTTGTGTTTGCTATGGCATCTTCGGGCTCGGATATCACTGGCAGACCGTCCGTTGCTGAGCTTGTTGGCTTCTTCCAGTGCAGCAAGCTATGATGGGGCTGCTTACATTGATCACATGTAGGGGCGTTGCATAGTTCTCTGTCGTGCATTGATGATAAGCACTGATAACATAGTCGTTGCGATTTGACAAAACGCCACCTGTCGCGTCGCATAGCCCGTTTGAAAAGCTTGCATTCGGTGAGTGGATGCTGGTGTTTGCGACAAAACTTGCAATTATTATTATTCTCGACGCTGACGACCATGGCTCGGTGATGAGATTGGTGAGGAATAAAATTCCTTTTGTAGGTATCACTGTTTTGTAAGTTTATGTAGCTGATACCTGCAGTTGCCGTTTTGGTTGCTTCGCAAAATAGGAAATTAGATAGAAGTTCCATCTTTGGTTTGTTTACGTCTCTGTTTTCAAACAAGTAGTCGGCCCACTTGGTTATGAGGGGGCTCGGCAGCTTTGTCAATACTGTTGTGACCAACTCAGGACTGTTCAAGTAAGTAACATCCATGGCGCGAGCAGCTGTAGTAAAGTTCTGAACCTTTATTGCAAAGCTTACTATTTGTGTGTGATAAGTTTGTGGTAAAGGGTGCATTTTCTTTAATTGTGCAACGATTTTGCTTATGATGGCTTCAGGTCTGCCAAATTGTAGTTCTAGGGTTTGTATGACAATGCTTGGAGACACTGCACCCATCAGCAGTGACGACACTGCTTCCTTTGCCTCGCCCTTCAGGCACTTGCGCAGTCGCCACAAATTTTCTGTTTCGTTGTACTGACACATAGTAGTAGATTCGTTGTAGGCCTGCTTAAATTGCATCCATTCCAGCGGGTCGCCGTAGTACGGAGGTAGGTCTTTCGATGTTGCGAGACGAGACAATAGTTGACCATAACCGACTTCAGGGTGTGCTGTGTTTGTTTCAGGGGCATTGTTTACCATAATGCTGCGTGGGGCGACCGTGTTTGAGCCATGATTGCTGTCGCCGCCGCCGCCGTGACGCGAGCCCTCGGTTTGTTTACAGGTAGCGCGCAGTTGCGGATAGGTATTTGTTTCAGGGTCGTTGTGTACCATAATGCTGCGTGGGGCGACCGTGTTTGTACCATGATCGTTGTCGCCGCCGCCGCCGTGACGCGAGCCCTCGGTTTGTTTACAGGTAGCGCGTAGTTCTGGATAGGTATTTATCACTTTCTCTTCTTTTTCAGGTTGTTCGAGGGTGACACTTTGTTCCAGCCATTCGTTGACACGGTTTTCACATGTTTGCACTGAACGAACACTAACACTGGAGCGAGCTTCATCGTCAAGCGCGGCTAGATCTGCCGCGAGTCGTGAGTCGATAAGGGCTAGCTTTATCTTCGCTTTTTCCTCTGCAGCTTTCAGTTCGAGTTCTTTCTTTCGCGCTGAGATAGATGATGATGAGGCTGAAAGCCTGCGTGACGGTGGGGGCTTCGGAGCGGGTTCCGTTTTGATACTGCCGTTTTGACCTTTGGTTGGCTTTGGTTTTTCCACTATTTCAGAGTGCGTCTTCATTGGTTTCTCTTCAGGCGCCGTCGTTGCTTGTTCATCCATTCGATATTCACTACGTGTTTTGACCATTCTGCGTAATGATGGGCTATGGTACATGACGAACGACGGAGACGGTGTGCCTTCAGTCCAATCGTGATCCGGCTCGAAGGACCAGCTTTTTGTAGACGATTGGGGCGGGTTGCGATCGGTGGTAGGCAGGGAAAATGAATGAAAAGACGATTTTGATAGTAAAAAAAGGAAATGTGAAAATGTGCGCTTGCGTGCCGCTGTTGTAATAGGTTATCTGTCAAAAAAGCTTCGCCCGCGGTCCGCTTGGAGCGCGGGCGTCGCATGCACACACACAGCGCCACGCACCCACACACACACGAGTATTTATTTAACGTTCCGTTATATTTCACGCTCCATTCCCAACAACTCTTTAAAAGACAATTCTTCCTCACCGTCACTTTCCATGCATTTATCACAAGTGCCTTTTGTATTTGGTTCTGCAGGAAGCAAAAGCTCCAAAGTTTCCTGCAAAAATGGTTTTGATCGGATCTTCTTTTTTTTTTCTCATTGAACTGATGAGTGGATCTGATGTCAAGAGTAACCTGTGATAAATATCAAGGTTACAGTCTTCGCGTGAAAACTTTCGAGCAAAGTTTAGACGGTATGAGCGAAAGTGCTTATTACGAGCTTCTGCAGCTTCCTCCGAAAGTTGACCAATAGGCACTAGAGAATTTTCTATAACTTTTCCACCATGTACCAAAATTTTATGCATGGTAGGAGTCATAGAATGCCAACCATATAACTCTACATACAGTTTTGCTGTCTCCATGGCGTATTCATCAAATTTCGGGACATCTATTTTGTGACCGCTTGATATGGCTTCCAAAATAACTTTAATTCTATAAATAAAATTAAAGTCTATTCCCGTTATTTCAGCAGCCAGATGTGGGTTTTCAAAAAATCTTCTACTAGTATTGCCGTCATTTGTGTTACCAAAATTACATTTTGGCATATCTACCAAGATACCTACTTCTTCTCTGAATCTTTGCTGAATCTCTTTTTTTTTTGTTGTTCTAGCATCTTTTCTGCTTTGGTTCTTTTTTCACGGTATTTCCCAACGGGCAATTTATAAGCTAAATGTAAAATACTCTCGAATAATCGAATTCTGGCATGTAAAGTTGATAGGCCAAATTCAAGCGATTCTGGGTGAATTTCGTTTTTTTTACTTAAGTCATTAAAGTTTTTTGAAGTGGCTCCGCATATGTAGCATCTACTCGTTGATTTGGTGTCAGTCGCCGCATTGCAAACTTTGCCGTCCACCATGGTCATTTTAAGACTGTGGCTAACCGAGAATTTTTGCCCATTCAGTTCCAATTCCGTGGCTTTTAGGGACTTCACACTGTCCCGAACGTAATTTATTTCATCTTTTGTAATGTCTGTAGACTCTTTTATAAATCTGAATCGTATCGGGCGGCAATATCGTGGTGAAGAAGGAGTCGGGTTTTGCCAAACCATTTTTGTTTTGTCTTCGCCGCAAACAATTTGTAGAGGCACGAATGAGCTCAAAAATATATTTGCATCCGAGTCGGCGTCATTCATTAACTTTTGTTTGTATTGAGCTTGTTGTGAACCATCACAACCCCATTTGCAGATAATCTGCAAGGAATTTCTCTCAGTTTCTGTAAGAGTCATTAGTACTTCTTCGAGGAAAATTGATAATCGCGTGACGGTGTGATCTAACAAAGATTGTAGATCACTTTCAGCACAGGAAGCGGTCACTCGTAGCGTCTCTTTGGGTGGGTAACATTCCTGTTTAGCCTTCAACACTAATTCGTAGCACGGGTAAAAGCTTCTGTTGGTTGCTCGCACAATTTCATATTGACTTCGTGTCAAATCAGCGTCCACGCACATTCGCAGTGCCTCCCGAGGCGTAAGGGGATCTTGTGCCTTTGATTTGGAATGTCTTTTTTTACATTCGTTTGCGGCTGCAGGCGAATTTGTAATATCTTTTAGGACTTGCGAGGCGTTTCTTTTTCCTTCTTTTTGTAAAATTACTTGCGCTGCGTGAACTATCACTTCTTTGCCTACAGAGGAGCGAACTTCTTCTGTTTTCCTCCTTTTAGTTCTTTCACTACATTCACTGAATGTTTTGCTAGGTCGTCCTGACTTATTATGCGTTTTTATGGGCATCTCGAACGTTCCTGCTAACCATGCATCATTGCTTATAAGAAATTTTTCTAGCGTGTTGCGTGCTTTGGACCATCTCTTTTTTATTTCTGTTTTAAAATATGAAAATTTATGATTTATATACTTTTTGTCTTCGTCGGAGTCCCCGTAAGACACTAACAAATAATTTTGTAAGTATTCCAATTTGTCGTTTATTGATGGAGAGTTTTCCTCAATCATCTTATCAAAAAGATATCTGCGAGTTACTACCTCCATGCCCGAGTAACTTGATGAACCTAGAACAACGAAAAGGAATTTTAACGCAAAAGAAACAAAAAAGGAATTTTTCTCACTTTCTGCCTAAGTTAATGAATTATTATTTTTCTCGCGAAGTGGTCAAAGGTGGTGGCTATTTTTTTTGTGGTTATCTGCTCAAAGAGCTATACTATTAGAAACCATAAGGAATTTAACTCGGACGGTCTCGGAAGTACAACATTTTTACTATTGAAAATAAAAAAATGATAATATTTTCTACGAAAAAGGGCGATCTTTGATACGTTGTAACTGCACTAAATATTGATATTCCTTATCTTAATTTAAATTATATTTGAAGGAGCTTACCTGAATTTTCGACTTCCATCACTTTCACTTGTAACTGAATAATATCCAATGAAATATTCACTTTAGAATATCGGTTGCGCTAAGAGTGTCGAGAACGAACGCGTACAGCTTGCGCGACGATCAAGTTCCGACTACCTGTGGGGGCGCGCACGCAGTTCTAGGAACTGGGGAGGGGTGGGGTTTGGGCAGTCGGGGTGTCTATTTTTCCGGGAATCAATTAGTTTTGTTATAAGTTAACTTTGAGAAATGGACTTTTGGCCGCCTAAATCGTACAAATCGACCACTGTGCGCCGTGTAAATGAATACCGACACTTTGTTTATAGCTGGCAATTTATGTTTTTAATTTCTGTGATCTGTGATATTTATCTATCTATGCGGCCAATGGGCATTGATCAGTGGGGCATCGATTGTCGTAAATTGAAAACCATTTCGAGGAATAGGCATACTGATTACTATTAGGGGTTTAAATAAGTAAAATTAAAACGGATTATTAATATTTATCGCCAAAAATGTTTACTTCATTTTTATTTCGATGACGTCATCATAGCCTCTAATGCGGTAGTTCCATTGCCTACAAATATTTAAAAAAATACATTCGTCAACAACAACTGTCAAAAGCGTCAATAACTGAGAAAATAACCTTCTTGTTGACTTGACACTGATATTTGTCAAACGTTTGTTTGTTTGTCACACTTTATTGCACACAAAAAAAAAAAACTTAAATAACATGATAATAAGAGAAAGTGTACAAGGGCGGACTTATTTCTAGAGAAATTTCTTCCAGCCAGCCCTGGTTAATAATGAGATATAGATGTTGAGAGCGGGATGGGCAAAATAAAGCGCAAACATTAGAAATTAAGATTCTTAAAAATAATATATGAACATAGACATACACACTAATATTACACCCTAATACATATATTAAACCTAACGGATAGTAATAAACTAAAACATATCTACGGAGAAATAGACTTACAAATAAGTTATTAAATACACTACATAAACATAGATACCTATTATAATATTACCTACAGTTGGGAGAGGAAGTGTTCTTTCATCTTAATCCTAAAAAGTGCCACAGATGGACAGTACCTAATGGCCTGAGGAAGAGTGTTCCACATGCGAGCAGCACTCACAGAGAACGTCAACATATTTTTATTTTTTAAAAGCATGAATGAATGCAATGAACTTAGTACATAATGCCAGTGGTGACTTCATACACAAAACTTTTAGAAATTTTAAATAATTAATAAAAAAATATTTACATAAAAAATTAAGAAAATATTCAAATTAGTTTCTTATATTTGTCTATATTTTCGATTTATAGAATAAAAAATAGGATTCCCCTTTTGGGCATAGGCCACTTCCTTGTCACGCCAACCTCTCCGATCCCTCGCTTCTTCTTCTTCTTAGGGTGCCTCTCCGACTCAGCGAAGGTTGGCGGTCAGCTCTGCATATCCCTCTTTGTCTCTCGCGAGGCGAAATAGTTGGGCAGCAATCGCGATCCTAGATAAGATAAGATAAGATAAACGTTTATTAAATTGCCATAACACAAGTACAGGGTGGCTAAATTAAAAAGATATAAATTAAATTAACTAGTGGTTCGCCCCGAACTGTGAACTCGCGATCCCATATAAACTTAACAACCCCATATCTCGGCAACCCGTCGACCGATTTGGCTCATGTTCGAACTTAAAAATTCTTTTAATTTCATTTACCTGCCTACCAAATTTCATGACGATCCGACAAAAATTACTCAAGTTATCGTCGAACGAACATTCATACATACAAACATACAAACATACAAACATACAAACATACATACATACATACATACATACAAACGCCGGATTGTTCCAGTAGACTCGGAGAACTTCGCTCGCTTCGCTCGCTCGTTCAAAAACTAAGTGGTCGTGTGTCACGGCAATTAAAAAGGGTTCTGAGCTCAGCGTGTGCTACAGATATTGCATAGCAACGACCTGTAGCGCTGGTTTTCAGTCAGAACCTAAGGAGTTAAAAGACGCGACGAGCTCCAAACGATAAGTACATTATAAATAAACTATTTGAATCCTAGTCCACTCCCGTAGGTTTCTTAGCCAGGATTTTCTCCTTCGGCCGACGCGTCTCTTGCCAGCGACTTTTCCCAACATTATAAGTTTCATGAGGCTGTATCACTCGTGTCTGAACACATGTCCTAGATATGCAACCTTTCTCCTTTTGATGGTGTCCCATAGCTCTCGCTTCTTGTTCGATTCCTCGCTAGCAGTGTCCATTGCGTTCCATGCTATTCATACAATTGGTGGCCTGCCTCTTCAAATTATTTAATTCCGCTATTATATCGCCATCTTGATAAATTTCACTACGTAATGCAAGAATCAGATTGCGCTACTCGACAGCACGATAAAAATGTTATCGTTGTCTCGCAAAGGCAGCGTTGCGATCGCCTATCCTATCATTATAGTACAGTTGCCCGTAATGGTTTAATTCACGTAAAAGGTTACCGGCTCCTCTTTTGATATGTTATAATTGAACGAGCGAGCGAAGCGAGCGAAGTTCTCCGAGTCTACTTGAACAATCCGGCGTTTGTATGTATGTATGTATGTATGTATGTATGTATGTTTGTATGTTTGTATGTATGAATGTTCGTTCGACGATAACTTGAGTAAATGAAGTCTGATCGACATGAAATTTGGTAGGTGGGTAAATGAGGCAAAGAGAATTTTTAAGTTCGAACATGAGCCAAATCGGTCGAGGGGTTGCTGAGATATGGGGTCGCGAGTTCATAGTTCGGGGCGAACCACTAGTAATTATTGAACGAGCGAGCGAAGCGAGCGAAGTTCTCCGAGTCTACTGGAACAATCCGGCGTTTGTATGTATATATGTATGTATGTATGTTTGTATGTATGAATGTTCCTTCGACGATAACTTGAGTAAATTTCGTCGGATCGTTATGAAATTTGGTAGGCGGGTAAATGAAATTAAAAGAATTTTTAAGTTCGAACATGAGCCAAATCGGTCGAGGGGTTGCCGAGATATCGGGTTGTTAAGTTTATATGGGGTCGCGAGTTTACAGTTCGGGGCGAACCACTAGTTATAAAGTACGTAACTCTGAATATAAAAACCTAAATCTTGCAGAGTTACGAGTACTATCCTAAGTTCTCAGAAGAGCTCTGTCTGGCTCTTGTTGAACCATTCTGCGAGATGTATATTTTTCCCTTGTAGGATCACGAAAACAAAACGTTTTTTTTAGTTAGCCTGGATTTTCGTGTCTCGTCGCTTTGAAACGTGCCCCCCCCCCCCACCCTCTATTAACCAAATAGTTATTTCAAAATAAACTAGTGGTTCGCCCCGAACTGTGAACTCGCGACCCCATATAAACTTAACAACCCGATATCTCGGCAACCCCTCGACCGATTTGGCTCATGTTCGAACTTAAAAATTCTTTTAATTTCATTTACCCGCCTACCAAATTTCATAACGATCCGACCACATTTACTCAAGTTATCGTCGAACGAACATTCATACATACAAACATACAAACATACAAACATACAAACATACAAACATACAAACATACAAACATACAAACATACATACATACATACAAACGCCGGATTGTTCCAGTAGACTCGGAGAACTTCGCTCGCTTCGCTCGCTCGTTCAAATATGAACCTGGTCGAAACATCTATCTGGTTCACATTTCAACACCATCATGGTAACTAGCTTCGCTCAAGGCACACATCATACAATGAAAAAGGAGAGTGATTGTTTGGCTTCTTTTTTCTTCTAACTTTTTGATATTGTTTTTTTTTTTTAAATTGTGTGTGTACCTGCCCAGACTTACGCTCGAAATAACATCTCATGAGCTGGGAATTGCTGAAAACCAGCGCTGGGAACCATTGATGGTAACCAGCACAAAGCTGACCTCCTCCCATTTGCCCAAATTGTTGAACGAGCGAGCGAAGCGAGCGAAGTTCTCCGAGTCTACTGGAACAATCCGGAGATTGTATGTATGTATGTATGAATGTTCGTTCGACGATAACTTGAGTAAATTTAGTCGGATCGTCACGAAATTTGGTGGGCAGGTGAATAAAGTAAAGAGAATTTTTAAGTTCAAACATGAGCCAAATCGGTCGAGGGGTTGCTGAGATATGGGGTCGCGAGTTCAAAGTTCGGGGCGAACCACTAGTTAGATATAATTCTAAACCTAACCCGCTAATGTTGAATGTTTTTTGTATGTGATGGTTTGGTTTTGGCAATAAATAATGTTTTATCTTTTAAGTCATCCGTCTGATCTATTGCAAATTCTAAACATAAAACATTTTCTCTAGAAAGAAAGGCAAATGTTTCTATTTGTCAATATTTTCCATCTTATCAGCCACCGGAAGTGCCTTCGTCACTGACCGACATCTTTTGAACAATTGACAAGACACCGATCTATGTCAAGCGCATCGTGTGTGATAACGACGTGATAGTGGTAGTTTCAGTGCTACCGCGCTGTAGTCACGTGATTAGCAATAACAAAAAATAAAAAACCGACTTCACTGGTGAAAAGGGAGGTACAGGTAGCGTCACGAGTTACGAGCGCTCGACGAAACTGGTGGGGATTTCTGCGCAAGTGTGTACAATCGCGCGCAAAATGTCTTTTATCCACGCGGGATCTAAGACTGACGCTGAGCTGAACTATAGTTGAGTGAGATACTATAAAAATCGAAGAAACTGACTAAACTTAAAGATTCAAAATCAATCAAAATCAAAATATATTTATTAGGCAAAAATAATTTTACAAGTGAGTTTAGTTTAAAATTCTTAAGGCTAACATTGTTAACAGTTCTGGTGTAATTGTGTCCCCACACTAGGCTAGGCCTGTGTCGTGGGCAAGCGGGATTGTTTAACACAAATTAACAATTAACAGGTGGCGTGTTTTTATATTTTCTACATTTAAAAGTATTCTTTGCGGATTTTGCACTCGTTATATTTTAAATGGTTTTCTATACAATTATTTTAACGGACATTACGATAAAACCGGTGTACAATCAATGAAAAATAATCTAAATCCAGTAGGTATTGTTCTCAATAACTTTTTTTAATCTTTCTGAACTGTCTTTTTAAAACATTTTGTTTAGGCATTCTTTATGCGACGAAACAAAAAAACAATGTGTGCGACTGTACCCCGAGGCTAGAGCAACTGATCCACCAATCACTCGCCGGCGATCGCCCCTCTCGTGCCCCGCCAAACAACCCAAAAATGAGTTTCGCGCATTCAAGGTCAGCGCTCATAACTCGTGACGCTACCTGTACACTGTTATAATCCGTGCGGGATCAGAATGGGATAATACCTTTTGGAACTGAGAAGCTCGCGGTCCTGTAGCGTCAGCATTTCGGCAAACTCTAGTTGTCTATGGCAAATTCGCGTTGAAACTTGGTTGTGTTTTCTGTGCGCGTGGGGGTCTGCCCGAGTTTTATGACGTTTTATTCAATTAATGCAATAACATTGAATCCTTTTAGATTACAAACATTAAACATTTTTGTGTATTTCCAATTTCGTAACCCTATGATAGAACGTAGAACTAACAATTTTTTTACTGACGCTACTCGAGAACTGTCATTTTCGATTCAGTTCCAAAAGGTATTATCCCATTCTGATTCCGCACGGATTATATTAAGTTATTGCAAAGATTCGGAGTACGTTCTCTATCTACGAAGGTCTTCATTAGATCTTGGCCATTTTATGGGACCACACGGGAAGAACACCCTTTCAACAAAAAAAAACCATCTAAATTGGTCCACCGAGAAAAAAGTTCTGAGTCCGAATCGAGTCCTTTTTTGAAGTCTTTTAGTTGTTGTCTGTTTGTTTACGCATCGACAAACAACGCTCATTCTGTTACTGGCTTCCGTTTTAAACATAAAACTAGTGGTTCGCCCCGAACTGTGAACTCGCGACCCCATATAAACTTAACAACCCCATATCTCAGCAACCCCTCGACCGATTTGGCTCATATATGAACTTAAAAATTCATTTAATTTAATTTTCATTTTCACTACCATTTTTCATAACGATCCGACCAAATTTACTCAAGTTATCGTCGAACGAACATTCATACATACATACATACATACAAACGCCGGATTGGTCCAGTAGACTCGGAGAACTTCGCTCGCTTCGCTCGCTCGTTCAATAAATGGTTTTCCTGTAAAACCTGACCTGACCTGCAAAAAAATATTGAGCGATTAAGTTTTCAGCCGAGTAGGACGAGCTATAGAACCAGCGATGATAGCAGCAATTTTCCAGTCCCTCTGTCAAAAATGTTCATCTCTCATTACAATTTTTCTCTGTCAAAAATGGGTTCTTTGTCTAGGGCCTAATTCTCGGGAATTGCGAGATTCATGTCATGTCACGAAAAATGTCATGTCATTTAGATCTCGACTGGTCCCGACCACTCGAATTGATGTCGAGCGAAAAATCGCGCAGAAATGTCATGCCTTAGTTATTTCTTTGTCTTTAAACATTTAAACATTTATAATAAGTTGAAAAAATTCACTCGGGATAGGACTTGAACCCGCAACCTCTCGCATACCGTGCAGGCGCTCTACCAATTGAGCTACCTATTCTTCGTCTTTCTTTATTTCATTTTTTTTTTTATTTAAACATTTTTTTTAATGATTTTGTGATAATAGATGTGACATTTGCAGCAAACTGAAATTTTTCCTTCGAGATGCAAGATTCCCTAGAATTTGCCCCATGACATGAGATTTTTTCGAGATGTCTCGAATGCGAGATGCCCGAGAATTAGGTCACACAGAGTCGCCTAATTCTGATTTCCTGCCACGCTACTTTAGTTGACCCTATAATAATATTTCTAATGTTTCCCAGTGGTCGGCTGGATGCGTCGCGCCGCTCGCCGCGGTCTGTGCGTCGGCCAATTCTGGTATCTCGTCGCTGCCGAGTGGTGGGCAGCCTGGTGTGCCTACACCGCGCAACCGGACCACTGCTGCCGACCCTCCGTCCAGAGACACGACGAGGCACTAGGGACTGATGAC
Organism: Zelleria hepariella; assembly: GCA_949319315.1. Lineage (NCBI taxonomy): Eukaryota > Metazoa > Arthropoda > Insecta > Lepidoptera > Yponomeutidae > Zelleria > Zelleria hepariella. Next base: position 762,068 of record OX439396.1, read on the forward strand.
AGCTTCACTACTAACTCGACAGGTGACTAAGATACAGAGTGGTGGGTCGCCGTACCACTTTGGCGCGGCTTGTGTTAAGGCGCGGTGCATAGTGAATCGCCCGCGCGCCAAAAAAAAATGCACAAAATCGAGTCCTGTATCAAATACACTAAACAAATCGAAAATTTTCACATATCAAACCCTAGAATTAGGTGAGACCTATCTAAAACAGTCAGTTTCGTGTTGACATTCATAAACGTTTTCAAGATATTTTGCTTGAAAAAAAATAGGCGGCGCACTTTTTTTCAAGCAAAATATCTTGCAATCTGTTATGGATATCAACACAAAACTGGCTGTTTTAGATAGGTCTCACCTAATTCTAGGGTTTGATATGTGAACATTTTCGATTTTTTCAGTGTATTTCATACAGGAATCGTATTTTTGCATTTTTCTTTGCGCGCGGGCTAATTCACTATGCCCAGCGCCTTAACGCGCGCTGTCTAAATAAACATTACAGAGGCCTGGCGGCATTGTAGGCTAGATGTAAATAGTATATTTCATTACAAGTGTGGAAAGGCTGTCATTGCAACGAGTTCCGACAAAAGGCTTGACAGTCGGAACAAGTTGCAATGACGGTTCCGCACGTGTACTGAACGACTATTTTTAATACAGTTGCGAAAAAATGAAGCAATTTAATAAAATAATAAAAACACAATAAACTCAACTAACTTGACATTTTTGACTTTTCCGGTAAAATGTTCTCCGAAGCATTTTGTGCAATTATACTGAGTTCCGGTGGTGTTAATTTTAAAAAACCAGGGTCGAAATCACTCATTTTGTGCAACAAACAACTAAACTCGCGAAGAAAATTTCTGAAAAATCAATATGGCGCCAACCGTAGAATATAAGCAGAGTTTTTTTTTCTTCACCCATTCTGGTAGGCAAAGGCAACTATGCCCATACAGCCAAGTCTTCAGTAGAAGTTTTTTATTGATATGAAATGAAAATGAAATTTAATGAGATGAAATGAAATGAAACCTAACCAAACTCATTCAATCAAATCATTAAATCTGATATTGAAACAAATTAGTAGCTTCTTTTTAGAAATATACGTATTTGCATGAATCATAAAAACTTTTTTAGTAAAAACTTCATGGTTGGTTTTAATTTTTAATAGACATTATTTTGACAGTTGGGAAAGAGAACGCACGAGTGCGGGAAAGGTAAAAAAAAAGCACGAGTGTGTAATAGCCCACATCCCGAACGCTATACGTCCCTGCAATACGCCACTTTTTGAGCAACTGTATTAAAAAGAATGTTTCGAGCCGCCTTTACACGAACGGCATGGCTCGCATGTGCTAACTTCTCTTCAGAGCATCCCTAGAGCGAGCCAAGCATTCTCTATGCGGTTCTTCGTCTTCTTCCTCATCGATTCTTCATGGCTGAAGATCGCGAACAAGCCGTACTCCCATTCCATTGGGTCTTCTGTCATATGAACCGCCCGGTGAAAGCTTCCTTCATCCGCCTTTATCGAATCAGACCTCGCCCTGGCATGTTTGCACTTCCCCGCGAGAAAAGATTATGAGCTTCTCTAGACTCACTACTGCTAGCGATTCAGGAACTTCCAAACCCTTGTCGGCCATCACGTGTTTCTGCATTATCTAACCGTGTATCTTTTTCCTTCGCAGAATCGATGGGATCTCTGCTATACCGAGCCGACAGTGCATCCTTAGGAAGCGCTAGCAGCAGCGGAGTTAGCAGCGGCGGCGCGCCGCGGCACCCGGGACCCATAGACAACAAGCGGCTGTTGGCTGCCAACATTCACAAGGTACTGTACGTGCCACTGTAGATGAGACTTGACACAATCGCTCATTGCAAGAGACCTAATCAGGAGCTGGTACCGCGCCTGGATTTCTGGCTTTCAGCCTTCAAGTTTGTCGCATTTTTTATCCCGATGTGATGGGGACGAAAGCACATCTCGCCTTCAGGGCGCAGGTTTCTGACATTGAAACTCTCAGTGTCCATTGCTAGCGGTCCGACCGACTGTTGGCCCTAGCTTCTCTCCAAAGACATACAGTTTTACTGATATGTAACTAACCGTGTAAATCTATTCACCAACAACAAGCTGTAAGGGGCTATCAAACGGTTCATTTTTTGTTCATTTTCGTATTTCATTCCGCATCTTTTACTCAAAGTGACACCTTCGAACTCGAAGTGAAACAAGTGTCGAATGAATTCACTAGTGAACCGATCCGACAATGTTGGATATTTGCATTCGGCGTCATTCACTCCCACCCTGCTTTAATGAAAAATTAACAGTATGAACAAAGAATGGACGTTCACTCGAATTCGGCCATTGATCACAAACTAAACTTGTTTCTAGATGCACGACTTCATTCAACGCCGTTTTGTCAGATCTGAGTGATGAATGTTCATTTCTATGTCACTCTAGTTAAGTTTTGTGAACATGGATTGAAAGAAAAAAGAAGCATTCATCCGGAGTGAGCATTCATTCGAATGAACCGTTTTTTTGGGTCGCCATTTTCTCACCACACTGTGCCTCGTAGACAGTTTTTACAGTTAGAGCGATGCCACACGGGCGTTGTGGCTGCGTTGCGTCGTCGCAACGCAATGATTTCAACGCAGTGAATGCCACACGAGCTCTGCGTCGGCGTAAACAGATATGCTATTAAATACTGCGGCCGCTCCGTCGTTTCAACGCAGATCCCTTCCCCACCTCGTCTCCCTCCTCTCCTTGTGCGTTGCGCGTGCGTTGTGACGACGCAGCGCAGCCACAACGCCCGTGTGTCATGTCGTTCAGATTTATATGTAGAACGACGGTGACCGCTCAGTCGACGCAGCGCTAACGCAACGCACACACAACGCCCGTGTGGCATCGCTCCAACAAGTTCCCACGTTGTTTCCAGGTGCGCACACTAACGGGCGAGGGCGGGCACCTGCGTCGTGACGTCACACTCGCTCAACACAGAGACTTCGAGCTAGTACCCGATGGTCTGTGGCGGGCCCTGGCGCTGTGGTATGGGGGACCGGAGCCCTTACCGAGACAGGTAAATTTCCCGTTTCCAGCCTTTCATTTTCCCCTAAATAGCAGTTTTTTTTTTTTACTTAGCCTCGGTGTTAGTGTCCCACTGCTGGGCAAAGGCCTCCCCCACTTCAGTCCAGACTTTTCGGTCCTGGGCCACCTCAGACCACTCCGGCATGTATTTGACGAGATCGTCCCGCCAGCGTCTTCGCGGCGTAACATTATAAACTGTAGCAGTCATCGTAACATTATAAACTGTAGCAGTCATCGTAACATTATAAACTGTAAAAAAAAGTAACATTTCTGTAAAATTGTACATGTCCCACCAGCTGGGTAAAGGCCTTCTCTCAGAGAGAGAGTTCGAGCTTAATCACCACGCGTGCTCAATGCGGATTAGCAATTTTCGGGTTGAGGGTATAATGCCTCATACGCTCAGGTTTCCTCACGATGTTTTCCTTCACAGTCAGCGAGTTCAAATTCGCAAATAAACGTAACTTTGAAATAAATTAAAGTCATAGGTACATGCCCGCACCGGGATTCGAACCTGGGTCTCTCGCTTGCGAGTCTATTGTTCTACCCACTGGTAGGTAATCGTATGAGGTAGTGGCCACCCCTGGTGTCAGAGTTTTTAGGCCACCCAAAGGGTCTCTGACATGTAAACTGTAATTTTGAAAATAATTTCGTTAGGTTATTTAAACTCGCTTCCAATGGGCACGGGTCATCTGTCCATAGACTGCACAGTGAATGCCTTCTCCAGTCGTTGCCTTTATCGCATCAGACCATCTAGTTGATGCCTTTCCAGTATCACGTTTGCCTTTCACATCACCCGAGATTATGAGCTTCTTTAGGCTGTACGGTTACAGCCACAGATACCCCGTGGCAGTTCTTACCACGCGCGGCATAAGGGTGCCAATCAAACAAAAAGGGGTATCCTAGACTGTACATAGAGGGAACCGTATTATAAACCGTTTGAACGTTGTCTTTGTTTCAGGTTATACGACCGCCCGATTCGGACGTCGAATTAGAACTGTACCCACTGGAGTTGAAGATCCTACGCCATGTTCCCAGTCCACAGAGTAAGTGCAAAGTGTTATCTATACTACCGCGGGTTAAAAACTTCATAATGATGAACCATGCACTCACATGACCTACCTTATTGACTGGATATTGGCATATGGCATATACGTACGTGTAATATGATAACATGATGTGGTGAGCCTCGTTGTTTCATTATTCAAGGTCATGCAAACTATAATTTTTGTTTTATTGTTTATATTTTTTATACTGGGACTGGACCCATAATGTTATAAAACAGGCAGATTGATTACCTTATTTATACCGACGTTTCGGCCGCGTTTCAGCTGCCGTGGTCGCGGGTAGACTGGAGCGGAGAGTGTTTTAATTATTGTTATTATTATTGAAACTTTGGATATTTCAATATTTGTCTATTGACTTGTAAATGGTTTTGGATTCTTTATACACCAAAAAATAAGTTACTAAACACATAATTGATACGAATTTGATAGGTAGTACGGATTTAAGATGGATTTTTTAATGAAATACCGATTTCATGTAGTCTCCATGTGGCAACACTCCAAGGACAAGACACTTATGCAAACATTTCTATCACTTGACTAACCAACGCGATACTTTAAGAATTAGCATGAATTAACAAAAAAAAATGTCACTGGGAACATTGTCGGGAGTGGGAATGTTTCCAAGCGTACATCAATAGTCCTAGCCAGCGCCATGTGCGTTCCCTGTTGTCCTGACCAGTGTACCGAGACCTCCCCGTGCTAACTCCTCGTTCCCCCGGCAGGGTCAGGCGGGCTGGGCGCGGGCGGAGCCCTATACGGTGCGGGCGCCGCGCCGTCGCCGCCGGAGCGACAGCTGGCTTACACCGCGGCCTTCTCCCGCCTCGCTACTGTCAAACAGGTAACAACCAACATTGTTATTGGTAATATTCAGTACATTTTCGTGACTATCAAATTAATTAACTAATGTCACAAAGTAATTCGGAAGGCAAAGTTTTTTGTTCGAAAGTCCGTTATTGGCTTAATCTTATCTTTAGACAATATTGAGAAACTAATTTCAATATTTTTTATTTTGGTTCAGTAGTTTGGATTTTACAACGTTTCAAAGATACGGTTTTATGACGTCACGCGACGGTCTGCATACTGTTGCCGGTCATAGGAACAAAACATTTTTGCTCATAAAAACAAAACTACTGGACCAAAATAAAAAATATTTAAATTAGTTTCTCAATATTGTCTAAAGATAAGATTAAGCCAATAACGGACTTTCGAACAAAAAACTTTGCCTTCCGAATTACATAAAGAGTAATTTAAAGTAATAAAATAAAATAGGTCAATTAGTAATAATAATATTATCAGACCCATGAAATTAATGTCAAAATGAAATAAGTCAATTAATAAATAATCATAACATTATCCAAACCGTGAAATTAATGTCAATAATTAAAACAAAATAGTTTACAATTCAATGTAAAAAATATCAAAATAAAAAAATAAAAAATAAAATCATAGTTTTTGAGGCGAATGAAACTATTCAAAAATTGTTTTTTTATCGACAAGTAAGAATTCAACGTAGCAGTAAAAACACTTCTCAACAAGCCATTCTTTCAATTTAGTTTTAAACTCTGACTCACTGTCCGAGTTTGTGATGTCTGCGGGGAGTTTGTTGTAGACCTCTGGGCCCATTACATGCAAGGATTTTTAATTTTTTGTCAATATTGAAACTTGGTTTATATCAGTAGATGACCAATTATATTCTGAATGAATACATAAAATTAAATGAAACTTAAACATTTATAATAAGTTGAATAAATTCACTCGGGACAGGACTTGAACCCGCAACCTTCCGCATACCGTGCAGGCGCTCTACCAATTGAGCTACCGAGTCAAGTAACTGTCGATGCGAATTTCTTCAACTAGTCTCCGTCAACTGGACGGGGGGCGCCACCTGGTGTGATTAGTTTGCACTAATCTACACCACCCAATTCGGAAGGCAAAGTTTTTTGTTCGAAAGTCCGTTATTGGCTTAATCTTATCTTTAGACAATATTGAGACACTTATTTCAATATTTTTTATTTTGGTCCAGTAGTTTTGTTTTTATGCGCTAAAATGTTTTGTTCCTATGACCGCCAACAGTATGCAGACCGTCGCGTGACGTCATAAAACCGTATCTTTGAAACGTTGTAAAATCCAAACTACTGAACCAAAATAAAAAATATTGAAATTAGTTTATCAATATTGTCTAAAGATAAGATTAAGCCAATAACGGACTTTCGAACAAAAAACTTTGCCTTCCGAATTCGTTCATCTTTGCAGACGAACTTCAACTTATTATAAATGTTTAAATTATTCCCTAGCACGGGTTAGTGCTTTAGAAAAAACAAAAAGTGAATACATAAAGTTAAATGAAACTATCCCCAATCCCCAGGTGTCAGAGTTCCTTTGTGCGGCGCTCGGTCTAGCACGAGAGGACGTCCGTCTCTGGGCACTCGGCGCCGGCGGCGCTGTGTTGTTGGACGACGAGCGACCACGACTGTGCGAGCTGCGACTGGACTCGCGCCGGCGACTGCTGCTAGAGACCAGGAACATACAGGACCTCACCTGGCCCGAGGAGCTAGGAGCGACAAGGTTGGTACTGCTAGAGACACACCAGGAACATACAGGACCTCACCTGGCCCGTGGAGCTAGGAGCCACCAGGTTGGTACTGTGTTGTTGGACGACGAGCGACCACGACTGTGCGAGCTGCGACTGGACTCGCGCCGGCGACTGCTGCTAGAGACCAGGAACATACAGGACCTGACCTGGCCCGAGGAGCTAGGAGCAACCAGGTTAGTACCAATCTGAAACTTAATTTAATTTTCCAATTATTAGACTTGTTTGGACTAATTTGAAAATTCGAGCAGCTTGAATGTAAGAAATATATTAAGAAAGAGTTTTGTTTTGTGCCCGTACCATGTAACTCCATTAAGAGAAACAGGGGCCTGCTGAAAACCAGCGCTGCTAATAATAATGTTTGACGGTCGCTTCCTAACCCACTGGGTTAGGATTAATGTAAATAGAAATAATAAGTACTAACATAGTTACTAAGCACTCTTATTTGTTACTAACATCTCTGTATGGACCAAAAATGTCTGAAATAAATGATTTATTATTATTATTATTATTATAATGAACCTCATGGCATCATACGCAGCATATGCTGAGCATGCATCCTTTTGCAGTCAACAACACACGTTGATCAATAATTGTCAATTCAGCATCTAAGTATGTTATTGTGTGTGTATCTTTATTTCTATTTAATTCCTTAAGCTTAGATTATTCCACTGTATTGTATTATTCTTCGGTTGTTGACTGGACAATAAAGCATTTTGATTATGTTTATGGTAGAGACAGACTAGATCTGGGATCTAACCTGTGAGAGCAGGGGAGGATGTGTGCAACTCTCGCACAGCTGAGATCTTGAATGTAGGACGGTGGTGGAAAGAATTAGATGTTCTCAGGTGTTCATGTTAATTCTTGTACTGTCCTGTTATATTGTTACATGTTGAATGACTGTTTATGATGAGAGGCTATAGCCAACTCACTACAGGACATTGTAATACGGGCGGCCTAGAAAAGATGGACGGTGCTTGCCCGTACATAACCCTTGATGATGATGATGACATCCTTTTATCCCTTATCAGGGACATAGGGCTCGAAGAAGAGATCTCCATTTTTCGCGGTCTTGCGCGGCAGTCTCTAGCTCCTTCCAGCCGAGTCCAGGGCCCTTAGCCTGTAACACAATGGTGCCAAAATGGGCTGTCAGGTGACGACTTCAATTACGATTTGCTAACGCTGTCTGTCCTTTTAATGTTTTTGTAGTACAGCAAAGAATATTTTGATTCTAATTCTAGAGGATTAGTTCTCTGGTTGTAGGAGAAAAACGAGGAGAGCCCGGTTTTGTCCTTCTGCCGGGACGCCATTGACCCGCCATTGTGTTACAGGCTAAGGGCCCAGTTGATGCAGCCTCTTTCTCAACTGAGCGCCTCCAGGTAGTGCGGGGGCGTCCCGGCCGTCTCTTGCCAGTAGCTAGCCACGTCAGTCCTTGTTTGGACAGGTGACTGTCTGGTCTCCGCAACGCGTGTCCGATCCATCGCCATTTTCTTTCGAAGATTTCCTTGTGTAATGGCTTTTGGTCAGTCAGCTCCCATAATCTTACATTGGATATGGTTCGAGTTTAGAAATTAAACCGGAACTACGTTTGTATGGGAAAATGGTGCTCTAACGCCCTCTTAACCACGTAGTCTGCTGGGCCCTTTGCCTGTAACGCAATGGTGCCAAAATGGGCTCCCGGTTGACGGTTTCAATTACGATATAATAATGGTGTCGGTCCAGTTGTAGTTCAGCAAAGAATATTATGAGTCTAATTCTATTTAGGTTGTCTGGAAGAGATCGCTTTTAGCGATAAGACCGCCGTCTGTACTATTAGGTTAAGAAAAATCCTGTTAACATTAAATTTCTGGTGTACAATAAAGTGTTCTCTATCTATCTATCTATCTATCTAGAGGATTAGTTGGCTGGTTGTAGGAGTACAACGAAAAAATCCCGGTTTTGTCCTTCTACCTGGGATGCCATTGATACGCCATTGTGTATTGGTCATCTACTGACTGGTTTACCAAGTTTCAGCAAAATCCAGCCTGTAGTTTAGAAATTAAACCGGAACTACGTTTGTATGGGAAAATGGTGCTCTAACGCCCTCTTAACCCACCTGTTTTATTTTCCTCCAGCATGAGCCAAGCCGGCGCGGCCAACGGTAGCGGCGGCGGCGCGGGCGGTCGGCGGGGCACCCTGCGGGCCCCAGACCTACCGGGGGCCACCGGCCTACACAACCTGGGGAACACGTGCTATATGAACGCGGCGCTACAGTCGGTAACTATCCTCTGACACGATGTTGTTAACAACAGCATGAACCAAGCCAACATTTCTAACTTTTCTAGTACTTTTTGTATTTCGTAAACGGTTAAACTTACTTTTATTATGTCGGTGTAGCCGACTAGTTTCGGTTCTCATTCGGAGACCTTAATCATGGAGCTAGTATCTAGAGTTTTCTAGTACTCACACCTAAGTTGGCTCCTCAGAGACTTTTGATAATGCCATTCAATCCTATTTCGTATCCCTACACGAAATAGGATCGAATGGCATTATAAAAAAAAGTATTTTTTCCATAGAAAATGTATGGGGAAAGTTTTTGGTGATTTCTGACGTTTCTAGTACCCAAACCTCAGTTGGCTCCTTAGAGTATTTTCATCCCTACATGAAAAAGAATCGATCGGCATAAAAAATGGTATTTTAGCATTTTTTTCGCTGACCGTAAAGTTTCAAAATCTATGAAAGCAGTTCATAATATCTCAAAAAGTCATGGAAGGTCTCTTAGGAACGTTTTCCTTTATCTATAACGGTTAAGGTTGTTGGAATATTGGCTTAACAATATGCAAAAATTAATCTTGTGTTTCTAAACGCAGTGGTTTAACATTATCTATTGGCAACACCGATCTGTCATACAGAGACGTCGTTGATTTCCCGCCGGCCGCCACGCTCCGCTCTGTTGTGTTTTACTGTTGTATCGCAAGCGCAGGATCAGACATACATCTTCCAAGTTCTAAAAGAAAACTGGAATATATCAATAGTTCATTTTACCAGTTAAATTGAGTCTTTCATTCCGGCCATACACCTCTTCCAATAAAGGTAACTGCCTTTACTGCCCCGTTTCAAAAATCAGATTCAGATTCAGATTCAAATTTTTTATTCAATATGCGATAAATAAATTATTTACATTGAACGTCAAAATATTATCTACAGTAAAAAAATTATATAAATCAGATACTTATTACTATCTAATACTAAGTATCTAGCTACTTTTTTTTCTCCAGCTTCACTAGCTCTGATCGTTCTTGGAGAAGAAGCATGGTAAAGAAACTCCAAGGATCACGTGCTTAAAAAATAATACATTTTGTAATGCAGGTAGGAACTTAAAAAATAACACATTGGTAAGTGTGGTGATCGTGCGCTGAACTGGTTTAGTGCCAGACTTCTTTGTCATTTAGATAATCATCTATTCTGTAATAGGCCTTTTGGCACAACGTGTGCCTTACACATTTTTTGAATCGGGTCTCTGGTAAACTTAGGATATCTGTTGGGATCTTATTATAGAAGCGTATACAGTTGCCGAGAAATGAGCTTCTAGCCTTCTTAAGCCTAAGAGTTGGAATTGTAGGCTTGTGCTTATTCCTAGTATTTATATTATGATGGCTACCTAATGTATCGAACTCTGCAATATGTTTCTTAGCATAAACAATGTTGGCGTAGATGTATTGACTTGCAACTGTCAGGATGTCAATTTCTTTGAAAAGTTCTCTTAACGACACTCTACTACCTAGTCTATAGATAAATCGGATGGCTCTCTCCTGCAAGATGAAGATGCTCTCAATATCTGCTGCCCGACCCCATAGTAGTAAGCCATATGACATAATACTATGGAAGTAACTAAAGTAGACAAGCCTAGCAGTTGCGACGTCAGTCAATTCGCTGATTCTTTTTACAGCATAAGCTGCAGAACTGAGCCTATGAGATAATTTCACAATATGAGGGCCCCATTGAAGCTTTGCATCAATAGTGATGCCTAGAAATACAGTTTCTTCTACCAGCTGTAATTTATCTTTTCCTAGTATAATATTGTTTTCTACCTGTATCACATTCGGTAGGGTAAACTTTATACATTTTGTTTTTTTAGAATTTAACAGTATAATCCACCCTGTAGAACCGGCTTTCTCTATGTCCAGGTATGGAACACGGGTCCGCTAACTCGCTACTTCAACTCCGGTATGCATTTGTACGAAGTGAACACTCACAACCCGCTTGGAACACGCGGGGCCCTCGCACTGCGATACGGGGAACTGTGTAAAGAGGTACGTTTTTTTTTTTTTTTTTTTTTTATAATTTAAACCCAGATTTTAACGGATTTAACACTCGTTTTATTAACTTTTTACATTTTCCCAACAAACGTTTTTTTTCGTTTTTTTTTTTTAGACAGCTGTCATCTCAGTCTACCGCGACCACGAGCCCTGCAAAGGTCTCGAAACGTTGGGAAAATGTAAAAAGTTAATAAAACGAGTGTTAAATCCGTTAAAATCTGTGTTTAAATTATGTATAGTGCTCGTGCAAACCTAAGAAAATATTTTTTTTTTTTACTTTTGTTTATTTATTTATTTATTTATTTTTGGAAGGCTAACAGCTTTAGAAACACATTGTAGATACGAAGTTTAGAAACAGAGAGCCAATTAGAAGCCTTCACAAGTAGATACAGACTGGTTAAATGTGGGATATAGTCAAAAACACAAATACCTATAAGTGTAGTAAATTACAAAATATATAAATATAAATGCAAGATCTTACTTAACATACATACTTATTCAGGAAACCAACCCGCTATTACAAATAACTAACTAATAATTAGTAACTAATAATGAATAGGGAGTCTTTGTTAAGTAAACTAGTAGTTCGCCCCGAACTGTGAACTCGCAACTCCATTTACAGATGTGTAACTTTTTGCTAACACTATTAGCGCACGCGCTTTTCATATAAACCTGTTGAACTTGCTTCGTACTTGTTTGCTACTAGAACAGACGAAGACGAAACACATGGTCGTTTCCTAGCTATAAAGAAAGACTCCGTGTTAAGGCTGGAAGATAGTAGTGTGGCGGGAAATTCTAAATTTTCACAGTTTTTTACATTTTGTAGCTAAACTGAACTATTTTTGTTCAGCGATTTTTCGTTCGCGAGAATAAAACCGTATTCTTTTCATTATTGTAAACGACAGAACAACAATAATTCAGCCGATTATGTGTTCTGGTCTACGAAGCAGTGGTACTGCCCAAAAAACTTGTCGTAGACCAGAACACATAATCGGCTGAATTATTGTTGCTCTGTACAAAATGTAAAAGTCTGTGAAAATTTTGAATTTCCCGCCACCTTGCTATCGTCTACCCGTACAAACATGCCATTTTGGCACAACAGCTGTCACAACAACATCAATTTGAATGGTCGCGTCCGTCCGCAGGTGTGGGGCATGCGCGCGCGCTCCGTGGCGCCGCTGCGCGTGCGCTGGTGTGTGGCGCGGTGGGCGCGCGGGCTGGCGGGCGGCGGGCAGCACGACGCGCAGGAGCTGCTGGCCTGGCTGCTGGACGCGCTGCACGAGGACCTGAACAGGGCAGCCCCAATGCAACCCACGCCCAAGGCCATACAGAAGAAACAACCGGAGGAAAAGAAGGAAGAAACGCAGGACAAAAGGGATCAGGTTAGTTACTTTGAGTAATAGACTCAACCCACGCTCTGCTAACTAAAGAAGCCGGAGCAAAGAAAGACTCGCTAGACAAGAGGAACCCGGTCAGCAGGGCAGCAACAGACCCCTTACTAAGTCTTTGAGTAGTTAATAGACTCAACTCACGCTCTGCTAACTAAAGAAGCCAGAGCAACCGACCCCTAATACTATACAATACAGTCTGACAAAAGAAAGACGTAGGAAGAAACAGGACAAGAGGCAACAGGTTAGTAAGCTGGTGTGTGGCGCGGTGGGCGCGCGGGCTGGCGGGCGGCAAACCACGCCTAAAGCCATACAGAAGAAACAACCGGAAGAGAAGAAGGAAGAAACACAGGACAAAAGGGATCAGGTTAGTTGCTTTGAGTAGTTAATAGACTCACCCACGCTCTGCTACTAAAAAAGTCAGAGCAAAAAAAAACTCTTTAGGCAAGCGGGACCCGGTCAGCAGGGCAGCAACAGACCCTTCATACTACTCAGTTTGACAAGGGAAAAACGTAGGAAGAAAGGATGATGCACAGGACCAGAGGCAACAGGTTAGTAAGCTGGTGTGTGGCGCGGTGGAAAAGAAGGAAGAAACAGGACAAAAGGGATCAGGTTTGTTGATTGTTAAAAACTAAATAACTGTGTACGCTCATTTCCCAACCCCGGCTCGACCTGCTATGTGCTGGGAGACCATATGGGCCGCTCCGAGCTTCGCTCTTAACGGGACTCGGCCTTCGGCCTCACTTACCACACTACGGCTCGGCCTTCGGCCTCGCAGGAAGTTTAGCTATTTTGCTAGGCACATCATGGCCGCTTCGAGCTTAGCTTTAAGCGGGACTCTGCCTTCAGCTTCACTTATCACACTACGGCTCAGCCTTCGGCCTCGCAAGCGCTTTAGCTGTTTTGCTAGGCACATCATGGCCTCTTCGAGCTTAGCTTTAAGCGGGACTCTGCCTTCAGCCTCACTTATCACACTACGGCTCGGCCTTCGGCCTCGCAAGCGCTTTAGCTGTTTTGCTAGGCACATCATGGCCGCTCCGAGCTTCGCTCAAAGCGGGACTCGGCCTTCGGACTCACTTACTACACTACAGCTCGGCCTTCGGCCTCGCAGGAGGTTTAGCTGTTTTGCTAGGCACATCATGGCCGCTCCGAGCTTCGCTCTACATGGGACTCAGCCCTCGGCCTAGTTACACAGACCATTGAGAAACCATAGTTCGCAAATTCAAGTTGTCTATTGCTTCTATGAGGTATAATCCGCGCGCGATGAAAATGGGATGGAACCTTGTCGAAGTCAATCGAAATAGTACATTACTGCCGCGGTCTTTAATGGGTACGTTTCTGGCGCGCTTTTGATGGCCGACAGAGCGCAGCGTAGCGCAGCTCAAGGCCTTCGCAGCGTGGTCAGCATTGCAGCCCTTGATGGACAAGCTGGAATGAAGGCCGAGACCGAAGGTCGAGGCCTTTATAGCGCGGACAGCAAGGGCTGCAATGATGACCAAGCTTGACGGCCGAGAGCGTAGCTAAGCTAAGCTCGAGGCCATCATAGCGTGGCCAGAAGCGCACTCATTGCAGACCAAGGCTTGTATAGTGCTTTACTCAAACAATGCGAGTAATTTAAATCCCACCAAAAACATTCTGTAAAAACTAGCCAGGTCTCGATGGAGCTGCTTGTTTATCTCTAAAAAGTAATGAAATCTAGACAAGGTCGTGCCAAGTCTAAGGTTGCTTACTGCGATTTCTTTATTATTATAGTTAATGTTGTGTGACTTGGCCGTTGAAGGGTACACAAGCGGTTCTGGCGTCAGATTGGTGTAATGGTGTCATGGACCACCTGGCTTTGTACCCTTGTATACCCTTCAACGGCCAAGTCACACAACATTAACTATAATAATAAAGAAATCGCAGTAAGCAACCTTAGACTTGGCACGACCTTGTCTAGATTTCATTACTTTTTAGAGATAAACAAGCAGCTCCATCGAGACCTGGCTAGTTTTTACAGAATGTTTTTGGTGGGATTTCACTTCTTTTTGTAGAAACATGGGCATATTGATTTATTTCATTAGATTTTCTTATTGGAAACAGTTTTTTAATTTGTGTAATGTTCGAGTAGAATTAAGTTAATCGTTCGACTATTTCTTTTTGTTAAATTGTAAGTATAAGTATAATAGCCAGTCTAGTCTTATCCAGAGTTTTCCTTTAATTTTATTTATATGCGTATTAAAATCAGAAGGGGAGGCATTCGCCCAGCAGTAGGACGCTATAGGCTAGATTAAATAAGAAGATGTTACTACGCTGGATTTCTGCAATGACAGTCGATATTTTTATGTACCAATAGAAGAAGGGGGCATTACCATAATCTCTAATACAGCTGAGACCAGCTAGGGGAGCACAATGATAGTGGGATAAAACGTTTATCTTGAAGTTGTGCTTCCCGTTGTGCCCGGGCAGCTGAGGGTTCTTCATCAAATACTTCAGACCTTCGATTTTTGACATCAAATGAAGCGGCCCACCAAGTTGAATATTTTTTGTAAGGTCGGTATATGTCGATCTATAATAGTTTGGTTGGGCTCTTGTGTTTTCTAATCAGTGTCACCAGGTACTCCAGATATTCGATTATCCTAGTTTTTATAGTTTTCCCTTTATGTTGCCATTAAACCCTAACTCTGTACCAAATTTCAGCTCTCTGAGTTTATGGGAAGTACTAGTTCTATTAGGGCTCTTGTGTTTTCTAATCAGGGTCACCAGGTGCTCCAGATCTTCGATTATCCTAGTTTTTATAGTTTTTCCTTTATGTGGCCATTAAACCCTAACTCTGCACCAAATTTCAGCTCTCTGAGTTTATGGGAAGTACTAGTTCTATTAGGGCTCTTGTGTTTTCTAATCAGGGTCACCAGGTGCTCCAGATCTTCGATTATCCTAGTTTTTATAGTTTTTCCTTTATGTGGCCATTAAACCCTAACTCTGTACCAAATTTCAGCTCTCGGAGTTTATGGGAAGTACTAGTTCTATTAGGGCTCTTGTGTTTTCTAATCAGGGTCACCAGGTACTCCAGATCTTCGATTATCCTAGTTTTTATAGTTTTCCCGTTATGTGGCCATTAAACCCTAACTCTGTACCAAATTTCAGCTCTCTGAGTTTATGGGAAGTACTAGTTCTATTATGATGATCATGAGTGAGTGAGTGAGTGAGTGAGTGAGTGTGTGTCATAAATGCGAAACTTTGCTTTCGCTTAACTTCGGAACTAAATGACCAACAGACTTGAAATTTTGGATTTTAAGTATGTGATTATAGCTTACTAGATGACGAAAATTTCTGCGTTCTGGTCTTATCCAGAGGTTCTCAAATAGGGGCCTGAAAATGCGGCGAAATGGTTCCAGTAAAGGATGGTACGGCAGTGTTTGCTTCGCGCTCGACCTGGCGGGGGCACTGCCGTGCCCCCAGATAGAACCAGCTTACCTTTTGTCTTAGTTTACTTCCTGTTGATTTTTCATTCCGCAAACTTTTCGTAGATAAACTTGTATTTTTCCTTTGATTTCGGTGGCAATAGGTACCTTTAAATATCTTTTTTCGCTTCCTTTTTATGTTCGGCGTTGTTAAACACATTGAATCGGAGAATTCGTTGCTTGAAGAGTTCACTTTTATTTACAACAAAAACAGCACGCACAGAAAAAAATCACTTCGAACAACGCGCGAAGCGGCGAAAACAATATGGCCGCGCTTTTTTTTCTCTATGCAATTTGTAGACTGCCAGCACCCAAACAGCCAAATTCTAAATAAATACTTTTTGTGCCTGACTTTTGAGTTCTATTTTTGAAACAAAACTCGACATTAATGGATTTTCATACAGTTCTTCTGGCCGCAAAACACGACATTAATGAAATTCCATACAACTTTTCTGGCGCCTAATCAAAGTAGCCCGCAAGTCCTCCTTTGCTCAAAGAAGGTTGTCGAATTAATGACCACATTACGAGCTTTTTTGAGTAAATATACTTAATTTTACTTTGACAAGATTGCTTCGACGCGAGTTTGCGTAGCGCGCGCGTCTCAGTTCCAAAAGGTCGCATCCCATTCTCATCGCGCGAGGACTATACTGTGGAGCATCCGGGCAGCCGTAGAGATACGTTGTTGTATGTGGAAGAATCTTTATATTTATGTCCTTTCTTCACAAATTTTAAACGAAGCGGTGGTGGTCTAGTGGGTAGAACAATGGACTCGGAAGCGAGAGACCCAGGTTCGAATCCCGGTGCGGGCATATACCAATGACTTTAATTTATTACAAAGTTACGTATATTTGTGAATTTGTAGTAGCAATACCACTCGCTGACTGTGAAGGAAACCTGAGTGTATGAGGCATGTACTAGTGGGACATGTACAATTGTACAGGCTACATATTACTATCTTACTTACTTCACAATTTTTAAGCAAAAAAAAACGTCATTTATAACTCCTTATCGCCCCACAGGTGGCAGCAGCGGAGGCGTGGGAGCAACACTGCGCCCGAAACCGCTCCATCATCACGGAACTGTTCTACGGACAACTCAAGTCCAAAGTACGCTGCGACGCTTGCGGCCACGAGAGCGTGCGGTTTGACGCATTCAACATGCTCAGTCTACCGCTGCCTATGGAAGCGGCTGTGCCGTTGGATGTACGAGGTAAAATCTGGTTACTGTCACTGTTATAAACTAAACATTCACGCAAGTCCCATAATAATCCGCTTCATATCTTCGGTCTAGCGAGCATGCGCAAAAATTCAAAGTGGTGACGTGTCAGTAAGGAATGGACCGGCATCAAAACCGTGGAACAATAATTCAGAACAGCCATGAACAGAGAGTGGTGCAGTGAGCTGACTGCCAACCTCCAGTAATGGAGAGGCACTTCAAGTTGAAGAATACACCATATGGTGTCTGCCAATCAAAAAGCAAGCTGTATAGGCTGTGTAAATCGGTTCGTGAGTTAGCTAGGTTAGTTTTCGATGCATCTTCGTTTCACTCTTGGTGGAGCGCTCGTGGTCTTGTTGCACCATCGGTGGTGGAACTAATAAAGAATAAAGTGTCTTGACAGATACACAGACAGACAGACGGACAGACAGACACACACACAGACAGACAGACGGACGGACGGAAAGACAGACATACAGACAGACGGACGGACGGACAGACAGACAGACAGACAGACAGACTAACAGACAGACATACAGACAGACGGACGGACGGACGGCCAACTAAGTGATTCTATAATGGTTCCGTTTTTTCCTTTTGAGGTACGGAACCGTAAAAATGTGTAATAATAATTGTTACAGTGGTGCTACTGGACGGCTCGGTTCCTGTTCGGTACGGCGTAAGGGTGCCAGCAGACGGAACGTACCGTGACCTGAAGCAACGACTGTCGCCGCTCTGCGGTCTACCGCCGGAACTGTGAGTCTGCACTACTATAATACCTATCTTGTCATAATTGTGCCCTTAACCCCTAAATGCGTTCACAACCTAGTTGGACTAGCCATTCTTAATCGATTGGTGAAGTTAAGCAACATCGGGCGCGGTTGTTGTTAATTGTTGTTAATAACAATCGGTAAGCCATGTCAGAGACCCTATGGGCGGCCTAAAAACTCTGACACCAGGGGTGGCCACTACTTCATACGACAACCTAACCCCTACATTTTGAAAAACTGGTCAAATGTAACAAGTAGCGGTACGTGTCTTGGTGAAATTCTATTGAAGTGATTAGTCATGTTACATTTGGTATACCACTTACGGAAAATGTGGGTGCCTTTCACAGTTTCTGTAAGAGCGTGGAGTGGATTACAAATGGGCCGCCGTAATCCACTCCACACTCAATACTACAAGTCTACGATGTCGCTTACATACAGACACAAATAGCTTTCGACGCATCTCACGAAAAAAGAAATGCTCAAAAAGTCCAGATGAATTTGACCGCGGCTCGAGGCTTTTAGCAGTGAAACCTGATAATAGGATGATACGTGCATGCCAAGCGTACAGATTATTATTTTATTTTTCACACTACAACACGTAGACCCTTACACTTTCGTTGCAAAGTGGCCCGTAATGTAAGTTAATAGAGTGCACGCGTGTAAGCGTCTAGCGTCTTATTTTGTGTTGCAAATCTTTAGCTACCTTATCCTACTTCCGCAGAATGTTGCTAGTGGAAGTTTCGGGAGCAGTGATCGCGCGAGTGTTAGCAGACAGCGCCCGCGCCAGACCCGGACCAGCCCTGGCCGTCTACGAGCTGCCGGAGCCTGACCCTGATGATGAGGAGCCGCCCACCGCACCCTCGCACGGTCAGTATGTCAGGAGTGTTAGCAGACAGCGCCCGCGCCAGACCCGGACCAGCCCTGGCCGTCTGCCCAACCCTGATGATGAGGAGGCGCCAGGAGCACCCTTGCATGGTCAGTATGTCAGGAGTACACTTCAAATGATTATAAAATTAAATGTGTATGCTTGGGACGAGTGGCTGCAGCCGACTAGTTTGACAATTGTAAGTGCCGCGTGAACCGAACATTGCATAGGGCAATGTCAGCAATACGGCGACCTAAAACCCATGTACGCACGACAGCACGTCAGACTGTACACTTTTGTTGTAAAGTCGCCCCTAACGCAACCGAGTAGAGTGCTAGCGTGTAAGCGTCGACGTGCTGTCGTGTGTACGTAGATAGCTGATATTGACTTGTCTTTCCTGTGGGCTAGGCCGACTAAGCTGTCAGGATGGTATAGGTGCTGGGCAAGCCTACTCCATCTAAAACAATGTCCCAGGCACTGCAGCGCCGAGTGGTCTCTTCACCCATCTAGTGTTAGTGTAGGTGCCACTGGGCGCTGTATAAATCATCTCACTACGTAGATGTAAAGGCCTTAGGTCGAGGCCCCATTGGTGCGTTGCGCTGCGTTGCGACGTTGTTGCGGACACGTTTGTATCTGTCCTATGCGAAGGCTGAACTGAGACGCAGATGCGACGGGGTGTATACCCTCTTGCGTCGCGACGTCGTGCGTCGTCGCAACACAGATGTGGCATACAATGCGTCGATCCGATGCTACGACGCAACGCAACACAGCGCAACGCACCAATGGGGCCTCGCCCTGAGTCTTAGCTCGCCTTCGATCAAGGATAAAACTAGATACAACATAGGACTCTGAAATGTGCCTGGAAAAATAGATGCCCAAATTGCCTTTGGGAGCTTATTTTCTCGTAGTCTATGCAATTAAAGTAAAACTGTACACTAATGAAATAAGGTTGAAATTCGAATATAATACGTATGGTCGACTGCGTCAAGCGTGACATGGCGGCTTTCGGGATTGACCACAAGAGTTGGGATGCGCTTGCTGTGGATAGAGATGCCTGGAGGGATAAAATCAGGGATGGACGCAAGACCTGCGATAAAGCATGGTGCTCCGTACTGGCCGACAAAAGAGCCAGGAGGCACCAAGGACCCATCAACCCATCAGCAGGGGGGTCCCATGTGTGCTCGGTGTGCGGTAGGGCCTGCCGCTCCCGAATCGGACTGTATAGTCACTTTAAAAAGTGCTCCAATCAATAGACACGCAGTAAATCGTCCGTAATGGACGCAAAGGCCAATGATGATGGGATTTATTTCGATGTAGCTCGCACAGAATGATTGACTTAAAGTTTCTGTTCAACAGAGTGCGTGGAGGCCGTGGCAGAGCCGCCGGCCCCGGCGGTGACGCAGACAGCGTCCGCGGCGCAGGTGAGTGGCGCACCCGCGTCGCTGTGCATGCCCGCACTCTTCTGCTTCAAGGTTAGCGCTAGTAGCTAGCTACCGACACACACACCAGCACCGTACACGATACAGCCCGTACAATACACCAACGATATCAGAATGGCGAAGACACTTAGGGGGGCTAAGTCAACCTTCGAAAGTCAGTTGAAGTCCATGGCTCCCAGTCTACCTAGATTGTCTGAGCATTATTCCCTATCATAGAATTGAATACTACAGGTATCGTCACGAGTTATGAGCGCTCGACGAAACTGGTGGGGATTTCTGCGCAAGTGGGTACAATCGCGCGCAAAATGTCTAATATCCACGCGGGATCTAAGACTGACGCTGAGCTGAACTATAGTTGAGTGAGATACTATAAAAATCGGAGAAACTGACTAAACTTAACGATTTAAAGTATTCTTTGCGGATTTTGGACACGTTATATTTTAAATGGTTTTCTATACAATAATCCTAACATTACGATAAAACGGGTGTACAATCAATGAAAAATAATCTCAATCCAATATGTATTGTACTCAATAACTTTTTTGAATCTTTCTGAACCGTCTTTTTAAAACATTTTGTTTCGGCATTCTTTCTGCGAGGAAATAAAAAAAACGTTGTGTGCGACTGTACCCCGAGGCTAGAGCGACTGATCTACCAATCACGCGCCCGCGCTCGCCGGTGACCGCGCCTCTCCGTCGCCCCCCGCGTACCCCACCAAACAGACCGAAAAAATGAGTTCTGCGCATTCAAGGTCAGCGCTCATAACTCGTGACGCGACCTGTACTCACCTTTAGCTACAGAAATCCGCACATAAAATTGCCGCCGCCTTGGTTCACGTGGCGCGTCTTCACCACGCCAGGGTCTTAGCGTTCTCTCGCAAAGATGGGTCCGTAAAATCTAATGCACTCCAGTAAAACACTTAGGCACGATCACTGTGTCCTAAATCTGTCCGTTTCACAAGCAATTGTCACACATAACAATTATTTGTAACCGAAAAATTGTCCGAGCCTCCGATCCGCGTAACCGATCCATTCGCCATGTTTTTTGGTGTCTCTACCATCCGCTAGAGGGCGCTCCGGCGGCCGGAAGTGCTTCCCTCCGTCGCCTCCAGATCGCAGCATTCAAAATTATGACAGAGAGATAATGCCCAAACAACACTCGCGCCCTCTCGATCTAAATTCTACGGCGGTGATTTTCCACCTTTTTCATGACGTGACCCCTTGACAGTGATAAAGCCTTTCGCGATCCCCTACCAGGGTTTTGTCAGTTAGACCATAAACCGCGACGCCCAAAAACCCCCTTAAGGCTGGAAGATAGTAGTGTGGCGGGAAATTCAATTACAATAATGAAAAGAATACGGTTTTATTCTCGCGAACGAAAAATCGCTGAACAAAAATAGTTCAGTTTAGCTACAAAATGTAAGTCTGTGAAAATTTTGAATTTCCCGCCACCTTGCTATCGTCTACCCTTAAAGATAGATAGATAGATAGATAACTCTTTATTGTACACCAAAGATAAATTACATTGTTTATTTTAAACTAATTAGAATGTATACAATTGGCGGTCTTATCGCTAAGAGAGCGATCTCTGCCAGACAACCGTTGGAAGCAGCTTCGCAATCCCGTAAAGTGTAACGAAATACCTTCAGCTTTAAAACCACTAAAATAACACGGTGGGTTCAACTCAATGACAGCGTTAGCAAAGACATTGAGACAATTTTAAAACTTAAACTTTCGTAAGCACGAAACAAAACATAAAACAAAAAAAGATAAACCACAACGATAAAACATAAAACAAACGATATAAAACATTTTAGACAGGGATTACTTATCCATTCTACGCTACCACGGCGAACCGTAACCAATACCTTTTTTGTCCACCATACCGTAGGTACTACGAGCCGCCATTTTCATAATATCGTTTCTGTATTAGTACGGCTTACACACACATACGCATCAGCATACAACCTCGACGGATGAATACAAAAATTGTCTTTCGGACGATTTATACAGTGTTTAGTGGTTTAGATGAGATAATTGAAAAATCTTGAGTAAATAACTTTGACAGCAAATGTCATATCATACTTTCATCTATTCTAAATGGACTAAAATTCACAGAGTGCACATATAATCACAAAATTCCTATTCTTTCAGACCGGCTCACTCGAAAGGTTTTCAAAATTTATTCTTTGTAGTTGATTCGTTTTCCCCAAATCGAACCAAATAATCAGATCCTTACTTACACGGTGATGGATTCACTAATAACAAGCCGCACACGCCTCTGGAATCGCACTTTACTACCTATTACTAAGGTCTAGTTTTGAATAAAACTATATAACTGTGTAAATAAAACGTACGGAGCGTTCAAAATAAAGATAAATACTGATACATAAATTACAGTAATAATTTTGCGCCGCATTCTTCATGCAATTTTAGAGTGTAGCAAAATCCTACTTATATTATAAATGCGAAAGTTTGTGAGTGAGTGAGTGTGTTTGTTACTTTATAACGCTGAATCCGCTGGACGGATTTGGATGAAATTTGGAATGTAGATAGCTGAGACATCAGAATAACATATAGGCTACATATTATCACGCTTTAGTGCTTAGGAGCAAAATAAACACACAAAGATTATCATATAGTGGCTATTTGTATAAAAGTGAACGAAAAAACCATTTACCAAAGACCCTCTGTCATCACGTAGCGTTGAGCTATTTACTTTCGTAAATCCATCGAAAACTGAACAACGGTGAATTTTAATGCACCAAACAGGCCGCAATGTGCCGCAAAACTCAAACGATGAAGAACAGTGAAGAAGTTGTTTTTAATTATCGCTGTCATCCGTCACTGTCACAAAAATGGTATATCAACAAAGCAATAAAGGAAAAATCTACAAGTTTAATTAGGTACTCAAAACAGGCAAAAAACATAAGTTCAGTGATAGCTACTTACAATCTGAAAGAGCCAATAAATCCTTACTTTAAAAACTCTGCATCCAGCAGTTTTATCAAAGCTCTTTACAAAGTTGCGGTTGCATCCTGAGATCTTTCAGCCAGAAAAGATGGAACGTCCGTTGAGTGCATTGCTGATTGCTGGGCTAGGGAAGAATAGAATGCACCAGACCTCGAAGAAAAATAAAGATACGATGTTCTGACCAAAAAAATCAGCTGTGCATACTGTGCAAGTGTGAAATACTTTGTAGAGTCCCGAGCGACCATAGGCGCATAACATCAGCCATTGATGGTGTAACATTAGTACCATGATCGCTTTATTTCCATTAAGTAAGTACCTAGGACTGGACACTGGACAGGTGCACTTTTACATAATATCATAGTTGCCTATTCGTTGTTGACAACTCGGATAGGCTTTCCACATACTTCAGACTGACGAGAAGATTGGAGCATGTGAAAATCCCTGAACCGCCTGCGTGGTGGTGTTGCCCACATGAAAGATATGTGAGAAATTGAGCCAGAAGAGGTGTTTTGTGCCAATCTTAAACCATACCGACAACTTCGCGTCGTCATACCTGTCCTGATGCTCCACCGTGCAGCTTATCGGATTTCCTGGAGGCGACCCCAGCGCGACGTGTGTGTGTGACGCTTTCATCACGAAAGAAGAATAAGACCGACGATTCAAAACAGTTGTTTCAGACTATGATATCGTAGATGCTAAGAAGACGCGTTGGGTGTTTCAGAAGAGCAGCTCATAGAAAAAAAACACTATTCAATGTGATAGAAATAATATGTTTAAGTATCTCCTGATATTATCTCATATTTTCTGGTGTCAGAACCCAATTATTATTATGATCATTCTATTTGAAATAGTATGATGCAAAATAAAAAAATAAAATAAAATTCCTTAAAGTTTTTCTCTGTTAAGTAACTTCGTGCCTATAATACAAGTAGGTGACGCTAACTAGCTCTGTTGGAGATCTTTTACAGTTTTATAGAACGACAGAGAGATGTTGATACCTGTGACGTACTGCAGCGAATGCTGATAAATATTCATTCACCAAACAGCGCGAGCAAACGAGATGTACTTGGGTATCAAACTACGCATTAGGGCTCTCTAACATCGGTAGAGGCAGTGTCCACAACGGCCACAAAGGCCACAAAGGCACGAAGACTTGGGGCGAGACAAACTGAACAGAGGCAACCCAGACTGAAAGTTTGCAATAAGGAGTAGCAGATTAGCGGACTCAAAATAATAGGATAGGGCTAAAAAGAAAAGATAATCTTTGAGTGTTTCTTGAAATGTAGGTAACCCGCGTTAAATCAGTTAGACCCCTATAACAGTAGGTATCTTTGCTCCGTTCAGTTTGGAAAAAACAGATAACAACGCGAGGTCCACGGGAGCGAAATCTCGGGCCAACGCTTTGATAGTGCAGGGGGTGTGTTTTAAGTACATCATACCTACTAGGTGGCAAAAAATATGCTAGGTACAATTTGCAACATCACCACGTTTATCCTTTTTCTTTTAGCCACGTGAATGAAGTCGTGGGCACTAGCTATCAACACTAATATTATAAAGAGGAAAAGTTTGTAAGTATGTACGTATGTAGGGGGTAATCTCCAAAACTACTCATCCGATTATAAAAAAATCCTTCACTAATGGGAAGCTACGTTATTTCTGAGTGCTATAGGCTATGTTTTATTGTGATAACGGGAAAAAAACTAAGTTTGCGCGGACGAAGTCGCGGGCAAAAGCTAGTAATTACATATTTTTTCATCTGTAATGGCTTCTGCCTGTCATAACTTTGTCTATGTAAAGTCTTTCGTATTTTGAACGCCTATTATGTAAATATTCTTTGTACGTTCTGACTTGTTTGATCGTTATTTCCTTTGTAAGATAAAGTGGAATTTTATCTGAAAATTGAAGGTAAACACTGAACAATTTAAAAGTCTCTCGCCCTTCAAGTCACAAAATCTTCATCAAAAAACATCATTCTATTAAAATTATGACAGCACTGATTTTGTAGTTAATCTCCGTTGCGTGTTCTAGCCGTTGGTTTTTTTGGTTTCTATTTAGAGAATGTCTAGATATTTTATTTTTAAACTACAAATAAGATTTATTAGCTGCACATAGATTTCTTCCGTGTTTGGTGTGTCCACTTCAATGCTATGAGATATTTTCAGATTGTCTATCGCTGTAAATTTATTTGCTATATCTACAGGGTGCACTCTAAGTCGATAGCGGAACTTTAAGTAGGCTGTCTAATGCACAATACAAACAACTTATACTAGGTGGCGAAAAAAATTGAGCGAAAAAAATATCAGCTGTTCCATACAAAAGGTCGACTCAGTACTGCGCCAAATGTATGAAGCAGCTGATATTTTTTTCGCTCCATTTTTTTCGCCACCTAGTACAAGTTGTTTGTATTGATCAGTAGACAGCCTACTTAAAGTTTGACTATCGACTTAGAGTGCATCCTGTAGATTACCGAAGTGGTCAAGAACTATCTTCTCCGTTTTATAAATATATTCCAGCATTTTTTGTTGTTTACTCAAAGAGTCCTATGAATAAATGCGATGCAATTTAGTTCAACTTGAATCTTTCAAATAAAAAAACAAGTTTTTTTTAATGAAATTGCAAACCGAATGGAACGTCATCCTTGGCCGCGTTTATTCATAGACCGAAACGAATATTTTTCAACTTTTTTCTGAAATTTTCCGACGAACCTATTCTTTATTACTCTTTAGAAAATCAAAAATGGCGATATAAGTTCAAAGACGTTTATTTATCCCAAAAAGCAATTATTATATTCGCATCAAAGAGTCAAATTAAAACAGCTCCATTTAAGAAATGAAAAAACCATTGCTTTGTATAAAAATCACGAGAAAGAATGAATAACAACCCAGACTTTTCTAGAGTAAAACACCGTAAAACACCATAACAGTTTTTCCGTTAAAAGGCATGCTTCCGTTGCACGTTCAACAGTATCAAAACCGTCTGATTCCCTCCACAATTCCAGCGCTCGCGCTCCGAAACGGCCATGTCGCAGAGTCCACCCGGGTTCTACGAGCCAAAGTCCCGGGAACAATACCGGAGCAACACACTACCCAAAGACCTCAAGAGAAACCAGGGGAACAGGTGAGCACTACAGATATACAGGGTGGCACAGGGTTCTACGAGCCAAAGTCCCGGGAACAATACCGGAGCAATACACTACCCAAAGACCTCAAGAGGAACCAGGGGAACAGGTGAGCACTACAGGTATACAGGGTGGCGCGTGCTTCCACGAGGTCAAGACTCGGGAACAATACCGGGGAGCAACACTTCCCAAAGACCTCAAGAAAATATCGCACAGTAATGCTCGAATCTGTAACATTACAGGTTGTAATCTTCGATCAAGGATAAAACTAGATACAACATAGAACTCTGAAATGTGTCTGGAAAAATAGATGCCCAAACTACCTTTGGGAGCTCATTTGCTCGTAGTCTATGCAAATAAAGTAAAACTGTACACTAATGCAATAAAGTTGACATTCGAATATTAGAGGTATGGTCGAAATGATGTTTCGTATTGTTCTATTGCTGATATCATTTTTTTTTGTGGGGACAAGTTTTTATTGTGATTTTATACGTAATGCGGAGTCTATGGGATTTAGTTCGGTGACTGTAATGATCTCGGTTCTCGCCCCTCATTGATGTAATGCTCGACTCTGTGCATTACGGGCGAAATTCTTCAAGTGATGGGAGAAAATCAAGAAAATCTCACTTTTCTTACCGCTTCAACGTCTTCTTCACAGCTCGCCAACGCTGAGCGTCAAGTCGCTCAACATCCACCCTTCGAGCCCCCGTCTCAAGGTGCAGTTTGGCTCGTCGCCGTCCGACATGCACCATGCTTACGAACCGAGAGAGCAGCCTGTGGGAACGATACAGTACTTGGTCGCTGTGCACCGGTGAGGAATTATTTACTTTATGTTTACCAGCACTAGGTATTTTATTCAGTGATTTCAATTGAATTTGATAAAGCTAAAGATAAAATATTCTTTATTGTACACCAATATAAATACAGGCTAGGAAAAAAACTTAACTAAACAAGGTACAATTGGCGGCCTTATTGCTAACAGCAATTTCTTCCAGGCAACCACTGATGGAAAAAAGTGCTATGGTTTGAATGGTTTGAATACATTTTTAAGGCGCGGTGCATATTGAATTAGCCCGCGCGCAAAGAAAAATGCACAAAATCGATTCTTGTATCAAATACACTAAACAAATAGAAAATTTACGCATATTAAAAACTAGAATTAGGTGAGACCTATCTAACACAGCCAGTTTCCTGTTGATATCCATAACAGATTGCAAGATATTTTTGCTGAAAAAAAGTGCGCCGCCTATTTTTTTTTTTTCAGCGAAAATATATTCATAACGTTTATGAGTGTCAACACGAAACTGACTGTTTAGATAGCTCTCACCTAATTCTAGTGTTTGATATGTGAACATTTTCGATTTTTTTAGTGTATTTGATACAGGAATCGATTTGTGCATTTTTCTTTGCGCGCGGGCTATTCACTACGTACAGCGCGAGTGTCAACACGAAACTGACTGTTTAGACAGCTCTCACCTAATTCTAGTGTTTGATATGTGAACATTTTAGATTTGTTTAGTGTATTTGATACAGGAATTTGATAAAGAATTTTGAACTTTGAACTTTAAATCGATTTTCCCCGGTTTGCCCTTCCCCCCTCTCTACAGGGTGCACTCGATTGTGTCGAAAGCGGAACTTTAAGGAGGCTGTCTACTGATCAATACAAGCAAGTTGTACTAGGTGGCAAAAAAAATGGAGCGAAAAAAATATCAGCTGTTCCATACAAAAGGTCGACTCAGTACTGTGCCAAATGTATGAAACAGCTGATAATTTTTTCGCTCCATATTTTTTGCCACCTAGTAAAAGTTGTTTGTATTGATCAGTAGACAGCCTATTTAAAGTTCCGCTATCGAATTAGAGTGCACCCTGTAGATCTGGGGCTGCCTAACACTAACCTTTCTATAATAACTAGTGGTTCGCCCCGAACTTTGAACTCACGACCCCATATCTCAGCAACCCCTCGACCGATTTGGCTCATGTTTGAACTTAAAAATACTCTTAACCTTATTTACCTGCCTACCAAATTTCGTGGCGATCCGACTAAATTTACTCAAGTTATCGTCGAACGAACATTCATACATACATACATACAAACGCCGGATTGTTCCAGTAGACTCGGAGAACTTCGCTCGCTTCGCTCGCTCGTTCAACTAATTCCTAAAACCGCCCCGTCTCCTTGCAGCAAGCAGTGCCGCCTCGACGCCCACTTCCTGCCGGGCGGTCGCAGCCGCCCCGCGCTCTTCGGCAACCCCTTGCTGGTGCCGCTGCGCGCGCGCATGTCGGGACGGGAGCTCTACGCGCGCGTGTGGACACAGCTCAGCAGACTGCTGTCCGCCAGACCGGAGCACCGGCCGCAACACAACCACGCTACAGACTGGTATGTACTTCGATCAAGGATTGTTGGCAACCGACACCGCCTCTTTTCTCTTTGGCTTTAATTTAAATTTGAAATATTGGTAAAATTCTAGTGTTCCAAACAATTGTAAATAATTCAGTCAGTAAACGAGGATCACCAGAGCTGGGGCTTATCATTTTTGGTCGTCTTTTTCATTGGTGTCAGAAGTAATTTGAAGATGCAAACATGCCCATAATAACCAGAGCTCAGTCAAAAACCCAGCAACAAAACGAGTTAATAGTGAACCCAGTGCCAGTGCCTATTATCGAGGGTAGTGCTCCTATACCCAGTGACGGTGCCTCTATTTCCGGTGCCCTTGCACCCGGTGCCCATGCACCAGCATCGTCCAGCACACCTCAACTTATCGCTGCACACAGTTCGCCGCTCGTTCCTCATGACTCAGTACCGAAGTCGCTAGACCGCACCCTTGTGCTATCACGTTCTACAAGCGAAGGTACCGCAGCGAAGACACGCACTAAATCCAGCGTGCGCTCCACCAATACTGTGAAGGCGCAACAGCTTGCCACAAGATTGGAACATGCTAGGCGTGTGGCCCAAATCGACGAGGAGATCGAAGCTGACCGCGCCGCAGATCGCGCCCAGCGCGCCGCACGTGAAAAAGCACTAGCGGATCTCGAGCTGCAGGCAGAACTAGCTGCCATTGCCAGCACTGCCTCCCGCAGCAGCTGCAGAGGAGATTACGTGGAAAAATGGTTAGTTGACTCACATAAAAGTATTATAGATTCAGAACACATTAATCCAGTGCAGACCCTTTGCAGGGAAACAAACCACGGCGCGGCCTATGGCCACGCCCATTTACTACCCGCTTCGCCAACACGTCGGTCGTTGCGCGATGCCGCGTTTGAGGCCGGAGCTGCTTCCCGGTGCCCAATGCCCGGGCCTAAGCCTGCCGCAGCTCAAGCATTCGCCCAGCCGCACTCTACAGCTCTCCCGTGCGGCGGCGGGCGCCTTTGTGAGAATGCTACGGACCTAAACACCACTTCACATTTACCTATGTTAGGCACACACCACTGTAGTGATGACTATTGTAATTTGAACAAAAATAAAACTAGCAATGAAGGTACACAAGACAATATAACTTTATTGGCGAACGCGATTGCAGACCTTGGCAAGAAGAAGATACGGGTGAGTGATATCCCTAAATTCACAGGCCGCGCGTTGGACTGGCTTCCTTTCAAGAGGGCCTTTGAGCAGTCCAAGGCTAGTTTTTCTCCGTGTGACAACATCAGCAGGCTTACTGCTGCTCTCCACGGCCCCGCGCACGAAGCCGTCACCGTACTCCTCGCCTCTGCCGACAATCCGGAGCAAGTAATGGCTGCACTGGAAACCAGGTTCGCCCAGCCTGAGCACATAGTCCTCCAGCAGCTAGCTCTCGTCCGAGGTCTTCCAAGGCTCAACACGTACGACGCCCCACGGGACCTCACTGTCTTCGCATGCCGAATCCGGAACTGTGTTGAGGTGATACGATTCCTCCATCAGCCCGAGTACCTCGCAGCTCCCGAACTGGTAAATACAGTCATCGGAAAACTGACTCCTCTCCTCAGAGCTAGGTGGGCTGACTTTGCAATGGCAAGAGTTGGCTCTGGCTTGTTCAAACTAGAGATTCTAGCGGCTTTTCTAGAGAACGAAGCTGATTTACAAATTAAATTTGGTTTTATTTCGCCAGAGTCGACAACTGTCAAAAGTCAACCTGTCAAGCCCGTCAAAGACAAAATATATTCTATTTCAGTCGACGAGGAACCAAAAAGTTCGCATACCTGTTTGTATTGCAACACAGATAAACACAACGTCAGCGATTGCCGTGAGTTCAAATCTCTTTCGTTGGACGAGCGCTGGCAATGGGTGCTAACAAACAAGGTTTGTCGAAAATGTTTGAGGAAAGGATCTCACCAATATAGTGGCTGCAGGAAAAGGTGCTCAGTAGAAGGCTGCACGGCCAAGAATCGGCACCATACACTTCTACACAGGTCTCAATCGGCTACAACAGCTCATGTGGAAGTACAGTCGAGCCCGTCAACCTCTTCAAGTTTCGAGGTACAGTCTACAATACAAATTCCCTGCACTAGTAACGACTCTGCTACCTTTAAAGATAAAGAGCCATCAGCAATCGTAGCTCATAGCATTTCGCCTCCCAAATTATCGAGTCTCAAGCCACTTCTCAAAGTGATAGCGGTCACCATTACCGGGCCTTTTAGTAGCATAGACACGTATGCCCTTCTCGACGATGGAAGCTCGGTAACCCTTTTAGACCAGTCAGTGGCGGACTTAGTGGGGGCCAAGGGCTCTACAAGTAAATTAAACATTGATTGTATTGGCGGTTTAACTAGACAATGTGAGGTAAGTTATGTTGACATTCAAGTAAAGGGCCGCCATAGTGCGGACACTTTCAACATTAGTGCGCGATCCATTTCAAATCTAGGTATAGCTAGTCAGTCGGCGCATTTAGATGATATTGTCCAGTATCGATATTTGTCAGACCTGGTGGACGAACTCTGTTACTACGATGCTAAGCCCATGTTGCTGATAGGCACTGATAACTGGCAGGTGACGCTCCCCAAAGCCGTCCGCCGTGGGTCTCGTTGCCAGCCGGCAGCCGCCCACACACCCTTGGGATGGGTCTTGTTCGGCTACATATCGTATAGACCTAATGTAGAGGCATCCGTCAATCACGTCTCCATGGCTGGCGATGATGAATCTTCGCTAGATGTTCTTGTCAAAGATTACTTTAAATTGGATTCTATCGGAATAACGAAGGTGGATCACCGTAGTGCCACTGACGAACGTGCTTTACAGATCCTAGAAGATACAACCAAGCTTTTAGATTCGGGTAGATTCGAAACCGGGCTATTATGGCGAGATAATATTTCTTTTGTTCCTGAGAGCCGTGAGCTAGCTTCAGCCCGCTTTACTAGTCTCGAGCGCAAGATGGCTAAAGATAGCTCTTATGCAGACGCTTACAGACAAAACATACAAGGTATGATTAGTAAGAGCTATGCCGAGTTATGTGAAGGACCACCTTCAGGCCCTATGCCGTGGTACCTTCCTCATTTTGGAGTCGTACATCCACAGAAAAAGAAACTGCGTGTAGTCCATGACGCGGCAGCGAAGTGTGCTGGAGTGAGCCTCAACTCACTTCTTTTAACCGGTCCTGACCTACTTCAGCCATTGCTTTCTATAGCTATGAGATTTAGAGAACGTTTAGTTGCTCTATCAGGAGACATCAGAGAAATGTTTCCCCAAATCAAGATTAGACCTGAGGATAGAGATTCTCAGCGCTTCTTGTGGAGAGATAACCCAGACCTACCACTGCAAGAATATCGTATGTCCTCAATGATTTTTGGAGCAGTATCCAGTCCATGTACCGCACTATGGGTTAAGAACAAGAATGCCGGTCAATTTCTTCAAGAATACCCTGATGCTGTTCGATCCATCATTGAGGACCATTACATGGACGATTTCTTGGGCAGCTTTGACAGTAATGAAGAGGCGGCTAAGCGAGCCTCTGAGATATTAATGATTCACAAAGCGGGTTTTTTCGAAATGAGGTCTTGGGTTTCTAATCGCAAAGAGGCGTTGGCCTCGATTCCCTCAGATCTACGAGCAACTGATGTGTCCGAAGTGAGTTTAGGCCCAACCTCCCCTTCGCAAGTTCGTGTGCTAGGTATTACTTGGAGCATAAATGACGACAAACTCTACTTTATAAAGTGTTTACCAAAGCTTCCCACAAAGTTTTCTAAGCGCTCCGTTCTATCTTTATTGATGTCAATTTATGACCCTTTAGGGTTCTTAACCCCTATCATAATGAAGGGCCGTGTGCTATTCCAGAAAACATGGAATCTAGGAATTGATTGGGATAAGAGTTTACCTGACACTGCGATACAGAACTGGAAAAGTTGGTTTCTCGAAATTCAAAATTTAGCTAACAGCTCTATTCCTAGATGTTATTTGGATAGCACCAGTCCCATTAAGGATGTTCAATTACATTTATTTGCGGACGCTAGTGAGCGAGCTTACGCTTGTGTTGCCTTTTGGCGTTTTACTTATGAAGACGGCAGCGTAAGCTTGTCTCTCATTGGGGGAAAGGGTCGCCTAGCGCCCCTTAAACCTGTATCAATCCCTAGATTGGAATTACAAGCGGGCCTTATCGCCGCTCGTTATAGCGTCTATATTACAGACGCACATACACGAAAACCTAATGCTACCTTTTATTGGACTGACTCCCTTACAGTCTTAAAATGGCTCCGTAGCGACGCCTGCATGTTTAAAGCTTTCGTTTCGTTTCGTGTTGGAGAGATTGTTGAAACTACTAATGTTCGCGATTGGAGATATGTTCCTACAGCTCTAAATATCGCCGACGACGCTACTCGGGACAACGGGGAGTTTTCATTGTGTTCACGTTGGTTTACTGGCCCAGCCTTTCTTCTGCTACCTGAAAACCAGTGGCCCAGTGAACCAAAATGCAATGTTCCTCCGGTCACGGAAGAAATAAAAAAACTTTCTGATGCGACTGGAGCTTTAGTCGGTTATACGACGCAACTGCCAACCCTGCCGCCGGTTGTCGCCAACCATCAGCGGTTTAGCAGCTGGTTGCGCC
This sequence comes from Zelleria hepariella, assembly GCA_949319315.1. NCBI lineage: Eukaryota > Metazoa > Arthropoda > Insecta > Lepidoptera > Yponomeutidae > Zelleria > Zelleria hepariella. Next base: position 795,295 of record OX439396.1, read on the forward strand.
TTCTCAGGGCAACCGCTCGCGTGCATCAATCGGCTTACGTTTTTCGATCTCTGTTATTGCGAAATTCTAAAATATCTGATTCTTCGCGCGATCATTCCAACTTACCTTTGCTTAATGTTACAGATCTCAACGTTGCCGAGATCCATTTATTCAGACAGTCACAACTAGATTCATTCCCTGATGAACTCATTCGTGTTCAAGCAGCACGCCCCGTCTCGAACGATAGTAGACTTAAGAACATTTCACTTTTGTATGGAGAGGATAGGCTTATTCGGCTATCCGGACGCACCGCTGCTACGACGGCTATTGATTCTCACCCGATTGTGCTTGATGGCAAACACCCTATTACCAGACTGTTAATAAGCTCATACCACGTCAAGTTTGCGCATGGGAACCACGAGCTGGTGGTGAACGAGTTGCGCCAAAGGTACTTTATTCTTAGCCTGAGACCAGCTGTGCGAAGAATATCTCAGAGATGCCAAGTCTGCAAGAACCGTAAAACCAAGCCTGTAACTCCACCGACTGGAGATTTGCCAGAGGCTAGATTGGCGCATCACGAGCGTCCCTTCACCCACGTTGGTATAGACTACTTTGGGCCTTTAAACGTTTCCATATGCAGGCGGACTGCGAAGAGGTGGATTGCCCTTTTCACCTGCATGACGATTCGAGCAATTCACATTGAGATCGTTGATAATCTCACATCGGACTCTGCCTTGATGGCTTTACGGCGTTTCATAGCAAGAAGAGGCTGCCCATCCCACATTTACTCTGACAATGGAACATCTTTCGTTGGCACAGTCAAGATTCTTCCAGAACTTTTCAACTTCTGCGCGAATGAAAAGATCGTGTGGCACTTCACGCCGCCGTCCGCGCCCTTTATGGGTGGATGCTGGGAGCGTATGGTACGATCCGTCAAGAACGCTCTTTCAGTAACACTCAAAGACCGAACACTAAAAGAGGAGGTCCTACACACCCTCCTTCTAGAGGCCGAGTGCGTCGTTAACTCTAGACCACTCACGCATGTACCAGTCGACGAGGACTCGGACCACGCAATTACTCCTTTTTCCTTCCTCATTGGGAGCTCCAGCGGTGGCCCTCAGACGAAACTCTTTGATGACGCAGACTTGTATAAACGTGCACATTGGAGAAAGGCGCAGATGCTTGCCGATCACTTCTGGCAGCGTTTTGTTAAGGAGTACCTGCCGCAGCTCGTCCCACGCAAAGAGATACCGAAATCAAGGCAGCTGAAAACTGGCGACCTGGTGTTTATAGCGGATGGAACTCTGCCTAGAAGCAGTTGGCCTCGTGGCCGAATAGCTGCGACCTATCCGGGCAAGGATGGGATTGTCAGGGTCGTAGATGTCGCTACGACGGGAGGAGGTGTGCTGCGACGTCCGTCGCGCAAGGTGGCGTTGCTGGTTGCCGGCCAATAGGTATTTGGTGCATCACACCGTCGGGGGCCATGTTGGCAACCGACACCGCCTCTTTTCTCTTTGGCTTTAATTTAAATTTGAAATATTGGTAAAATTCTAGTGTTCCAAACAATTGTAAATAATTCAGTCAGTAAACGAGGATCACCAGAGCTGGGTTTCATTTTTGGTCGTCTTTTTCAAGGATAAAACTAGATACAACATAGAACTCTGAAATGTGTCTGGAAAAATAGATGTCCAAATTGCCTTTGGGAGCTTATTTGCTCGTAGTCTATGCAATTAAAGTAAAACTGTACACTAATGCAATAAGGTTGACATTCGAAAATTAGACGTATGGTCGAAATGATGTTTTGTATTGTTGTATTGCTGATATCATTTGTTTCTGTGGGGACAAGTTTTTATTGTGATTTTATACGTAATGCGGATTCTATGGGATTTAGTTCGGTGGGTATGTATCGTTTACTGTCCTGACGTATCTTACATCTGAGGTCTATCGCAATGATTTTCACTAAAAACACAACGTCACGATATTGTATCCCGCTATTGGGTAGCGGCATCTCGCGTTATGCAGTGAAATAAAGCAAAATGGCGCTAGCTTTAAGATCTTATTTAAGATCTTATACACTTATGGTTGCAATAAAGTATTGAGTATTGAGCTTATAGTGATAGTTACGTTGTGCTTCCCTAGCTCGCAGCAAAGAACAGCGCTGTAAAAAACTAAAACAGTTTTGTAAAAACTTACGATGCACGGACGATTGCTCGCAACGCGCGATGGATTCAAACATAACCTTTAGGTGCAAAAGGACCACTTCCCAAAAGGACCACTTCCCAAAAGGTCCACATCCCAAAATGTCCACTTCCCAAAAAGGTCCTCTTCAAAAATATGTCTATTAAAAAGAAAAACCAACCATGAAGTTTTTACTAAAAATGTTTGTATGATTCATGCAAATACGTATATTTCTAAAAAAGAGCTACTAATTTGTTTCAATATCAGATTTAATGATTTGATTGAATGAGTTTGGTTAGGTTTCATTTCATTAAATTTCATTTACTCAAAAAAGCTCGTAATGTGGTCATTAATTCGACAACCTTCTTTGAGCAAAGGAGGACTTGCGGGCTACTTTGATTAGGCGCCAGAAAAGTTGTATGGAATTTCATTAATGTCGTGTTTTGCGGCCAGAAAAACTGTATGAAAATCCATTAATGTCGAGTTTTGCTTCAAAAATAGAACTCAAAAGTCAGGCACAAAAAGTATTTATTTAGAATTTGGCTGTTTGGGTGCTGGCAGTCTACAAATTGCATTAAAAAAAAGCGCGGCCATATGGTTTTCGCCGCTTCGCGCGTTGTTCGAAGTGATTTTTTCTGTGCGTGCTGTTTTTGTTCTGTCCGCGCTATAAAGGCCTCGACCTTCGGTCTCGGCCTTCATTCCAGCTTGTCCATCAAGGGCTGCAATGCTGACCACGCTACGAAGGCCTTGAGCTGCGCTACGCTGCGCTCTGTCGGCCATCAAAAGCGCGCCAGAAACGCACCCATTAAAGACCGCGGCAGTAATGTACTATTTCATTTCATATCAATAAAAAACTTCTACTGAAGACTTGGCTGTATGGGCATAGTTGCCTTTGCCTACCAGAATGGGTGAAGAAAAAAAAACTCTGCTTATATTCTACGGTTGGCGCCATTTTGATTTTTCAGAAATATTCTTTGCTTTAGTTGATTGTTGCACAAAATGAGTAATTTCAACCCTAGTTTCTTTTAATTAACACCACCGGAACTCAGTATAATTGCACAAAATGCTTCGGAGAACATTTTACCGGAAAAGTAAAAAATGTTAAGTTGGTTGAGTTTATTGTGTTTTTATTATTTTATTAAATTGCTTCATTTTTTCGCAACTGTATTAAAAATAGTCGTTCAGTACACGTGCGGAACCGTCATTGCAACTTGTTCCGACTGTCAACCCTCGCCTTCGGCTGCGCCTTGGCTCGGGTAGCCATTTGTCGGAACTCTTTGCAATGACAGCCTTTCCACACTTGTAATGAAATATACAATTTTTTTCTCGTGCAGTGACGACAGCCTCGGCTATCAGTTTCCCTTCACGCTGCGCCTGGTGGGCTCAGGCGGTGCTTGGTGCGCGCTCTGTCCATGGAGCAGCCTGTGTCGGGGCTGCGCCCTACCCACCGGACACACACCTCTCGTGTACAACCTGCGGGCTAACGGTAACTAACTAAGGCCTTTGCGTCTACGTAATGAGATGATTTATACAACGTCCAGTGGCACCTTCACTCACACTAGATAGGTGAAGATACCACTCGGCGCTGCAGTGCCTGGGACATTGTTTTAGATGGAGTAGGCTTGCCCAGCACCTATACCATCCTGACAGCTTAGTCGACCAAGCCCACAGGAAAGACAGGTCAATACGTGTGGAGCCAACTGAGCCGCGGGTTTCCTCACGATGTTTTCCTTCACCGTTAGCGAGTGGTATTGCTACTACAAATTCACAAATGTACGTAACTTTGAAATTAAACAAAGTCATAGATACAAATTGAAAAGCGGTGGTGGTCTAGTGGGTAGAACAGTGGACTCTGAAGTAAGAGGTACCCGGTTCGATTCCCAGTGCGGGCTAACGGTAATACACACTATAATCCGTGCGGGATCAAAACGGGATAATACCTTTCGGAACTGAACCGAAAATGACAGTACTCGAGTAGCGTCAGTAAAAAATTGGTTAGTTCTACGTTCTATCATAGGGTTATGAAATTGAAAATACACAAAAATGTTTAATGGTTGTAATCTAAAAGGATTAAATGTAATTGCATTAATTGAATAAAACGTGATAAAACTCGAGCAGACACCCACGCGCACAGAAAACACAAGCAAGTTTCGACGCGAGTTTGCCATAGACAACTAGAGTTTGCCGAAATGCTGACGCTACTGCTGACAGGCGGATCGCGAGCGTCTCAGTTCCGAAAGGTATTGTCCCATTCTGATCCCGCACGGATTATACACTACACACCGGACACACACCTCTCGTGTACAACCTGCGGGCTAACTGTGAACTTATCATCAGTCCATCTCTGCTCACTGCGAGCCTTTTAAGCCCGGTTTACATTATGCCAGCGCTGGAATGCTGTAATGCTACTGGAATAATGTAAACCGGTACTTGAATGCACTGGACAAATTCCATTAAATTCATTAAACCGGGCATCAGCCCCTGCCTTATGTCAAATATAGTTGCTGCAAGTCTATCTCACTATGCGGTAGAGCAAGATCTCATACGCTGCTCCCCCCACATGCGCTAACCTGCCACTCTCTATCGCAGGAAGCACCCCTCAACCGCAGAAGCGGCCGAGCGTCCATAGCACGACGCAACTACCGCCGGGAGCACTCGACACTGACTCACCAGTCGCGCGAGCCAAGCTGCACCGACAGAACAGTGCCAGAGCCAGTGTGGATACCAACGTGAGTGTTCTATACCCCGCCCCGTCGGTGGACGCTCCCCTCAACCCCGAGCGTCCACAGCACGACGCAACTACCGCCGGGAGCACTCGACACTGACTCACCAGTCGCGCGAGCCAAGCTGCACCGACAGAACAGTGCCAGAGCCAGTGTGGATACCAACGTGAGTGTTCTATACCCCGCCCCGTCGGTGGACGCTCCCCTCAACCCCGAGCGTCCACAGCACGACGCAACTACCGCCGGGAGCACTCGACACTGACTCACCAGTCGCGCGAGCCAAGCTGCACCGACAGAACAGTGCCAGAGCCAGTGTGGATACCAACGTGAGTGTTCTATACCCCCAGCCCCGGATCTTGGAGGGGGGCAAACCGGGGCACCCGCCCCGGGCGGCAGTTTCAGGGGGCGCCAAAATCAGCCTAGGATCTAGGGGGTGCGAAGTCAAAGAGCGGCAAATTCAAGCCATCATCTAGTGATAAGCATGTTTTCGAACTTTCAGACAGTGATAGCACTGGTCAATAGTCAAGACAGGGAGATTTGGTCTGAAAAGGGGAGCAGTAGCGGATTTAGGACCTCAAATTCTGAGGAGGGGCGCCAATGTCAAGATTTTGACCCCCCTTGGATAAATCCTAGATCCCGGGCTGTATACCCCACCCCGTCGGTGGAAGCACCCCTCAACCCCGAGCCAAGTTGCACCGACAGAACAGTGCCAGAGCCAGTGTGCATACCAACGTGAGTGTTCTATACCCCGCCCCGTCGGTGGGAGCACCTCTCAAGCCCGAGCGTCCATAGCACGACTCTAATACAGCCGGGAGCACTCGACACTGACTCACCAGTCGCGCGAGCCAAACTGGGGGGATACCCTTGACGCTATTGCGATCAAATTGAATTCGCATAGTAATGTTTTGATTTTAAATACTTTGTAATGTTTATTCAAAGGTAAAGCTGTTTTATTCAATAAAAACACAAAATGCGTAAAAAATTAAATTTTGGAAATATACAAACGCCGGATTGTTCAAGTCTTCGATCAAGGATAAAACTAGATACAACATAGAACTCTGAAATGTGTCTGGAAAAATAGATGCCCAAACTGCCTTTGGGAGCTTATTTGCTCGTAGTCTATGCAATTAAAGTAAAACTGTACACTAATGCAATAAGGTTGACATTCGAATATTAGACGTATGGTCGAAATGATGTTTCGTTTTGTTTTATTGCTGATATCATTTGTTTCTGTGGGGACAAGTTTTTATTGTGATTTTATACGTAATGCGGATTCTATGGGATTTAGTTCGGTGGTTCAAGTAGACTCGGAGAACTTCGCTCGCTCGTTCAATTATAAAATACTTAGAAAACATGCAAGAGCTGACACAGTCATAATGTAATCACTTTGAGAGTAAGCTCAATGTTTGTTAAGTAGGCCGATTGCAAAGTAGTGAAACAGAGAAGTAGGTATGATGAGAAGTTGGCCATTTAAGAAGTAGACCCCTGGCGCCCGAAGGGTAATGATTACACCCTGTATTAAAAATTCCCAGAGCGATGTCCCACCGCCGGCCGAGTTGTCCCGGCTGGACTTCCACGAGCTACGGCAGTTGTGGGCGCGCGCCCCGCGCGCTGCAGCCCCGGGGGGCGCGGGGGGCGCGGGGGGCGCGGGGGGCGCAGCCCTACCGCCCGTCATGTTGGCCATCGACTGGGACCCCACGGCGCTGCATCTACGGTACCAGGCTACCAGGGAGAAGGTACGGAGAATGACAGATGAATAGAGGAAAGAACCAAATTAAAAAAACGAATGAACTATAGAACAAAAGAATGAACTAAGGAACAAAAGAACGAAATAATGAACTAAAATACGAAAGATGAACTAAGGAACGAAAGAATGAACTAAAGAACGGTAGAATGAACTAAAGAGCGAAAGAATTTAACGAAAAAATGGACGCGTGAACTAAATAACGAATTAATTAACTAAAGAACGCAGGAATAAACTAAAGAACGAAATAATGAATAAATTCCTTCTACACATCAACACAAACTTTGTGTTACACTGTATGTAGCACGATCACACGACAGCACGTCGACCCTTACACGCTAGCACTCTACTCGGTTACGTTACGGGCGACTTTACAACAAAATTGTACACTCTGACGTGCTTTCGTGTGTACATATCTTCGAGTTCGAAGATGGATCCCACCTTTTTGCCAGTTATTTCCATCCCAACTAGACAAAAGACTATCCTGTCACAGAATCAAAGTATTTGTAATAAACATTGCGAAAGGTTCTAAACTAGCACGGAGAAGTGTGAAAAGCTCAAAAAGTACCTTTTTCTTGCCCAGAAAACACCAGGATAATCTTTCGGCTTCTTCATCTGTTCGTTGTTCTTTTCTTATCTTTGTAAAAGAGTAACGAACGAGGTGTGTAAATTTTAATATGGTCCGTTATGGTACTAAGCCGAAATAAAAGTTAAATAGTAGTAACTTCTTTCTCTCCACCAGGCGTGCATAGAGCACGAGTCGGTCCGGGAGTGCGCCCTCGAGGCAGCCCGCCCCATCGACCTGGACCACTGCTTTAAGGCTTTCACCTCCTCCGAGACACTGGAGGAGCCCTACCACTGCTCCGGCTGTCGCGGGGCGCAGCCCGCCACCAAGAAACTGCAGATGTGGCGCCTGCCGCCCATACTGGTGAGTCTATGACCGTACTGGTGAGTCTATGACCATACTGGTGAGACACTGGAGGAGCCCTACCACTGCTCCGGATGTCGCGGGGCTCAACCCGCCACCAAGAAACTGCAGATGTGGCGCCTGTCGCCCATACTGGTGAGTCTATGACCGTACTGGTGAGTCTATGACCATACTGGTGAGTCTATGACCATACTGGTGAGTCTATGACCGTACTGGTGAGTCTATGACCATACTGGTGAGTCTATGACCATTCTGGTGAGTCTATGACCATACTGGTGAGTCTATGACCGTACTGGTGAGTCTATGACCATACTGGTGAGTCACTCATCATTCCCAGCCCACATTTGCCTACTGTTCTTCTTCTAGCTGCATTCACCGAACCCAAGTGCAAATCTAAGACAATATTATTGTCATTTATAATTTAACCTCAGCTTTTCTCCCTCACAGATAGTCCACCTGAAACGCTTCCAGTACGTAAACAACAAGTGGATCAAGTCACAGAAGGTGGTCAACTTTCCCTTCCAAGATTTCGACCCCACGCCCTACCTGGCGTCCGTGCCGCAGGAAACTATACTCAGGCACCACGAGCTAAAGCACATGTTCAAACGACGCGCCTCCAAGTATGAGGAGATCAGCGATATAAGCGAGAGCGAGAGCGAAGAGGAGGCGCCCAGTGAACAAAACAAACGGTCTAGTAGGTAAGCGTACAAAATTGTATGTATTTTTTTAACAAGCAAGCGAAGCGAGAGAAGTTCTCCGAGTCTACTGGAACAATCCGGCGCTTGTATGTATGTATGTATGTTCGTTCGACGATAACTTGAGTAAAGGTCGGATCGTCAGCATGCATAATCTTTGCTTTAGCATGCAGAATTTGGGAAATAATAAAATTGCCGATTACGGCAAAAAAAACCATAAAATCTAAAGCTAGCTTCTTAACTACTTTTTTAACCCCCGAACCAAAAAGAGGTATGTTTTAAGTTTGGCCGCTATGTGTATGTGTCTTTCTGTATGTCTGTCTGTGTCACCGTAGCTCTTAAACGGATGAACTGAATTGGATGCGGTTTTTTTTGTTGCTGTTTATGATATATTAAGTGTGGTCGATAGCAACGTGGCGGGAAATTCAAAATTAGCTAAACTGAGCAATTTTTGTTCAGTGATTTTTCGTTCACGGCAATAAAACAGTTTTTTTTTTTTTTCGTTATTGTAAACAACAGAACAACAATAATTCAGCCTATTATGTGTTCTGGTCTACGAAGCAGTGGCACTGCCCAAAAAACTTTTAGACCAGAACACAAAATGTAAAAAACTGCGAAAATTTTGAATTTCCCGCCAGGCTGCTATCTTCCAGTGTCGGGGGGATTTTAAATTGTAAATTTTGTAATTATCACACAACGTATTTCACTTTCAGCGTGTCCAACATAAAGAAACTCGACCGCAAGCGGCGGGAGAGCGCCGAAGTTCTCCGGACCAGACAGCGACTAGAGTCGACCAGTCTAGTGACCACACCGGTCATGGACGATAACTTGATAGACTACCACCAACACCGCCTGTCTAGTGACCAGGACCCCTTCGACCTCAAGTATAGGCTCTATGCCGTTGTGGTAAGTACTAGGGAGCTAGTGATAGTGTAGACCAGGGCGGCTCAACCTTTTTAACAGACGGGCTAAACTGTTGATTCAGACGTTCACGATGGGCCACTGACAATACCTACTTCAGTTACTCTCAGGACATGCGAAATGATGCGAATTTAAAAACCTACTTGCGTGGGCCATTTAAAATTCTTTCGCCAGGTAAGGTAAGTTTTCAATCTATAGCGATCTTTCAATTGTATCGGGATCATAATGGTTATTTCGACTTTAGAATGGAATCAAAATCGCTAACAGAACGAATGAGTCAAAACGCCATACAAATTGAATGATATTGAGTCAACGATTTTGCTATTTTCTTAACTCAATATCCTTAAAAATTTAGTCGTAATCCCTGCCCCTATCTCAATGGCAGTTTTTGCTGAATTAATGTAGTGAGAAGTTCGTAAGCCCCCTTCAAACGTCAAATTAAAAGGGATCGCGATAGATTTCCAAATTAAACAATTAAGCCCCGGGTTTTAATTAGCGGTTAGGCGAATTTCATCCCTATTTCTTTCCTCCTACAGTCGCACTCCGGCCAGCTGAGCGGCGGTCACTACGTGGCTTACGCTCGCAACCCTTCAGGCGCGTGGCTCTGCTACAACGACTCAATGTGTCGTGAACTGACCCCTCCACCACCCATAGACCCGGCCTCCGCCTATCTGCTGTTCTATGAGAGACAGGTAACTTACTGACTCTGCTACAACGACTCAATGTGTCGGGAACTGACCCCTCCACCCATAGACCCGGCCTCCGCCTATCTGCTGTTCTATGAGAGACAGGTAACTTACTGACTCTGCTACAACGACTCAATGTGTCGGGAACTGTCCCTTCCACAAAACCCCCCGCAAAACAACTCCTAAACACTAACACATCAGGTTAGGACAAACAATATAATTAATCAAAATATCGTTTTAAATGTAGCAGAATCAGAATCAATTTGTTTTATTCAATATTCCATAAATAAATTATTTACATTGAACGTCAAAATATTATCTAAAGTAAAAAAAAGGTATATAAATCAGATACTTATTACTATCTAATACTAAGTATCTAGCTACTTTTTTTTCTCCAGCTTCACTAGCTCTGATCGTTCTTGGAGAAGAAGCACATTTGACTAACTTGTTATCTCGTCTAATATGGCAGCAGTATGCTTAGCATGGTCGTTTTGACACTCTCTCGAACTCGAGTGACAGACGTGCCATGTCTTTTGTGCGAGCATGGCAGGCGGGATTTGAGATCGCAATAGATTAGGGTCATGTCGAGCAAAAAGTAGTTATTGCCATTTTAATAAAAATGTTGTATTTTTGTCTCCATCGCCATTTGGCGTAAAGCCAACTCGAGACCGACCGACAAGTTGACAGTTTTGCATAGAGAAGGGCCTATCTCGGGCTTATCATGCTGCCCGTACTGAACTCCCCTCTCTCTCCACAGGGTCTCGACACAGAAGCTTACCTGCCTGACATCACCGGTAAGGAGCCAGCCAGCCACGCTGACGCGATCGACCCGGACGACTCAGACCTTAAGAAGATGTGCTCCATCGCCTAGGGAACACACCTTGTGAGACAGCAGGGAACTAGTCTTGTGAGACTGTAGGGAACCCACCTTGTGAGACAGCAGGAAACTAGTTTTATGAGAGAGCAGGGAACTAGTGTTGTGAGACTGTAGGAAACCACCCTTGTGAGACAGTATGGAACTAGGTTTGTGAGATAGCAGGGAACTATTCTTGTGAAACAGCAGGGAACTAGGCTTGTGAAACAGCAGGGAACTAGGCTTGTGAAACAGCAGGGAACTAGGCTTGTGAAACAGCAGGGAACTAGGCTTGTGAAACAGCAGGGAACTAGGCTTGTGAAACAGCAGGGAACTAGGCTTGTGAAACAGCAGGGAACTAGGCTTGTGAGACTGTAGGGAACCAAACTTGTGAGACAGCAGGCAACTAGGCTTGTGAGACAGCAGGGAACTAGTATTGTGAGACTCTAGGGAACCAAACTTGTGAGACAGCTGGGAACAAGGCTTGTGAGACAGCAGGGAACTAGTGTTGTGAGACTGTAGGGACCCAGCTTGTGAGTCAGCAAGGAACTAGGCTTGTGAGACAGCAGGGAACTAGGCTTGCTATTGTCTGGTTTGGCCTTGTGTGATTCTAGGAACCTGGCCTCTAGGGAACTCGCTTTGTGGGAATCTAGGGAATTGGCCTTGTAGGGTTCTGGGCAAGTAGATTTGTTGGCCGATTGTGGAAAGATCTGGCCTTGTGAGTCTAGGGAACTGAACTTGTAGGACTAACTGGTCTTTTGGGACGGTTTGGGTTTTGGGCAGCTACCCTTGAAACTTGGCTTTGTGAGGCTATAGTCAGAATGCAGCCATACCGAGCTAGGTAAGGTTTGTTGGTCAATAAATATACAAACCTAGTAGGAGTCTGGACGAAAGCCTTATGGGACTGTATGCTTCTGGGCTTATGGGACTCGAGGCCACTAGTTTCGTGATGAGGAAGCAACTAGCCTTGTAGAACACTAGCAAATTGTTCCTAAAGTTTATAACCTGCAAAGTAATTTCGCAGTCAAATGTAATGATACAACTGCTAGCCACTTTGCTATATTATACTCGATCGAGTATAGATAGCAGAAAGGAAAATTAAGTAGGCTACAGTTTATACCAATAATTAATCGGTGAAATGAATTGTTATTAAAATTAATTATTTTGTTAATTGTGTTCAAGGGTTTTGTTGAACTGTTAGATTTGTTATTTAAATATTGATGTTACTTTGCATTCCTTGTGTTTACAAATGCTTTTGAAAAATAAAAACGTACCAAAATTTGTTGTAATCAAAGTCTGATGGGGTAGTATTGACTTCGGGGAAGGAAAAAATATGTCCTTTTTTTGCCTAAATGAATATTATGATAAACCAGTGAGAATTGGTGGTAACGTGTCGCTTTTTTCTCCATAAAGACCCTTCGCTCATTAATCTAGCTAGGCTGGGCTAACGTACGGTGTCTTCAATACTGTAGTTACGCAATGGGGGAAGGGCTTTAGGTAGTTAATATTACTCTATCTGGCTACCTTTAAAATGTAATATAGCAAATAAGTAAAAAGGAAAGCGATGTATATTGTGGTCCTGTTCTGTTGCTCCTAGTGGTGAAGGATAGCGATAGTCATTGGAGTAACGTAATAGGAAGGTCTGTTAGAAAAAATACCTTTGTATTCGAGACTGAAACGATGTATGATATGAATTAATGAATTTTGATAATCAAAATGTGATGCGCTATATAAATATCCTACTCATGATCTATAAATATTCATAATATAAAATACTAAACTAATATATTCAGGCTGTATACATTATGGCTGATCCTTTAGTTTTTTTAATTAATATTTTTTAATAATTTTAGTTTTATGTATCCACAATTTATAGAAAAGCATTTTTTTATTATTATTCCTAGACTTAATCGTTGCAATTGTATTTTACTCACGACGTATTTAAATACACTTTATTGCAGTAACGTAAGATCTCTATTCGTGTGGCTTTTGTTATCTGCGCCAACGCAAGCTTATCCAGAATATATTTTTAGGGCTCAAATATTACCTATAATTTTGTCGACCACTGTGCTTTGGTCATTGAATGTTTTATATCGTAAAGTATAGATCTAAGTAATAGTGGTCGTGTATTGTAATCCCGTTAGACTAAAAGAGAACGAATCATAGTTTTGTTTATACTTCTTATTTAAAACGCTAAGTTAGTTACTATGGTTCATGTAAAAAATACGATAGCGGTATGAAACGAATCGGTCGAAAAGTTGTATATTTTTGTCAAACTAGCTCTGGCAACACTGATGCCATATGTATTCAATAGGTAAATATTTTTGGTAGATTTTATTGTATAATTATTATGATATTTTTGCCTAAGAGCTCATTGTAATGCCTCACGCAAGCAAGTATAGTCTGTATTAAAAATATTGTACGTATGTATTTGTTTATTGTAAATACGCATGGGTTTTGTGTGCCATTGCCTTGTAGTGCGAGACTACATCTTTAATTCTCATCTTTATGTTTACTTCATACCAAAGCTAAAAGTTGATTATTGGTTAGATGTTGAAAATTTATTAATTTTTTATTGTTTCTCTACAAAAGTTGTAAGTCGGCCAAACCCCTTGGTTTGGTGTAAAATATGTAAAAGCACAGAATAAAAATGATTCATCTAATTCCATATTATGTGCTCACGGGCTTCTTTAACCACTCCGCTCGATAGTTATTTATATCTACCTATTAATTCACAACTGCTAAAGTTTACAACAATTGTAAAATGCCACCCTATAGTAATTTCTCACTATCTTATGATAAGACGTGACAGCAGGTCACCTATCTATGAAACTGTGTGAATATACACTGAGTTCTAAACACCTTTGAAATACGGACTATATCTCTACTAAATCATACGGAGTTGATTTTGGTTTTTTGTTAAAGTCAGTTAAGTTTTTAGCTATCTATCTACGTCATAGATAGGCGAAATCAAATCAACGATAAAAAATAAACATTCCTACGTGACAATCACGCACTTTCTTGTGTTAGTCGATAGCTAAGGAGCGATCAAAACAGTGGATGCGGTAGGAATAGACGCAAAAAAAAAAAACCTAGACGCAAAAAAAAAAAACTTTAGGCTTTAAAGTGCGCGTTCAGCTACCGTAGCATGGCGCTATATCTAAAGTCCATTCGCTTAGACACAGTCGCATTTATATGGTGGCGACGTCTTGGCAAAGCGACACTATCTAAGCTAATGGACTTTATTTGGATACGATAACTCTATTCCACTCTTTTCAACTACATAGAGCGGTACCGGTACAGACAGTGTGAAGCTATAACCCCATAAAATGAGGCCCACGTTACGAGATCAAGAATGTGAACAAACTTTCAGAGGTTTAAAAAATGTATTTTGTACAATTTTACAACTTCTGCATTAGACGAAGATAGTTCCTCAGAAGTGTCCGACTCCTCCGAATCAGCCGCATTCATGACAAAACTATCTTTTGTTTGCCCAAATGTTGATATTTTCTGACCGACAGATTCCCAGTAGCACGAATCACGCCACGACAGCCGTCGTCGACCAACTGACAATCTTATCGCGTACAAGAGAAAAAGACAAAGCTAATAATTTCTCGCTATCGCAATGTTACTCAGTAAAGGTTTAATTGTTTACATTCTCTATCTCGTCCCTTTGGCCTTACTTTAGATATGGCGCTCATATTAAGCTACCAGACTGGTCCTAGTCTTTTTTGTGGACAGCCAACTAAGCTGAAAGGATTTTGTAAGTGCTGGGACAGCGTATAGTGAAGGACTGAGTATAGCGCGGAAACTTAAAGTAGTGGCCTAAACCAAAAGACGTATCGTTTTGTTTGAATGATAGTGAAGATGACTTGGTTCATGGTAACGTTAGCGGCTGCGGCTCCAGACGTCGTGTACTAACAGTCTAGCTAGGATATTACTCTATTTTTTTTTCAATTGAAGCACTTAAACCCCGAGCAGTAGAAGCTACCATGGAGTAGACCAAGAGCTACCGTGGCGCCGCTGACCTTACCTGCTACCCGTCTACTTCAAGTTTGCCTTTACCTCTCCCCGAACTATCCCCTCTCCCCCCAACTCACTAGTTCCACTGCAGGACTAGTGAGAAATAAAAGACCCACTAGTTCCACGGACCAACTGTTCTGTGGAACTACTGGGAAAAAAGAGATTCACTAGTTCTACTGGAGAACTAGTGAGAAAAAAAGGTCCACTAATTCCAAGGACGTTGGTCCTTCGGTGGAACTATTGGGATCAAAGAGACTCACTAGTGGGATAATAAAATCCCACTAGTTCCACCGTAAACTGTTCAGTAGAACTACTGAAAGCAAAGGGAATCACCCTAGCGTTGGGACTCGGGATAGGTATCGCGGTGAGTGGTAAACGAATTTGTAAAACTGAAAAAGGCCTGGTGATTTGTATTTTTTAAAGTAATTATTTTAATTGTACCTACTTTATTATTACTTACTGTTTTTATTTAATTAATTATTGATAATCGAATCCCTTGTTACAACCGTATTATTATGTAAAAAATAAATACCTGTGCAATAAAGATTTTTTTATTAAATTGATGTTTATTAAACGTGTCGATCCCTAACCATAATATTATCTACCTAATGCTTAGGCATAATAGGTGGGTGTAGGTGCAACCAACACCCAAATTAATAAAATACAGTACACACGACAACACGTCGATCCTTACACGCTAGCTCCACAGAACGCAGATTGTCGTGTGTACCATACGTTGTACCGACTGTATGGCAACGATGTCGAATTTCAAAAAGCAAAGAAAGTGTCGTTATCGGGATTTGTAAGTTAGGAATAGCCCTTCTTCCATTCTGAGCAAACTGAAATGGACCAAGATTTTTTTTCCCAACGGATCAACTTATTTGGTTGGTCCGATGAGATAGCCTCACCATCAATTTCGGTGGTTTTGGCCCGGGTGTGTGCGGTACGTAGTCGCTAAGCATCTTCGGGTTACTGGGACGGGAACGTTTAATCTCAGCCTATAGGTACAAAAATACATTATAAGTTAATATGTAGTTTGTGATTATATGTAACTGATTTTTTATTCCGTAGAATCCTGACATTTCATAAGTGTTGCTACTAGAAAAGCACTCTACCGAAAAAGGGAAAAATTTGACCCATTTGAGGACAGTAAAAAATAAAATGCTAGATATTTTTTATATTTTACCTAGAAAAAGATAAAACTTGATTTTTACTTACTCAAGTGAACTAATACAAAAGTACCAAATAGTTCAATATCACGAACAATATATCGAATTAATTTTAATTACTTTATTTCAATCTTTAGCTGGAAACACTCCCATACGAATTCAGGTTTATTAAACCTTTTAAAAAATAAAGTATGCTTTCACGCCGCGTCTGTCACATTGATTGATTTTCATTAGTGTGATAGTGATATTAGTATTAATGATGATTAGAGATTTTAATAAAATGATGTTTTATTTCCTTGTACTTTTTTACTTTTTGTGATGAAAAGGGACGTAATTATCACTCGCCGTAAATCCCCTTTTAATTAAGAGCTCTGCACTTAATAAAAATGGGTACATTCACTGACAAATAAAATGTATAAACACAGATGTTCAGACTCGTATTGAAATAGAAAAATGTGCCCGGCCAAAAATGTTTGTAATCTCTGACATGTCAAAAAATGACAGCTGTCAGAATTCTACGGAATTAAAAATCAGACTAGGTAGGCGTAGGCGCTAGGTGTTTATTCGTAGGCTAACGCCAACTTTTGTTTCGACTTTCCAAGAGTGGACATTTAAAACCTCCCGCTCATCCATCAAAACCTTACCGAAACGATCAGAATAACTTAACTACACGCTCAATCTTGGTATCTGTTTGCACACAGAGCACGCTCAATCTTGGTTTCGGTAATTTTAGATTATGAGCTGGCAATACACGCGGGGCTGCCAGGATCGGAAATAAAAAAAACCACAATCGGGATTTTGGGAGAAAAAACTGAAATAAATCTGCTCAGCTTTTCAACTAAAATGCATCCACAGGGTCAGTCAGCCCGACCAAACTGTCACCGTATGATTATAGAGCTACACCACCGACATAAATACAAATAAGTAGGTAGGTATTAATATTATTGAACGAGCGAGCGGAGCGAGCGAAGTTCTCCGAGTCTACTGGAACAATTCGGCGTTTGTATGTATGTATGTATGTATGTATGTATGTATGTTTGTATGTTTGTATGTTTGTATGTTTGTATGTATGAATGTTCGTTCGACGATAACTTGAGTAAATTTAGTCGGATCGTAATGAAATTTGGTAGACAGGTAAATGAGGCCAAGAGAATTTTTAAGTTCGAACATGAGCCAAATCGGTCGAGGGGTTACTGAGATATGGGGTCGCGAGTTCATAGTTCGGGGCGAACCACTAGTAACCGTTTACGTTACCTATATTAAACAGGTAGGTACCGTCGGCCATAGTCAGAGGTTTTGCTCTCCGAGCAAGGTTGACCCCCAATCCCCGTGGTGACCTCTAGGTTAACCGCCTCACCTAGCACTGGCATAGATCCGTCCTCAACTCCTCACACAGATAGCTAAATGACTAAATTTTTGTATCCCAGTATGCTTAGCATGGTCGTTTTGACACTCTCTCGAACTCGAGTGACAGACGTGCCATGTCTATTGTGCGAGCATGGCAGGCGGGACTCGAGATGGTAATAGATTAGGGTCATGTCGAGCAGAAAGTAGATATTGCCATTTTTAATAAAAATGTTGTATTTTTGTCTCCATTGCCATGTTGGCGTAGAGCCAACTCGAGCCCGACCGACAAGTTGACAGTTTTGCATAGAGAAGGGCCCATCTCGGGCTTACCATGCTGCACGTACTGCTATTGGTTCTAATCGAAGAGCGAAGGGGTGAACCGGTAAACTACCCACGAGCGTGTCGGACGGAGACTTTAATTTATATTTGGATTTATTTCCGACTTTCCGTGTGTTACCCACAGAATAAAGTTTCAAAGTAGCAAAACTTTGAAACGGAAATATCTCGTCAAGATATTTTTATTTTCTGGCAACAATGATATGAAAACGGATGTGGCCAATAATGACGTCATGGGCGGAGTTTAGTTGAAGATCGAATTTGGATTCGGTTGGCGGGCGCGGCCATCTTGGTGAATTAGTGACCTGGCGATTCGGTTTTAGTTAGTGAAAAATCATTTGTCATCCACAATGTCGGAAAGGGAAGATAATGTGTATAAAGCTAAGTTAGCCGAACAGGCTGAGCGCTATGATGGTGAGTACATATTTTTGTTATATCTTTGCTCCCAGGCCGAATATTGTATTCCTACTTTTCGCCGACAGTTGAAAGACGATTTGGAAAATGTCCCCATAAAAAAACTTAAAACTTGGTCCAATATGCTACGGTTTGACCCTTTTATCGCTTTCGAATCCATAAATTTTGTCTGTATGGCAGTTATCACGTATAATTTGGCCCAAATCAATGGCATTCTTGTAGGCTTGGTCAGCGATCGATGCGTCATCCACCGGTGGGATGCCCTTTACCTTTTATCATGAATAAAGTGCTGCAATCTTGTCTTGCAAGTCCCTTAGCGCAGCCCTACAGTTTAACCGTAAAAAACACAGCTAGAATAGTCCTAGTCGAGGGCAGTTCATATCACAGGATCGTTGTAACCAAATGCAAATTGTCGCGCTGTTTTTTAGTCGCCCCGTAAAACTATGAATCTATACGATCGATCTGTTGAGCCCACTCATGCATGTCGTTTAGACCTCGATATCTTCGATTTTATGAGAACAGTCTAGATGTTGAAGGTGAAGGTAACACAAAACTGTTGTCTCTATTGTTCTCGATTGGCACGACGGGAAATTTACCTGTGAACTCGTTTATTATCATTCATCGTGTGAGATAATGGCCTCTGCATGGAGGTTATCTGATGAGAGTAGGCTTGGCTTGAGACAAGACATGCTCTTAGCTGAATAGCTGCATTTCAGTCAACTTTCACTATAAATCATAAATGAAGTCAGGTGACATGCAAACTGGGAAAAGTATTGATTCACTCAATGCTGTCACATTTTCCACACAACTTGAGTCATTGAGATTGATGCATGCAGTTATTCTGATGTATTGAGGTACTGGAGAGAATCTAGGTTAACCTTAGTGATACCTATAGTTAGGAAGGATCTATCTATTTGTGTAATTTACAAATGCAGGGTTAAAACAAGATTTTTACAGAGTGTCCGCAACTTTGGATGATGTAATGTTCTTGAATCTCATATACCTACCTAACTTGTACACTAATGAAGACAAACTGGTTAAGTTGCATAATATCCTAAATTAACTTAAAAATCCACTGAATAGTGTTATTCACCTCAAGTGAGATTTTGGAACATTATACATGTCTGCTCAAACTAGAGCTTTCACTTAGCTATGACCAACTAAGCTTTGCAACTCCTCCCTTTTCTATAGAAGGAAACATTTGTTTAAAATGTTGTGTATGAGATGACATCACTGCAAATAAAACACAAAAAATTACCAATCGCATAGATCATGTCTAGAAAACTTAACCGATACTGTTATCTTATCAGAATTTCGTAGGAAAATTATCAATAACTCCGTTGTTTCATCTTTATATGTTAAATGACTTTCACTCAAAGACATTTTGTACTACTCTTTCAGAAATGGTGGAGGCAATGAAGAATGTTGCGTCACGTAACATCTCGGACAATGAGCTCACAGTGGAGGAGAGGAACCTGTTGTCCGTGGCATACAAGAACGTCATAGGAGCCCGCCGGGCGTCCTGGAGAATCATATCCTCCATCGAACAGAAAGAGGAGACCAAAGTGAGCACCGTTTCATTGCTTGTTCACATTTCAGCACGCAAACATAAACTTGGATTACAGGCTCATTCTGAAAGGATGTTGGCTAGAAATTCTTCTTTCTTGCAGAAGTGAAAACATTGTAAATGAGACTGATAGACCAAAACAGTCCCATTGAAGTCCCATTGTATTTTCAGCTTAGAAAAATAAGACGAATAGATAACAAGGGAATGGGCACCTGCCCAATAGTGGGTTTTTTTATACATTCAATGACAGTTTAAGAATGACTTCCATCAATATTTCATAGGTTTACACAGATTGATGATCTCTCATATATGGATAGAAAAAGGGTTCAACTTTACAAAGATAGTGTTACAATAGAAATAGTAGGATAGTCTACTGCTTGTTTTCATACCATCAACAATCAAGTCATCAGATCAGAACAAAGGAAACAGGACTTGGGATGGTTACTATGCATCATAAAACAAAATATGTTCAATGGATCCCAATGGCCATCAAAAAAATCATATCAGCAGACTGCAGTGTTACCAACTATTTGCAGAAGTAAATGACTGACTTTAGGGGGAACATGATCCAGTTTTGTTTACACAAAACAAATTCGATTCATAAATGAGATTCCTCCAACTCCATGCATATCACAGGGTCAACAAGATAGTGTAAACACATAGATAAGCTTCTCTAATTGATTTTTAACTGACCTGCCTCTGTACATGCTATTATTAATTCTTTGAAATGATCACCATCAATTAGGTTAACCACAGTGCTAATGTCCTCTAAAAGATTCTACCCTTGGCAATGAAGAAATTGATACATTAATCATCCAAACCAGTCTTGTAGGTCAAACTATCACTGTGTTGGCTGATGGCTGGTCAAAGTCAATTAACACTTATCTCTGTCCGAAACATGGTTTGATTCATCTTTGTTCAGACTCATTCTTAGGCAGATTATGTCTATAGTCAGAAAGGATAGTGGGCGAATGTGGTCCAAGATCCTGTAAGGATGAGGCATATGCCAAATGAAAGAGCACAATGAGCACAACAATTTTGTAGAGAACCTTATCGAAATCGGTCCCTGTGATTTCGAGTAATTGTCGTTTTTATCGATTCGAGTGATTTCGGTTAATTACAAGTTTTTTCACCATGTAAGGTCTTGCAAGGATCAGAGGTATGTCAAATGAAAGAGCTTGATGTAGTCACCGATTACACCGAAGCTCATCGAAATCGGTCCCGGTGCCCATAGTTTTTTAATTGATTCAAGTTTTTTCGATTAATGAACTCTCATACCCCTTTGCCCACTATCATTTATAGAACCCTGGACTTTCAAAGCCTTTAGTTAAAATAAAAGTCATTTCAGAAGGTTGTTTCCTTTACAATTAGCAAAGTTTTCTGTCATCATAAAAATTTGCTCCTTGAAAAGCCTCTGAGGTTCTTCAAACCCTAGACTTAATTAGTACTTGTAAAACTACTTATTTGTAGATATCCTAGCTTTCTAAGAAATAGCTTTATGAGGCAACATAGTTGATCCTGTTTATGTAGGGCCATTCTTACTACATATGGGTTAATCAAATAATGAGCTGGTTTTCCTCATAATTTACTGTTGCCGCTTTCCGTTTCCTTTGGTAAACTTATGAAAACACATAGGCAGGGCAAGGGCAGATTTCTTACAAGGTGACTCAGCGGTTTAGGATCTCGCCCAACTTTACGATGGCGAAGTTCGCAAACTTGACCTATAGAATAGCCGTGCGAGTCTGATATGCATTTCTAAGAATTACTCTTTGATATGTAAATTCTGCTCATTATAACAGACAGACATGCTAGTGCCACTTACAATGTTGGATTACTTTCCCGACAAAACGTTATGATGAGTTGGTGCCTCTGTTTAATCCTCTGCGATGAGGGCGTGAGGTATAATCCGCGCGCGATGAGAATGGGATGGAACCTTTTGGAACTGAGACGCGCGCGGTAAGCAAACATTTCCATGCTATATTTTGACGTAGGCAATGTAGAGTCAATAACAGATAAGGTTTTTGTGTCTTTGAACAACATCATCACCTAACTACGCCACACCCTGTGACGCTACAGTACAGGTGATTAATACTAACGTGAAACTAACGCTTTAAATCCCTCTGGGATTACAGAATAGAGAAAAACACCGATATTTTCCTGCCTCTATGTTTTTAGTTAGTCCTAGTCCTAACCCATTATTACGTAATTTTCGAGTAAAATTATGTGTAAATACTTTATTTTTTTCTAAATAGCTAACCCGTGTTTGGGAATATTATAAAAAATGTTTGAGGGTTAAAAAAAATCGTTCTTAGATATGTTTTTATCAAAATCGGTTCACCCGTTTATGAGATTTATGCTAATTTGAAGCTAAAATGTCGGGGTATTTTAAATTTAGAAGTTATGCTAGGGTTTTTTTTATGTATCCTTGCTGTTAGTGTCTCACTGCTGTTCAAAGGCCTCCCCCACTTCAGTACAGACTTTTCTGTCGTGGGCTACCTCGGACCACTACACTCGCAGGTATTTGTCGAGATCGTCCCGCCAGCGTCTTCCCGGCCTTCCTTGTCTTCGATGTCCATTCTAGGGTTAAAGTATTGTTTGAAGGAAAGAACAAGGAATGTCACCGAAACATTGAACTGAGATATTGCGCTTTAAAGTTTTGGGCCCCAATGAAAAATGTATGGAGCAAGATATTTTTAAAATGCGATATCCTCTTTAAAGTTATAAACACTCAGCTCTTATTGAACGAGCGAGCGAAGTTCTCCGAGTCTACTTGAACAATCCGGCGTTTGTGTGTTTGTATGAATGTATGTATGAATGTTCGTTCGGCGATAACTTGAGTAAATTTAGTCGGATCGTTATGAAATTTGGTAGGCGGGTAAATGAAATTAAAAGAATTTTAAGTTCGAACATGAGCCAATTCGGTCGAGGGGTTGCCGAGATATGGGGTTGTTAAGTTTATATGAGGTCGCGAGTTCACAGTTCGGGGCGAACCACTAGTTTATTCTTCAATGTTTGAAAAATGTAATTCTAAAATAATAACTCAATTACATTTTTCGTGACAATCCCGGTACTTTCCCTGTACCCTTCGTGTGTTCTAAGTGTTCCATTTGTTGTGTGTGTTGCAGGGCGCGGAGGACAAGCTGAGCATGATCCGCGCGTACCGCAGCCAGGTCGAGAAGGAGCTGCGAGACATCTGCTCGGACATACTCAGCGTGCTCGACAAACACCTCATCCCCAGCTCACAGACCGGCGAGTCCAAAGTCTTCTATTACAAAATGAAGGTGGGTCCTTTTTTTTTTATGTAGCCTTCATAGTGTCCCACTGCTGGGCAAAGGCCTCCCCTTTTTTCTTCCACTCCTCTCTATCCTCGGCTGCCTCTTGCCACCCCGGCAGAAAGGTTGTGAGGTCGACCCGCCATCTCCGCCTCGGTCTGCCGCGGCGCCGGTGCCCATCTTGTGGGGTCCAGTCGGTGACGAATTTCGCCCACCTATCCGGACCCATGCGGCAAAAGTGGCCGGTCCAGTTCCACTTCAATTTGGCGGTTTCATTACGGGTCCATTACTTCTTCTTATATCCGTCGACGTCATAGTCATACTTCGCGTTCCCGGAAGTAATGTATGTTTGTATGTATGAATGTTCGTTCGACGATAACTTGAGTAAATTTAGTCGGATCGTCATGAAAGGTAGGCGGGTACCTAAATGAGGCAATGAGAATTTTTAAGTTCAACATGAGTCAAATTGGTCGAGGGTGGCTGAGATATTATGGGGTCGCGAGTTCATAGTTCGGGGCGAACTACTAGTATTTTCTAGCCATAAAACATACTCCGTGCAATTTTAGTGGTTTTAAAGCCGAAGGTATTTTGTTGCACTGGTGATTCTGAGCTAAATTACAACATTTCATTCCAAAACGCGCAAAAATTAAAATTCACTTCTCCATACAAATGGTGTCGATTGGCGATAGCCGTTTGTATTGGGAAGTGTTATTATTTTTCGGTCGTTTTGAAGTAAAATTTTGGAATTTGACTCAGAATCACGAGTGCAACTAAATACCTTCGGCTTTAAAACCACTAAAATTCCACGGTGTATATGCTTCTCTGCTGAGTTGGCCTGTATGACCTGACCTTTGTGCCAGCCAACTGTCATTGTTTCAACCCCAATCTAAACCAGCCGGAGTCTCGAGCGAAAGAGGGCGGCGCATTATTTTGAGGTCACAAATTGTTAAGAATTTTTTTAAAGTTTGCATAGCTCACGCTCTTTCCTCACACGTTTCATTCCTGAAGTGGGTTCATACACTAGGGTTTCTGAAAAATTTTGGATCCAGTACAATCTTCTAATAATAAACTAATGGTACCTAATAGTGCTGAGCCACTCTCGAACGAGAAACTTAAAACAGCAGCGGTACATTAAACTTATTGCATTAAATAAGTGATTTATTAACTAGGTCACAATTAAATTATAAATGAACGATATAAACAATACCGCCGCACTGGCTAGCTATCTCATATAAGTGTAGTAAATTACCAGGTAGTCAAAGTAAATTAATAAGGAATTTTCAAGCAGACATTCACAATTTCTCGGCTATACAAATCTAAGAACCTAAATTCTCAAGGTAGTGGAACAGGACGAAGGTTTTGCACTCATTTCAATTTATTTACTTCAATAATGTGGTATCACTTAGCATCGATTTTACCCCAAATAGTCAAATTGAACTGTGTACGTAACTCATTATTGTCATTAAGCTGGTTTTGGCAGTAAACAGTCTAGATAATAGCCCCGTGAAATCCTTTGTCCTCTGAGGTGCTCAGAGGCTTGAAGGGTAGCCTATTGAATAGATTTTGTGTGTAACCTTGTATGACGTCTATCACAGGGTTTTCGTAGCCTCTGGTTAGGTAACAGAGCCCTGAAAATGATATCCTAGAGGCAAATTCTCGGGAATCTCGCGTTCGACATACCCCGAAGGAAAAATCTCATTTTGCCGCAAACGTCACTGTCTGCAAAACACGAAAAACATAGTTTTTTTGTAATTTCCCCATGTTGGTCACGCGGGAGTATCCAAAGTGATGTCACGCAAACATTTTAAATTAAACATGTGAAGGATGAACGGCGAATTAGTTTGAGTGAGCTCCACGTAGATTAGCGCAGGACCGGGGAGAGTTGGAGAGCTGGGGCCTTAGCCTGTAACACAATGCGTATCAGTGGCGTCCCAGGTAGAAGGACAAAACCGGGATTTTTTCGTTGTTCTCCTACAACCAGCGAACTAATCCTCTAGGATTAGACTCATAATATTCTTTGCTGTACTGCAATAACATTAAAAGGACCGACACTGACCGACAGCATTATTAATTGTAATTGAAAACCGTCAACCGGGAGCCCATTTTGGCACCATTGTGTTACAGGCTAAGGGCCCTGTGGAGTTATCAGAGCGAATGAAGGCCGTGTATTAACTGTCTGTGTTCCATTTCCAGGGTGACTACCACCGGTACCTGGCCGAGTTCGCGACGGGCAACGACCGCAAGGAGGCGGCCGAGAACTCGCTGGTCGCCTACAAGGCTGCCTCCGACATCGCCATGACCGAGCTGCCTCCCACGCACCCCATCCGGCTCGGCCTGGCGCTCAACTTCTCAGTGAGTGAATAAGAACTAACTTGGGCCACTACATCCACGTTAGATGATCTATTTATGCCATGCCACTGGACTAGAAACGCTTATAGTCTAGTTGGACTAGCCATTCTTAATTGATTGGCGAAATTCGGTACGCAAAGTTTTTTGTTCGAAAGTCCGTTAGTGGCTTAATCTTATCTTTAGACAATATGGAGAAACTAATTTCAGGGCATGGCGCGCAACTTCTCAGTTTCTTCTTTAGCTCACTTTCAGCACTGTTCCAAACAACAGACGCCAGAATCTAAAATCCTGTTGGACTAAAACTGTGCGGGGATACACTACAACAAGGCTGCTCAACCTTTTTAACAGTCTGCCAAATGTGGATCCAGACGTTAACGATGGGCCACTGAAAATACCTATTTCAGTTATTCAGTTACTCTCAGGACATGCGCAATGGTGCGAATATGATAACCGTTATATTGTCCAAAAGTAACAAAATCTGAAATGAGGGATGATTTTTACTGAACTGATAGTGAGCCCGCGACGAGTCCGCCCTTGCCCCTTGCCGATCGGCTGCTTGTCGTGAACTACAGGGTGCACTCTAAGTCGATAGCGGAACTTTAAGTAGGCTGTCTACTGATCACTACAAACAACTTTTACCAGGTGGCGAAAAAAATGGAGCACAAAAAATATCAGCTGCTCCATACAAAAGGTCGACTCAGTACTGCGCCAAATGTATGAAACATGGCTTAAACTTATCTTTAGACAATATTGAGAAACTAATTTCAATATTTTTTATTTTGGTTCAGTAGTTTGGATTTTACAACGTTTCAAAGATTTTATGACGTCACGCGACGGTCTGCATACTGTTGGCGGTCATAAGAACAAAACATTTTAGCGCATAAAAACAAAACTACTGGACCAAAATAAAAAATAATTAAATTAGTTTCTCAATATTGTCTAAAGATAAGTTTAAGCCAATAACGGACTTTGGAACAAAAAACTTTGCGTACCTAATTAAGCAACATTGGGCGCGGTCAGTCTTATTGGATGAGTGACCGCTAGTGGCAATAATATCTGAGCGCTTCCGTGCTTCGGAAGGCACGTTAAGCCGTTGGTCCCGGCTGTTGTTGATTAATAGCTATGTCGGAGGCCCTTTGGGTGTCCTAAAACCTCTTGATATCCTGGGGCCTTAGCCTGTAACACAATGGCGTATCAATGGCGTCCTAGGTAGAAGGACAAAACCGGGATTTTTTCGTTGGTCTCCTACAACCAGCGAACTAATCCTCTAGGATTAGACTCATAATATTCTTTGCTGTACTAAAATAACATTAAAAGGACCGACACTGGACCGACAGCATCAATAAATCGTTATTAAAACCGTCAACCGGAAGCCCATTTTGGCACCATTGTGTTACAGGCTAAGGGCCCTGGTGTACACTACCTCATACGATAATCTAACCTAACTGGACTAGATGGTAAAGTGACTACTCGGACTCTGCAGTGCTTGGGACATGTTTGACTGAAGAAGGCTGGAAGGTATAGGTGCTGGGCAAGCCTTCTCACTACATCCAGCTGGGCATGGCGCGCAACTTCTCAGTTTCTTCTTTAGCTCACTTTCAGCACTGTTCCAAACAACAGACGCCAGAATCTAAAATCCTGTTGGACTAAAACTGTGCGGGGATACACTACAACAAGGCTGCTCAACCTTTTTAACAGTCTGCCAAATGTGGATCCAGACGTTAACGATGGGCCACTGAAAATACCTATTTCAGTTATTCAGTTACTCTCAGGACATGCGCAATGGTGCGAATATGATAACCGTTATATTGTCCAAAAGTAACAAAATCTGAAATGAGGGATGATTTTTACTGAACTGATAGTGAGCCCGCGACGAGTCCGCCCTTGCCCCTTGCCGATCGGCTGCTTGTCGTGAACTACAGGGTGCACTCTAAGTCGATAGCGGAACTTTAAGTAGGCTGTCTACTGATCACTACAAACAACTTTTACCAGGTGGCGAAAAAAATGGAGCACAAAAAATATCAGCTGCTCCATACAAAAGGTCGACTCAGTACTGCGCCAAATGTATGAAACAGCTGATATTTTTTTAGCCTAATTTTTTTCGCCACCTAGTACAAGTTGTTTGTATTGATCAGTAGATAGCCTACATAAAGTTTCGCTATCGACTTAGAGTGCACCCTGTAGTTATGTACCGATCAGGTAAAGTAGATGCGTCGCGGTCGCGCGGAATTACTGACTCTGATTTGTACATAATATACCCAAACTGTGCTGGTTGGCCGGTACAAAAACCAAGCCTGCATTTTTATGCAGTTTGTGTGAAGTGAGCGCTCGATTTTTTCATCGAGCTAAAGTGGAGCCTAGCTAAGAATAATCACCTATTCTTACGGGATAATACCTACGATTCAGTCAGCTCCTGCACTAAATCCTGATCCTTTGACTAATCAAAGTGCGAGCCTAATCCGCGTCACATGTGACGACGATTAATGACGTCAGCGCTTTTATAGCGCGTCGGCTGAGCCAGTTTTATTGCGTAGCGATTACACTCGTTAAACCGAATACTGAAGGTGAAACTCCTACAGCATTCTTTTGAGTACACCTACCTATTGTACAGTCTGCGACACGCTAGGATAGTTCGTATTTTATTCGATATCCTACGTTCCTACGAAATGGCTACCCCGAGAGGGGAAGAGATCGGTTGGTAGACCACCATGGTCGGACGACATAGCCCAAGTAGTACCGGAAAACAGTGGTTGCGTCTGGCACAGGATCGTGAGAGGTGGCGTGAGCATGAAGAGACCTTTACTCAGCAGTGGGTGTAAACAGGATGATGACGATCCTACATGTCATTGTGTCGTTGACCGTAATGTTGTACGGAAAAGTTAAGGCGCTGTACATAGTGAATAGCCCGCGCGCCAAGAAAAATGCACAAAATCAAGTCCTGTATCAAATACACTAAAAAAATCAAAAATTTTCACATATCAAACCCTAGAATTAGTTGAGACCTATCTAAAATAGCCAGTTTTGTGTTGACATTCATAAACGTTTTGAAGATATTTTTGATGAAAAAAAATAGGCGCCGCACTTTTTTTCAATAAAAATATCTTGCAATCTGCTATGGATATCAATACAAAACTGGCTGTTTTAGATAGCTCTCAACTAATTCTAGGGTTTGATATGTGAACATTTTCGATTTTTTTAGTGTATTTGATACAGGAATCGTTTTTGTGCATTTTTTTTGCGCGCGGGCTAATTCACTATGCCCAGCGCCTTAAAACAAAACGCGAAAGATTTAAAAAAGATATGTATATGTTAACTTACCGCGCGTTTGCAGTGCTAACATAAATTTTCTATGTCTCGGTCACAAGGTGTTGTCTTATTGCAAAGAAGGTCAGTTCCACAATACATAGGCATCTCATTCTGCTCAGCAGCCATTAACATGTAAAATAAGGCTCAGCATTCCTACTATTTTATCGGCTTAGTCGGCGCACGCGTTGTCAACATGTTAACGAGTGCGCGGGTTTCTTAGTAATACTTTCCTTGACTGTGGATTGCTACTACAACCACACAAATACAAATATGTGTGATTTTGAAAGAGACTGAAGTCTGTGCTATCCTCCGCATATTGCAGATATTCAAGGAATGTCTACCGATTACCACAATTGACTTGTCTTTCCTGTGGGTTAGGTCGACTAAGCTGGCTGGATAGTATAGGTGCTGGGCAAGCCTTCTCCATCTAAAACAATGACCCAAGCACTGCAGCGCCGAGTTGTCTCTTCACCCATCCTGTGTGAGTGAAGGTGCTCTGGACGCTGTATAAATCATCTCATTACGTAGATGCAAAGGCCTTAGTTTTTAAGTCCCTAACTACAAAATCGAGGCAAGTCAGTGCTGACTCGATACAGACGCTTTCAAGCTCATCTCATTATGTAGATGCAAAGGTCTTACTGCCGATTTCTGAATTGAGATATTCGCTAAGCAAGCACTTAAATATCGTAAAGACTGCAGATTTCTCACAAAAGAACGTGACAGAACGATACTTAAGTATTTACTTAGTAAAATTCTCAATTCAGAAACCGGGCCTTAGTTAGTTTTTTTTTACCACATAGGGAGAATTTTGTTTATGCAGCAGCAACTAACACGCGAACCTTTCCTCCAATTGCAGGTATTCTACTACGAAATCCTGAACAGCCCGGACCGCGCGTGCCGGCTCGCCAAGGCCGCCTTTGACGATGCGATCGCGGAGCTCGACACACTGTCCGAGGAGAGCTACAAGGACTCGACCCTCATCATGCAGCTGCTGCGGGACAACCTGACGTTGTGGACCTCCGACATGCAGGGAGACGGAGAGTCAGGTAAACACACAGCTCGACACACTATCCGAGGAGAGTTACAAGGACTCTACCCTCATCATGCATCTTCTGAGAGACAACCCGACGGTGTGGACCTCCGATATGCAGGGAGACGGAGAGTCAGGTAAACACAAAGCTCGACACACTATCCGAGGAGAGTTACAAGAACTCGACCCTCATCATGCATCTTCTGAGAGACAACCCGACGTTGTGGACCTCCGACATGCAGGGAGACGGCGAGTCAGGTAAACACAATCTTCTCTTCTGGATCGGTCCCTCAATTCTGAGGATCGTGACCATATACAATAGTTCTCCGCACAACACGGTCATGGATGCGATGGGATGCGTGCTGGATGGAGCCACCTGCTAACCTCTTTAGGGCATCGGAACAGCGCATTGGTGTTCTCTGCCTCTTGCCCGTCTGCCTTCCATCTGGCCCAAAAGATCGTTTTTCCAGAGTATGACGTGTGACCGCAAAATGTACCCAAAAAATCTGCAATACGTGCTACGAAAGATGATACTTGAGACACCACTTAGAACTTGCACCGCGAAGATAGCTAACATCGGTCGCATTCGGGTGCGCTGCCCAGCTATTTCGCCTCGCGAGAAACAAAGATAAATATGTGGAGCTGACCGCCAACCTTCGCTGAAAGGAAGCACCCTAAGACGAAGAATTCACATTCGGGCACACCAGCAACGAAATTGTAAGCGTTTACGTGCTGTCGTGTAGCTGTAGTGAAGCTCGATAAACAACTGCGAACACTATCGCGCGCTTTCGAGCTTAGTTCGGCCTCCTAACTGTAGGAAGGTGTTCACTGCATCAAGTCCCTACCAAGCTGCTAGACCTCAGAGAATAGCCATGGGGTAAATTGATCGGGAAACCTTCCCCTGCGACAAACTAGTTCGAGAATCGCTTGAGAATCTAGTTCTTTACCTTTTCGAAGCTTGTGACTGTTAGTTCTCCCAAAGATGTAAATTGACATTAGTTTGTTGTTTGTTGCAGGTGAAACCGAACAAAAAGAGCAAGCACAAGATGTGGAGGACCAGGACGTCTCGTAATACTTTTTAACATTCTATTTAAATATAATTAAAAAAATAACTATAGTATCATGTAAGACCCAGCCCTCGATGACAACCGGATGCATCGTCTCACTGCAGCTGCGCCTCGGAGCCAGCAAATTGTCTGTCACACAGTCCGACTGTTATCGACCCGACTATACATATACTAAGTAAACTTTTGTTTATGTATCGTGTCAAATTATCTATGGGTATCATAAAAAACAATTTTAAACATGTACTTCTTTTGATATATTTATTTTCAAAATACAAAAAAAAATAATGTTTAAGAAAAAGTACTTTGGTATTGCATTTTAACTGTGTCTTATAAGAATATATTTTCTTGACAACACTTTCTTGATCTCTCCGTGATGTCACTCGCCGAGAGTGCCGCCTCCACCCGCGGCCGACGTGTCGATTGTAAATTTTCTAAACATTTTGTACGTGTGTAGCGAGCGCCCCACTGCGCTCGCGCCGCCCGCCTGTCGCCCGCGGCCCGTGGTCCGGGCGGTCGGTCGCTCGCGGTCCGTGGTCCGGGCGTTCGGTCGTTCGCGGTCCGGGCGGTCGGTCGTTCGCGGTCCGTGGTCCGGGCGGTCGGTCGCCCGCGGTCCGTGGTCCGGGCGGTCGGTCGCTCGCGGCCCGTGGTCCGGGCGGTCGGTCGTTCGCGGTCCGTGGTCCGGGCGGTCGGTCGTTCGCGGTCCGTGGTCCGGGCGGTCGGTCGCTAGCACAAACACGGCGCGTCTTCCGCGTGCCTCCGCTGCATTTATCTATACATTTCACGATTATCGATATATTTTAAAACGTTTATAGAGTGGTATATGTAGTACTTGCAATATTATAGGTAAGTGATAGTGGCGTCACCCTGTTGGTATTCTGTATTCTGTCGCGTCGTTCGAGCGTGTTCATATATTTATTGCAACGTTATACCTGTGTAAAGTGTGACTACTGTGTAGTACGGTTATTTGAACAAAATCATTTGCTATTCGATTTGGTTTGATTGGGAAGGGCCAGGCTGAGCTTATACTAGTATAAAGACATTGTCGATGTACCCGCTTCGTTCGTATAAACATTTGGAGTATTCACATTTGAATTGCTTTAATTACGAGTATTGTGATAGAGATTTTTGTATATTTTAATTTATTTTTTTTAATTTCGCAAGTTGTGTAAATTGGCCGTTGCGCTAGGTCTCTAAACAAGTCTATAATAGTGCCGAGTGTCAGTGTCATGTCACATGTAATGTCATATTGTCAGATGTGCTAGGGCGGCGAAGGGCGTTGTACATTCCACCAAACAAACACCTTCCGTGCGTGCCCGAGTAAGATATTAGCGTTATTTTATTTGAATCTGTAATATTGCATATATTTTTGTTAATTTATCCACAAAATACTGATGCAATTAGCCTTAGTGTTATGCAATATTGATTTATGTCCTACCAACTACATTGAAATTTATTGTAAATGACAGTGTAAATCGAATAATAAAAATTCAAAAGTCCACATTCTTGTTTTATTCATGTTTATTTAATTTCAAATCATTTCAGATAGCTTTTTTAAAATAATTTAAGTTATAGAAATATAGGCAACTATGTAACAGTATTTTATAAATTGCAGTCTTATCGCTTATACGATATCTTCCAGACAACCTTTGAATGGATAATATTTTCGATGAAAGTTGAGGCAAAGTAGGTAGTCATCATAATTCTTAGTAGGAGGACAACTAACAAAATTTTCATGTGCAAATGGTTGGGTCAGCGGTCAGCCAGACGTGCAAATAAGAGAAAGGAATAGCATAACGAAGTTTTTTACGTTTACAGAACAAAGACAAAGAATAAAACTAAATAAAGACAATATCAACAAAATAAAGTAGCTTCAAATCCTCAATCCACTTCTTCAACCACCGGTCCGTCGCCCCCACGCTTCCCATCGCTAACTCCGTGGAGTTTCCTCATGAGGGGGCTGCACACGGCCGTAACCTCCTTGAATTTATCCTCATATTCATTCTTTTCAGCCAACATGTTTCCTTCGATCCACTGAAGAGACTCCTCGCACTTCTCTTTGGCTTTAGCACATTCAGAAGCTGGAAGCTTATTTCCAACATCGCTGAGAGCTTGCTTTACGCCGTAGATGTAGGATTCTAGTTTATTTCTAGCTGCCACGCGCTCTCTTTGACGATCGTCATCGCTTTTATACTTTGCGGCGTCAGATAACATTCTATCTATCTCGGCTTGGGATAGTCTGCCTTTGTCGTTCTTTATTACGATATTCTTGCTTTTGCCAGTGCTGTTTTCTTTAGCAGAGACGTTGAGAATACCATTGGCGTCAATATCAAAGGTGACGTCGATTTGTGGGACTCCTCTCGGAGCTGGTGGTATACCAGTCAGATCAAAAGTCCCAAGAAGGTTGTTGTCTTTAGTCAGGGCCCTCTCGCCTTCGTAAACTTGGATGGTGACAGCCGGCTGGCTATCGGAAAAGGTGGTAAACGTCTGGGACTGTTTGCAAGGAATCTTAGCATTTCTATCCACGATGTTCGTCATCACACCACCCGCAGTTTCAATCCCAAGTGACAGTGGAGTGACATCAACTAATAGGACATCACGGATTTTGGAATGGTTATTCCCAGTCAAAATCGCTGCCTGCACAGCTGCTCCATAAGCTACAGCCTCGTCAGGATTGATGGATAAGTTCAACTTCTTCCCGTTGAAAAGATTCTGTAGTAAGTTTTGAATCTTCGGGATGCGAGTTGATCCACCGACCAAAACTATGTCGTGTATTTGCGATTTATCAAGTTTGGCATCTTTCAGGGCTTTTTCGACAGGCTCCAGTGTGTTACGGAATAA
The DNA here is from genome assembly GCA_949319315.1 of Zelleria hepariella. NCBI lineage: Eukaryota > Metazoa > Arthropoda > Insecta > Lepidoptera > Yponomeutidae > Zelleria > Zelleria hepariella. The sequence goes on from OX439396.1 coordinate 828,720, forward strand.
ATCGGCGTTCAATTCCTCGAATCTGGCTCTGGAGACTCTGCTATAAAAGTCAGCACCTTCAGACAAGGCATCTATCTCAATGTTAGCCTCCGTACTAGAGGATAAGGTCCTCTTGGCTCGCTCGGCTGCGGTCCTCAGTCTACGCATGGCCTTCGGATTTGATCTAATGTCCTTCTTATTCTTCCGTTTGAACTCATCAGCTAAGTAGTTCACCAGGCGGTTGTCAAAGTCTTCTCCGCCCAAATGAGTATCGCCAGCGGTGGACTTGACTTCGAACAGGGACCCTTCGTCAATGCTTAGGATTGAGACGTCGAAAGTGCCACCACCCAAGTCAAAGATCAGGACGTTACGTTCTCCTTTGAGGTTTTTATCCAAGCCGTAGGCGAGGGCTGCTGCAGTGGGTTCGTTGATGATTCGCAAGACGTTCAGCCCAGCGATGGCACCGGCATCTTTCGTCGCTTGGCGCTGGGAATCGTTGAAATAAGCCGGTACAGTGATGACGGCATCTCCAATTTTAGTCCCAAGGTACGTCTCCGCTACTTCCCTCATTTTAACAAGAACCATGCTGCTTATCTCTTCCGGGGCAAACCTTTTCGTCTCGCCTTTGTACTGAACTTGTATTTTAGGCTTCCCGCCATCATTGACGACTTTGAACGGCCAATGTTTCAAGTCCTCTTTGATTTTCGGATCGTCGTACTTTCGTCCGATGAGTCTTTTGGCATCGAATATGGTGCAAGCGGGGTTGAGAGCGACTTGGTTCTTGGCTGCGTCGCCGATCAGCCGCTCGGTGTCGGTGAATGCGACGTAGGAAGGCGTGGTGCGGTTACCCTGGTCGTTGGCGATGATGTCCACATTCCCATGCTGCCACACTCCCACACAGGAGTAGGTGGTGCCCAAATCAATTCCTACAGCAGGCATGATGGTAAGGTATTATTTTTAGATTTTAGCTCTTTTCTAACTGGGTAACTTTTCTAACAGAGTATTTGAATATTTTACTTTATCGTCAGCTGCTGTTTTATTTGTTAGAAATGACGTTTTTTAGCGCGCAAAGAAACAAATTTTCAAACGTAACGGCCAGTCATTTCTTGGTTTGCGTTTACGGAATTTGGTGTTACTAGATGAGAGAAGTCTTCGTAAACGCTTTATAAATGTCATGCCTGCCACTGCCACCATAATCTGTGCGAAATTGTCAAACGTCAAGTGATGAAACGGCAAACGGCAAACAAACTTAAATTTTTGTTTGTTTGTTTCGTTTCCAAAATAATAATATTTGTTTCCTTACAAAACCAATTTCCATTTTCCGCCTATAATATATGCAAGTGAGCATCGTTCCCTAAGGATAATTCAGCTGGAAAACCAACCTCGATGTGAACATAACCTAGCAAAGTCGCATGAGAAACAAAATAACAAAATCTTCACAAAATCATCAAAATGCGTTACGCACAGCTCGTAACGGGCCCTGCGGGGAGCGGAAAAGTAAGTGAACATCTACAGCTCATTTTTCACACCATATCGGTTCTTGAAACCTCAAAAATCTTGAAAATAATAAAATTACATGGGTCCCTATAAACAAAAAAAAAAACAGCTGATTGTGAGATTTGCGCAAACTTCTAGCCTTTGAGCAGTGCCCCTGGTTTGTCTATCAGAAAAACAAATCAGCTTAATTGTAATATTGTTCATTTGTTTAGAATAATAAAAAGAATACAATTTTATTGTTGTGAAACATAATCAGTGAACAAAAATATCTCAGTTTAGCAATAAAATAAAAAAAAACTGAAATATTGGACTTTCCCTATGCTTCGTTCATTGAACCTTAAAAAAATATAATTTGTATTCCAGTCAACCTACTGCTCGACAATGGTGAAGCGCGCCACAGACTCCAACCGCGTGGTGGAGGTGGTAAACCTGGACCCGGCCGCCGAGCACTTTGACTACGAGCCGCTGGTCGACATCCGCGAGCTCATACACCTGGACGATGCCATGGAGGATGAAGAGCTCAAGTTTGGACCCAATGGCGGGCTGGTCTTCTGTGTTGAGTAAGTTTTTTTCTTCTCCGTAGATCTGCCAGCTTCTTGACCACGGGCAAATTAGTTGTGTGTTGCGTAGCAAGTTCTATTGAAGGTGTACTACTTGATTCAAGTTGATGGGGTAAAGTTTTTGTAAGAATATTTTTGATCAAAATCTTTTTGCCTATTGTGTTACCCATGAGACTTCATAGATATGCTTTTGCTAGCTATTGAAAACAAAAAATCTCTTATAACATTTACTTACATCATTGTTTTGAAACAATGGCTTTGGACAACTTTATTGGTGCATAGTGAGTTTTTTAATTAACCTGATTGAAGTCACTTTTATATGCGAAGTTTTGAGCATACAGAAAAATTTAGCAGGTGATTTTTGTCACATGCGAAAAAGATGGAAAAACCTATTAGTTTCTAAACAATTTGATGGTTTAAATAAAGTGGTTGTGAAATATCTCCAGGGCTTGTCCAAAGAAACTAAAATATTGTATGAAACATTCAATAAAGGTTCTAAAAGAATGTTTCTCTAGGAACCAGATCATGGAAGTACTCCTTCAGTTCATCTTCAAACTCAGTTTGATAAACTGCAGACCCTTGCCTTAGCATATGGCACAAAAGGAGCGAGCTTCTATAAAGATGCACACATTCTACCAGTGATAAAAAAAAAGGGTTGGATTTCCAGCTGACACGAAACAGATATATCATGATTGAAGGAAAATCTTTGGAAACTGGTGGGATTGGCAAGTTGGCATACCGAAAAGATTTTTTAACAAACAACGTATCCTTGTCCTGAACCAAATCGCGGCCTCGGCTAACCTCTCTCCACCTCGCCAGGACCCTCCTCGAGAACAGCGACTGGCTGGAGGAGCAGCTGGGCGACGTGGACGACGACTACCTGCTGTTCGACTGTCCCGGACAGATCGAGCTGTACACGCACCTGCCGGTGATGCGACAGCTGGTGCAGCTTCTGGAGCGGTGGAACTTCCGCCTGTGTGTCGTCTTCATGCTAGACTCGCAGTTCATGCTCGACGGGGCGAAATTCCTCTCAGGTTTGCCTTTTGAAGTTTTAGGGTTCTGGACTTTACAATGTCACCTTGCACCACGGCCGCCATCTTGGATTTTTCGAAAAACAAACATCCAAAGATACCTAATTTGTCGAAATGGGTCAAGTATTTTAGGTTCTGCAAGGAAACAGATAAAAATACAAACTACTTACCTACGCAGCAGTTATAGAGGGTCTACGAAAGATGTGTTATGAAAATGTCGACCAACTTGGAGAACGAAAAAATTTACTTTCAATGTCCGAAATTCTTTCTGCTCGGCGGTAGGACTTTATCTAACTTTAGCTAGCGTGAAGCATCATCAATAGTAAAAAAAAATTGTTCAAATGTTTGTATCTTTTTTCCTCAGGTACCATGGCAGCGTTGAGCGTGATGGTGAACCTGGAGCTTCCACACGTCAATATCCTGACCAAAATGGATCTCCTCAGCAATTCGGCCAGAAAACAGTTGGACGAGTAAGTTCATTCAAGAGACCTACTAGTATTTTAATAGCCTACCGGCTTCTTGTTACATATCTTGCAATGTGTTAGCAAGCGTAGCTTATGAATGGGTTAGAGTGTATCTATAGGTTTATAACTCTACCTATCCCACTTTACGTCAAACAAAAGATGGAGATGCATATAGTTACTCTATGCTCTAACGGTTAGAGCATAGAGTACTTTCGTTGTGGAATACTATGAAAAGAGTTGTTGCTCCATTTTTGACAGTACGTCGTTATGTAACCACCACGTCTAAAATGTACAATGAAGATAAACACGCCACTTTTCCATTATTCCAGCTACCTAGACCCAGACCCGCACATCCTGCTAGCCCACGTGAGAAACGCCAAGTCAAAGTGGCACGAGAAATACGCGAAACTAACGGAGGCCATCGGCGAAGTTATCGACAACTTCAGCCTCGTTCGCTTCTACCCCCTCAATATCAAAGATGAGGAGAGCATAGACAATATTCTCGTGACCATAGACAATATTATACAGTACGGAGAGGACGCCGATGTTAAAATTAGGGATTTCGAAGAGCCGGATGATGAAGAGGGCGATGATTAAACGTAAGGTTACATTTATTCTGGGTCGTTTTATTTTGTTCAATACTTTTGTAGTAACCAAGCCGTGCGACATACATGGTGACCAAAGATTGGTTACCGCATAAGGACTGACTGATGAAAAATACTGGTTCTCTAAATGGTCTATGGACCTTTGGGATGAACGAGCAGCATAGTGCAGTGCAAAGGGCAGTGTAAGAAATACAGCGACACGCTAGGATATACATTTTTCGTCGATAACAGCATTTACTAGTGGTAGTGGTTCAACCCCCGAACTGTGAACTCGCGACCCCATATAAACTTAACAACCCCATATCTCGGCAACCCCTCGACCGATTTGGCTCATGTTCGAACTTAAAAATTCTTAAAAATTTACCCGTCTACCAAATTTCATAACGATCCGACGGTATTTACTCAAGTTATCGTCGAACGAACATACATACATACAAACGCCGGATTGTTCTAGTAGACTCAATTATGGGTTGTTTAATTTTGTTCAATACTTTTGTAGTAACCAAGCCGTGCGACATACATGGTGACGAAAGATTAGTTACCGTTTATGGACTGACTGATGGGAAATATAAATGGTCTATGGACCTACCTATGGAGTGAACGAGCATCGGACGATGTGTGCATAGGCCAATGTAAGAAATACAACGACACGCTAGGATATCCTTTTTTCGTCGATAACAGTGCGATATCCTAGCGAAGAGCTGACCGTGCACAGAAAAAAAAGGTTAATTGAATAGAAAACGGGAGGGCAAAATAGTAATACCAACCAGTTATGTAAAATATTTTTATTTAGCCTACTTTTACACAATACAGCTATGAAAATGTGTTACTATTGTACTTGAAAATGATATAGTGGATAAATATTGGCAGTGGGTACATAATTAACAGGAAGGCAATAAATACATTATGTTTGATAGTCTTTCGTAATGAGTATACATTAAAATGTAACATAAAAATATCCTCGATTAATAATGTTGAATTTAACTAAACACATATAACACTACCCCATTTAGGTACATTTAGTTTCAGGCGAAATATGTCAAATTCAATCTTAGTGCTGTTGAATTTGACTTTTCTCACTCCTTTCTCGCGGTAGACAACATAGTTTTAAAATAACTTAAACATTTTAAAACCTGGTAGCTTAGAAATAACGTCATAGGTACGTGCTACCACTGGGATACAAACCTAGGAACTCTCGACTGAGAAGTGATAGAGTTCCAACGAAGTCGTTTGAACCAAAACCCTGCACGGTAGCTCTTATCTCAAGCAGTTATGTGCGAGAATGCGGTGGAGGGCACGAATCTTTAGTTTAGTAGACAATCTCTACCACATCCTCTTTTAAAGAATTTTCAGAATTCATGTCTCTTAAAAATCAAACTAGAAGTTAACAACGAAACCTTCAATATCTTAAATAAAATACCACGACATAAAATTATCATGCTTACACTATACACACAGTAGCCAGAAGAGACCTGGGTCTTATACAGGGTGTTAAAAGACCGCCAACAAAGCGGGAAACCACGTATTGTCCTCGTCATAACGAACATTATTGCCCATAGGAACAATGCCTGGGAAATCAATGGTTTCCGAGATAATGAGGTTCAAAGTCGGACTTTCCGATATTTTTTTGCAAATGTGTTTTTTGCTACAGCATTTCGTCTCAAGAAGCAATACCAAATTTTTCACTATTTCTTGCAAAAAACAACGTTGAAATTTCAACCCGCCATGCATTTTAAACATCGACCACTCGAGCGATGTTTATGGCAACGCCATTGCGTAATAAAATATTTACGTAAAATCATCGAGCAGCGCCATTTTGCTTTACGCGGCAAGATGGCGTCGAAAGCAGGATAGAAACGTCGTATGTCAGAGCATTTTCACTCATTTCACGCAAGTCTTAGGGTGATATTACACCACGCTCATATATGACAGTCTAAACTCTACCCGCCCAGTCATTCATCCATCTGTGAGACTTTAATGATTGTGATTGTTCTGTAATACCACCCTTAGAGAGCCGGATCCTCAATGGGACTCTTTTAGGGGAACCCTTGACGCATTTTTCCAATACGGCCGCAATATGGCGCAATTTACATAATTCAATATTTTACAAATTAAGACGCACTTTGTGTTTTTATTGAATAAAACAGCCTTACCTTTGAATAAACATTACAAAGTAGTTAAAATCAAAGCATTACTATGCGAATTCAAAGAGAAATTAATTTGAAAACTTTTTAAATTTGATCGCAATAGCGTCAAGGGTAACCCCCCAGGGCCGGCTCCTTGCTGGAGTATGGCTTATCCTTGGTCGAGTGTAATCTCTTACTTTTACTCGATGAAAAGAGCCTATTTCTCACACCTATGCGCCTTAGACTCGGTTCCTCGATAAATCTTTTGTAGGCAACAATTAGGTACTATCATTGGTCGACGGTGGGTGAAGTCCACTAAGAAAAGGGCCCTTTTCTCACAATGCCAGACAGCCCATTTCTTTTCCTCAACGTTTAATAAGCCCTGACGGCGCGATACTGCGGCATACAGTTTTATAGCCCTATTAAGCGACGCCATATTCCTTTACGTAACAAGATGGCGGCGAAGGGAGGGTAACACGTTTGACGTTTGACGCCATAGGAACGTAGAAAAATGGCGCCGAGGGGAGCATAAAAACTTTAAAGTTCAAAGCAAGTCTTATAGAGCCGGGTCCTCAATAGGGCTCTCATAGGGAAACCCCTCGGCGTCAGTGATAGAGAAGACGAACTGAGCGCACCCCAGCTGGATCAGGGCTCCGTGGGGCAACAGCGCGGAGCCCTCCCAGGCGCCTTACAGGGCCGGCTCTTTGCTGGAGTATGGCCTATCATTGGTCAGCACCGAACTAAATCCCATATAATCCGCATTACGTATAAAATCACAATAAAAACTTGTCCCCACAGAAACAAATGATATCAGCAATATAACAATACGAAACATAATTTCGACCATACGTCTAATATTCGAATGACAACCTTATTGCATTAGTGTACAGTTTCTACGAGCAAATAAGCTCCCAAAGGCAGTTTGGACATCTATTTTTCCAGACACATTTCAGAGTTCTATGTTGTATCTAGTTTTATCCTTGATCGATGTTGGTCAGTGTAATCTCTTACTTTTACGCTATGAAAATAGCATTTTCTCACTCATTGGGATACAATCATGTGTTTGAATTTGAACCAAATCAAAAAACAAAATTTTAGATTTTGTATATTGTTGAATTTACTGTTGACCAGTAGTTTACACCCTGCAAAAAGGACCTTTTATTAACACTGCATAACACGCCTCAAGACACCACGACAGATGTTTTTATAATGCTATGGAGTGACGCCATATTCCTTTACACAGCAAGATGGCGTCGAAGGCAGGATAAGTTTTATAGAGGGTCTTATAGAGCCGGGTCCTCAATAGGACTTTCATAGGGGAACCCCTCGGCGTCAGTGATGGAGAAGACGAACTGAGCGCACCCCAGCTGGATCAGGGCTCCGTGGGGCAGCAGCGCGGAGCCCTCCCAGGCGCCGGCGGGCGGCGGCGGCGGGGCGGGGGCGGCGCGGCAGCGGCACGGCGGCGGCGACGTGGCCCGGGTCAGACTGCCGTTCACTCTGATCAGAAAAACTAATATTATAACTGGTGACCCAGGTTCGATTCCCGGTGTGGGATCTTTATTTATTTCAAAGTTACGTATATTTGTGAATTTGTAGTAGCAATAACACTCGCTAACTGTGATAGAAAACATTATAACACCTTTATGGGCAATCCGCATTGAGCACGCGTAGTGATTATCTCTCTCTGGCCCGGTTTCTGAATTGAGAATTTTGCTAAGCAAATACTTTACTATCTTTCTGTCACGCTCTTTTGTGAGAAATCTGCAGAGACAGGACGATGTTTACCCATTTGCTTAGCGAATTTCTCAATACAGAAACCGGCAGTCTGTCTCTGAGAGAAGCAAATGCTCAGCTAATGAGACATGTAAAATTTTTCAGGCTACACCTTATAACTAATGGTTCGCCACGAACTTTATACTCGCGATGTGTAACTTTTTGCTAAAACCATTCGCGCAGGCGCGCGCGCATTATAAACTTTACAACCCCATATCTCGGCAACCCCTCGACCGATTTGGCTCATGTTTGGACTTAAAGTCCTTCATACTGTGATAGAGGTGGCTAGTCTGAAAAGGCCTTTGCCCAGCCTTTGCATCTACTTAATGAGATGATCTATACAGCGTCCAGTGACAACTTCACTCATACTAGATGGGTGAAGAGACTACTCGGCGCTGCAGTGCCTGGGACATTGTTTTAGATGGAGTAGGCTTGCCCAGCACCTGTACCATCCTGACAGCTTAGTCGGCCTAGCCCACAGGAAAGACAAGTCAGCATGGCGACACTTTAAATACCAAAAAAATATCTCATACCTGGTGTGGTCCCTAGGGCGGGCGGGGTGCAGCTGGGCGGGCGGACCGGGCGGTAGGGCGGGCGCGGCCGCTGTGACGTCACACGTGTACAGTACACCGTTGACCAGTGTGCCCCACTCCGAATAGTTGATCAGCTCGAAGTGACGCGTTACCTGCAGACGGGGTTTTGTGGGTTACATTCAAACATTTACGAAATTATTAGTGAACGAGCAGAGGAGAGCGTGTGCTACTCTCGCTCTGTCGCTCAGTGCTGATATAAGACGGTGATGGAAAGATTGTTCTTGATACTGAAGGTAATATTTAATGATGATAGAGAGGTGGCTAGTGACTCTAGCCACCGCGCACTGATATTGATAGTTTACATTATTGCTGTATGAGTGGTTTGGGCGAGTGGCTGCAGCCGACTAGTTTGACAATTGTAAGTGCCGCGTGAACCGAAAATTGCATAGGGCAATGTCAGCAATACGGCGACCTAAAACCCATGTACATACAAGGTGTTACAAAAGATGCTAACTCTTTATACAGGGTCATGGTACCTGATGATAGGGATCACAAACAAAATATTTTTTTAGCTCTATGACGTTCCGTTGATTTTTAAATAATCAAAATGTAAGCGCTGTGACGGGAGAAAATAATTTTTAAAATATAGTTTCCATAGAGTTTCACTTTGTTCTAACAGCCTGAAGCTATTAAAATACAGCTAAGCAAAAAGCCATATTTTTTAATTGGAGCTTTTAATCCAAAAACAAAAATGTTTTGAAAATTTTACAATTTTGAGGTTATAAAAAAAAAGTTGTTTTTTTAAACTTTTTTTTGCTGATTTGTCTTTATGTTGACCAGCAAGTTACACCCTGTAAAAAGAGTTAGTATCTTTTGTAACACGTTGTAGTTAGCTTGTACAATTAGTGCGATTTGAGACTCCTACACTCCAGTCTCTCTTGTTATCATGTTCTATCATATGTCAATATTGGTGAAAGTAAAATAAAACACGGTTGGCAGACCACCAGCCAGATAGTCCAACGACATCGCCCAAGTAGCCAGAAAACAGTGGCTGCGTCTGGCACAGGATCGTGAGAGGTGGCCTGAGCATGAAGAGGCCTTTACTCAGCAGTGGGTGTTAACAGGCTGATGATGATGATGAAAATAGCACAATAATACGAAAGAAATATATAAACAAGAAAATACACAGAAATACCTACTCGCATGAACCATCCCGGGCCACATCTGGGGGCTAATTCGGAAGGCAAAGTTTTTTGTTCGAAAGTCCGTTATTGGCTTAATCTTATCTTTAGACAATATTGAGAAACTCATTTCAATATTTTTTATTTTGGTCCAGTAGTTTTATTTTTATGTGCTAAAATGTTTTGTTCCTATGACCGCCAACAGTATGCAGAACGTCGCGTGACGTCATAAAACCGTATCTTTGAAACGTTGTAAAATCCAAACTTCTGAACCAAAATAAAAAATATTGAAATTAGTTTCTCAATATTGTCTAAAGATAAGATTAAGCCATTAACGGACTTTCGAACAAAAAACTTTGCCTTCCGAATTCTCGGCAATCTCGAATGTGACTTGTTACTAAGCTTTTCTTCGTAGAATCTCGAATGTGACATATCCGAGAATTTGCCCCCTGGCCCAAAGGTACCACGCTGTAGCAAAAGCTGAGATAGGTAGTTTAACCCAAAAAAACTTGTTTGAATCGCCCTGAAGCAAGTTGCAAGAGTTTTTGCTGAAAATACACTTATTTATTTATTTATTTATTAGGTTCTATGGAGGACCAACAGCTATGAAAAACAGTATAGAAACTATGGTATAAACATGAAGCCAATTATAGGTTCTCACTTATAGTGACAATTTAAATAAATAACAGCTTATACAGGGTGTTAAAAGACCGCCGACAGACCCGAAAGGTACGCATACTAGACACCAAAACAAAGTACTTTTTCGATAAATTATTGCCGGGAAATGATTGGGGTTTTTAAGGTTATAATTTGGAAAATATTTTATCACGCAATGGAAGTGTAACGCAGAGAAGTCATACTGCACAAGCGTTGACATAAAGTTGTGTTACTTACGCTCGAAGTGCCGATGTTTAGAATACATTGCGGGTTGCAATTTTAACGTCGTTTTATGCAAGAAATATTTAAAATTTTGATATGGCTTCTTGAGAAGAAATGTTAAGTACTTGATACTGAGCAAATTTCTGCAATAAAAAAAGTTTGAACAGTCCGACTTTGAACCTCATTATCTCGGAAACAGTTGATTTCCCAGGTATAGTTCCTTGGGCAAAAATATTCAGGCAAATTAATTACCTTATTTATCTTATTATTTGCCTAAAAACCAATCGCGATTCGACCCGTTTCGAATACAATAATGTTTAAATATCGCGAATCATTAAAAGTGAAAAATATTCAGTATGATGAGGACAATGCGTGGTTTTCCGCTTTGTTGGCGGTCTTTTAACACCCTGTATAGTAATTAATCATAGCTTATGAAACTTAAACCACTAACTAAATTATCTTAAAAAGACGCTCACTATGCACGATACATTCAGAATAAGTTTGTATCAGGCCCGGATTTAAGGGGGGGCAAAGGGGGCAACCGCCCAGGGCC